>CAXKVI010000002.1:52086717-52196240 GCA_964058755.1 Campiglossa producta
GGTACACACTGCGGGCTTAGAAATTCCTAATCCCCTTGGTTCTTGGTTCTATGACCAACAAAAGGTGATGAAAAATTTCTAAACACAAAGCCATTTGATAAGTGCCCTTGAGCAAGGCCGAAATTACGTAATCATGGTAGCTTGTAATTGTTGTTACTTTTCCATCTTGTTCACTAATAATAAAAACATAGAATAATTTAAGAAAAATTATTCACAAACGGTCAAAAGTCCACCAAAGTTTCAAACATTCTCAAATTAATGACCACAAACTCATAACATACATACATATTAATCGCAGGACACAGCGAAAAAGCCACCCTGTGAAAATAAGCTGCAGCTGTCAGTAAAATGATCACGGGGTGCACTAAAATCCTTGACACTGCTAGTATAAATGGCGATCGATTGATGTCGCTCTAGTTGTCGATAAGGTAGTATAAAAACAAACAAACAAATAAAATGAATACATACTAAGTGAACATGATGGATATAAGCTAGCAATAATCTCAACGCAGCTTGGTGTAAGAGGTACACACTGCGGGCTTAGAAATTCCTAATCCCCTTGGTTCTTGGTTCTATGACCAACAAAAGGTGATGAAAAATTTCTAAACACAAAGCCATTTGATAAGTGCCCTTGAGCAAGGCCGAAATTACGTAATCATGGTAGCTTGTAATTGTTGTTACTTTTCCATCTTGTTCACTAATAATAAAAACATAGAATAATTTAAGAAAAATTATTCACAAACGGTCAAAAGTCCACCAAAGTTTCAAAGATTCTCAAATTAATGACCACAAACTCATAACATACATACATATTAATCGCAGGACACAGCGAAAAAAGCCACCCTGTGAAAATAAGCTGCAGCTGTCAGTAAAATGATCACGGGGTGCACTAAAATCCTTGACACTGCTAGTATAAATGGCGATCGATTGATGTCGCTCTAGTTGTCGATAAGGTAGTATAAAAACAAACAAACAAAATAAAATGAATACATACTAAGTGAACATGATGGATATAAGCTAGCAATAATCTCAACGCAGCTTGGTGTAAGAGGTACACACTGCGGGCTTAGAAATTCCTAATCCCCTTGGTTCTTGGTTCTATGACCAACAAAAGGTGATGAAAAATTTCTAAACACAAAGCCATTTGATAAGTGCCCTTGAGCAAGGCCGAAATTACGTAATCATGGTAGCTTGTAATTGTTGTTACTTTTCCATCTTGTTCACTAATAATAAAAACATAGAATAATTTAAGAAAAATTATTCACAAACGGTCAAAAGTCCACCAAAGTTTCAAAGATTATAAAAAAAAATAAAAAATAAAATTATTTTTTTCAGAGTTCTTATATTGACTTCATTGAGAATCGAACTCAGGTCCCTCGAACGCTTAACCATTGTGGTTACTGTGCCATCGTTTACTTTTTCTTGCCACTTTCTAATTACATGTTTGTTCTAAATGACACGTTGCTTTTTGTTGCCACCACCGGGAATCGAGCTCACACGCTTTGACTGCTGCACGAACGTCTCTACCACGAGGCTATCGCGTATTTATGTTTGCTGCCGTCTCATTGCAGCTATGTTCTATTGTTATTTTGAGACAGGGTAGTATATTTTCAAGAAAAAGTGTTCTTGTTTTAATACCACAAAGTGTTTGATTATTTCGTTCGTTTCATATCATCTGCATTACAAACCAATGTAATTCGCAGAAAGTTTAAGGAATTTTCTTAATATTAGTAAATTTTTCTAATTTATTGATTTGAGTATGCAATAGTTTTGTTTTAAGAACACTTTTTCTTAATTTAAGTACTTTATTCCTATTTGAAGCTTTTTGCATCTTATTTATTGATTTGAGTACGTATTGGTTTTGTTTTAAGAATAAAATTCTTAATATAAGTACTTTATTCTTATTTGAAGCTTTTTGCCTCTCAATTTCAAAAACAAGAACGAAAAATTCTTATTCTAAGAATATTTAAGTACCAAAAATTCTTGAAATTTTAAGAATGGAAAAAGATAAATTTAATTCCGGTCGGACTTAATTTTAGAATTCCATTTTTCTCTGAGTGTGTTTACACTGGCAAATTTGCATTTGGCTTCACCTTCCCTGCAAGAATCTTCTACCAGAATACAAAGCCACCGAAAGAAAATGCACCACCTTGATGTTTTAAACACATGTAGAGTAATAACAAATGAAGAATCAAGAAGGCTATCTTCTCTCTTTTCTTAGTGGAACTGGTCCCATATCATAAAAAAAATAGTTGAAATTGTTATTTAGAACTGTGCATAATGCAAAAGTTTTCACACGTTAATTACCCATTAAGGTTCTTGCTGGGCAATTCTAAATGTGGAACACAGGCAGGGTTGCTATTTTGAGGAATTGTGGATTGTATTGTTCAGCGAATGAGGCCAAATGCGATGGAATTCCAAATTTGGAAAATGAAATTTGTATGGAAAAAAGCGCCAAATTTGCAATTTTTCGCCAAATTTGGTGCTGTGTAAATGTACTATTATACAGAAGAACAAAATTTGTGATCAAGTATTTTTCGTAGATCGAAAATTTGCTTTCAGTAGCCTGTTTCTGCAAAAAACGATAAAATTCTCTATTTTATTGTCGCCACAATCGACTCGATTCGAAATTAAAAAAAAAAAAGAGTTTTGTCACCATTGCATTCGAAATAGTTGTCAAAATTCTTAAAACAAGAATCCAAGTTCTAAAATGCGGACAAAATTATTCCTAAAAGAGGAGTTTTCAATTTAATAAATTTCTTTTATTTTTTTCTGAGTTTACAGGGCCATCCTAAGAAAAAAAATCTAAAGAGAACTAATCGATCCTTCCTTATTATACACAGCGTACTAAGACAAGGCTATTATAATTTTGTTCACATAACAGTACTACGTAACGGCACAAAATAATCGAGACATATATAGAGTTCAATATATAAAAGTTTTTAGGTTGAAAAGAGGAGTTGATTAAGGCATGTCCGTCCGTCTTTCCATGTTCCCGTACTCGATAACTCGAGTAAAAATTTTGGTATTTGCATGAAATTCGGTATTCAGGTTACTTCCTGCCAAGGTAGGTTGCTTTTGAAAATGGGCGAAATCGTATAATAAACACGCTTCCTTTTGTGATATCGACAATTTCGAAAATAATTTAAGTGATTATCTCGGTAGCTGAAATGACATAAATTGACATAATTCGTAATGACATAAGGTAAATGGCTAAAATAGTATAATTTGATTTTCTGTTAAGTTTTAAAAGTGGGCATAGCACCGCTATAACTATTATGGAAAGTATGTTAATTTGATGATCAAAATGCTGAGAAGACACATGACTAATATAATGTCAGTTTTCGTGAGATTTATCGTTTTAATTGAAAATTTCTTCAGTTAATTGTTTTCATACATTCTAGGGCCTATATCATTGACAAGTCATGGTACATACAGAACTACCGCTAGGTATTTAATTTTGAGTTCAACCGAACTTGGAACTCCTTACTTGTTTTTAATTTCTTTTTTTAACCCAAAATTACTGAGGTAAAAAATATATTAGGGAATGGGATGGAAAAATAGTACATAGGACGAAAAGAAGAGGGTGCTATAAAGGGTGTGGGTGATGGATGCGGAGATGCCATAAAGTTCGATAAGACGACGAACTGAAGACAAGATTATAACGGAAGTATTAATGAAGAGGCAGATGGGATGAAGACGGATTGTTGGGAGGAGTGATTGATAGAAAAGCAGATGGACCAACGATACCCGAGGAAAAACATAAGATTGAGATGAATAAGAAGATGAAGGTTGATATAAGGTTGGATTTGAAGATGTAGAGAGGTTAGGGTGAGGGATGGAAAGAACATATGTATATAAGAAGAGTGACTTCTAAAAAGAGATGGGGAAAACAGGGCAATGCTTTAGCCAAGTTTGTTTTCGTGAAAGAAAATATGTAATATTTATACGGTTGAAAATAAATAACACAATTTCATGTATGTTTTAAGGACTTTTTTTATTTATTTTTTTACATTCGTTTTGTGTATTTTCTTATTTTTGTTTAGTATGTATGTATTTATGTACATAACAACTTTTTTCTTTTTTTCTTTGCCGTTTTCTTGAAAATATTTCACATTATATTATGTTGCATACATTTTACAACAAAAACAAAAAATACATAACTTTAATCGTAGGTACAGCACAATTAGTTGGAGAACATTGTATGCCCACAAGGCTATTTTTACAAACTCTAGCGTAAACGTACATATGTACACAAATTATCAAAATTTGTAATATATGTATGTGTTGGTTTCCATTGCTTCATAAATGATTATAATTACAATAAGAAAAAAATTAAAAATAAAAACACTGTTTTAAATAAAAATACGTAAATACGTAAAAGAAAATATTATATAATACAAAAAGAGCGCTTATATGACACAAAAGTGAGAGTAGTATGTTGAGAGTTGAAATTGAGTTTATTTTTTGAGCGAATAATAAAAGAAAGTTTGAGTGAAAGTTTAGAAAGAACAATACATAGGTATCCTTAAGGGTGAAGCCGTAGATGTTGACAAGTGAAAGAATATAAGAGAGAGATAAATAACAGTAAATTTCATAAATAATAGATTGAATAGATAACTGTGTAGGTATATGCTTGATTAATGTCCAAGAGAACTGTTATTGAACACTCTACGAAAATTAGAAGACTTAAGACAAGGTATGCCAAGAATTGAAAATGGTGATGGTGAAATTCGGAAATAGAAATTTGTAAATTAAGAGAGCGGGGAAAGAAAAATGCTAAAGATACTTAAAAAGAAACTTTTAAAGAATCATCCAACAGTTTTGCTAATGCACAGTGACCGGCTCGATAAGTACGCAAAGAATTGCGAAAGGCAGCTGTTTCATAGGTAATGTTGACGGAAAATAGAGTTTGCATTTGGTACTTTATGTTGTGAGCGAGAGAGTGAGAATATTCAAAATTGGCATATCACAAAAAGATATAAAATTCCAAAACTTTCTTGTTTAGAAAAGTTTTTCATTCAAAGGAACCCCTTTATCTTTGTATTAAAAGAGAGTTTCTTACGAACAATTTTGGCTGTTAGAGAGTAAAATTTCTCTTTACGTGCAAGTTTTTTAAAGATCAGAGAAAATTAGATAGGTACTATGTAGAGTAGTAAAGAATGCATAAATATTTTACAAAAGTTGAATTAAAGTTGTTAAAAGAAATTGAACATATTTTAAAAAAGGAAACGTTTCAGTTGCCTCAAATAGAGAAATTTTGCTCAAAACCATTACAGCCTGAGAATGTTTTTACTCTGCTACAGACCAAAAGTTAATGCAAATCTTTGGGAAAATGAGAAAAAGATTTAGATAATAAAATAAGTACTTAAAACTTGCAAAAGAGGTTTGAAAAGTAAAGAGAGATACATAAGAGGGTGAAATTGTATGCCTACATTACATAATATGAACGATAATCTCCATTTTCATCTACTAAATATTACTACAACTACTACTGCTTCTTCTTCTTCTTCATTAACTGTTAAAAAAATAACGTATCTATAAGCGATTAACGTGTTAAGCTACAATGTGAGTGAGTGAGAGAGAGATTGATTTTTTTTTATTTGTTTTGTTTTAACACTTTTAAAATAAATGATTTCCTTCTTTCCATGCTTTCTTCAACATTTAAAATAAACTATTTTTTACTGTTCGTTTTTCATTCGAATAAATGCATTAAAATCTTATAATTTGAGTGAGTGCATGTTTCGAGTATATTACTTGGGTGAGTCAAAGATTATGTTGATGAGAGCGCAAGTGGGTTTTTTTTTTTTTTGATTGGCTGAGTAGCGTGAGTTTACAAGTTGTCAGTGTTCTATCTACATGAAACCGAAATTTCATGTTGATATTTCTTCCATCAACTCTAAAACTCATTCTTGAATGAACAATTATGTTTTAAAATTCGATGTCTTGCTTCAAACGCCCTCTAACCAATTATTCTTGTTGCCGCAATTAATAGTGGTGCAATAGAGGTCCCGGTGCATGGGCATATGCTGGTGCATGTGCCAACACTGGCGCATGAGCAATCACTTTGGGTGCGGTCTTGTGTACGACAGCGTTGAAACCATTGTGATCATCAGCGGTATAATCAACGGTACGTACTGAACCATCAGGTTCGACTAACGAATATTGACCCTTTACTACATCACCATCACGCTCTTCCGCTTGCGATTTGATATCACCGGTGTGTGGGTCCTTAATACCATAGTTGAATGAGTATTTTGGGTATGCCTAGAAAAGAAGAAGCACAAAAAATGTGCAATTTTATTTTATGTTCCAATAAACAAATGCATGTGTGTACAATGTACAATTACCTATTTATTTAAAACTTACCACAGGTTCAGCGTGCACGGCATGTGCTAACACTGGTCCATGAGCTAGCAGTGGTCCTGGGTAATGGCCGTATTCGATGGGTGTTGCTTGCGCCGCAGCAATCAGGAGAGCAATAGCAATGAGGTACTGCAAATAAATATAAAATATTTCTATATAAAGTAATGTTTACAAATTATGCAATACATGAAATCTTCAGATATATTTTTATTTTTTATTTATTAAATTTATTTAACAAATACATACATATGTAGCTATACAAATATAGAGATAAAGAGATTAGTCCCCAGAAACCACAAACATTTCCTGTGAATCGTACATATGTACTAAAATTTTGTTAGATTAAACTTTGAGCAGAAGTACATATTTACAATAATCACATCACGGTTGGGCATTTTTGCACTACCCGTGAATTTTTTAGTTATAATTTTTTCAGTGATAGTTAAAATCAAAAACCACTATCACTAAAAATTTGGTTTCGACCCGGTTTATGGTAAAATTTTGTTAAATTGAGTTAAAGGAAGTCCTTCTGTATGTTTATGCCAAGTTTCGTTGAAAAATTCGCAGTGGTAGGGTATTATTATAAAGTCGACCCGCACTATTACTAAAAATTTAGTGATAGTGATTTTTGATTTTAACTATCACAGAAGAAATTATCACTAAAAAATTAGTGGTAGTGGCTTGAAGATTAAAATCACATTGTGCTTAACAAGTAGTTTTTTTTTCTTGACTATCCTGATATCCCAGACAACATCTGCTTAAGGAATAATCCCATCCAGTCAGCCCCACAAAACAAAAAAATAAAAATTTTGGAAAAAAATAATTTAAAATGAGGGCATTAAAGGTTAAACATTTGAGCCTGAATTTTAAACTTATTTGGACTACATACATATATGACTAAACCAAATTTGGTTTCAAATTTAATCTAGGCCAGTTTTCATGAAAATTGGCTAAATGAATAGGGTTTCAATTTTAAACCAGAAATGTCTTAACAATTTTTTAAAGAAAAAATAATTTTTTTGTCCGTTGGCTGGGGAAGGCTATCCGCATCATGCCCGTCTGCTTGAATTGAATTGAACTGAAAAGGTTTTAATTTCAAACCGAAAAGTTTTAATTTTTAAACCAAAAAGTTTTAAGGATAAAATAAAATTTAAAAAAATTGGCACTTGGCAGAATTCGAACGGAAGCGCTCAGGAGTCTCAGTCATCTGCTCTACCGCTGAGCTATGCCGCACATAAAGTTGTTGTGGGTAAAGTTCAATGACTTTCAAAAAATCCAACAAACAATTTTAGACTGCTTTTTTATTTAAATCAGCCATTGTCGCGTAGTGTCTCAGTCTGCTTAATGCCGCTCTACAACAACAACATCTTGCTTTTTGTGACTCACAACAATAAACCAGATTCGCAAAAAAAATACAAAAAATCTTTGCAATATTATTCATTTCATGCTGGCTGGTCGCGCTTCGCTGTGAATGTATAACGGTACACACACGCGTTCATAGGTACATACGCATGTAGCTATATATGTGCGCACATACATACGTTCAGTTGTATTTGATTTTATTTTTAATTGCGATGCATACTAGTTGCGGCGACTGTTCTTTTTCGTCTTAGTTTAATAATAATTATTTCGAGTAATTTTTTGTGATTCCAGGAGCGATGTTGTTGTAGAAAGTATGACTTTGTTGTTGTAGCGCTCAGTGGTTGGAAAGCACTGGCTATCTCTGATTTAGATCTTAAATCGAAACCAAAAGAAATTGAAAATCTTTGTAGGTACATATTTGAAAGGTTTAAAATATTCCAAAAATAAAGTTTTAAAAAATGCTTATAGGGCTGATACATTAGCGCAAATTCCGAAAAAACTCCCTTTTTGGGAGTTAACTTGAGCATAATCTTCATTATAAACTCCCAAAAATGAAGAAGACTTGAGAAACCGAAATTACGATTTCACCGCTACTGTCACCGATAAATAAACAAAAATAGCAAAAATGGCGGCCGCCGTGGTGTAGCGGTTAAGTGTTCGGCCTTCTACACCAAGTCGTGGCGGTTCGATGCCCGACAAAAGTAACATCAAAAATTATAATTTTTCTAAACGGGGTCGCCCCTCGGCAGTAGTTTGGCAAACTCTCCGGGTGTATTTCTGCCATGAGAAGCTTCTCAGCAAAAAATTCATTTGCTTTGCAAGTGCCGTTCGGAGTCGGCAAAAAACTGTAGGTCCCGCCAACTTGTAGGAAAACTCAAAAGCAACACACCACAAGTTGGAAAGAGAAGCTCGGCTAAAAATCTCGTTAGAGGTTATGATAACCTATTGGTATTTCGCCGCCATTAGTTTTTTTTTTTTTTTTTTAGCAAGAAATACTACCAAAATTACGATTTTACCGCTACTGGACAGTGGCGTGCCTACGTGTATCAACCGAGGCAAGCTCCAGTCTTTATAACCCCAACGAAAGCACATACACATACTGCCAGAGAACATTTCAGACAAAGAAGAGTTCAGGATATTTATCGACTTTTGCAGACGGGGAAAAACTTAAACTTTTAGGTTCCGCTGATAGGCACGTTATTGTTTGCAGATTTTGTAAGCTTTTCCAATCCAAGGGAAACGTTTTATTCGCACTAAATATATTTTTTAAATTGTATAGTGCCTAGCAAATAAAAAAAATTACAGCACCTACCACTATTGAATTCTTTTTTTCTACTTTAAAATATGCGCCAATAATTTTTGAGTAGAGCTCTTTGCACTTTAAAATTGTAGATACATACATAAACAAATTTAATTTTCGTTTTATCGTAAGTTTGACATTTATAACGTACGGTAACACCAGCCAGAAGCCAGCTTCAAAGTTTCATATAAAATTACTTCCAAATTCAAAAAAACAATTGCTTCAGCACGCAGATTCGTACTGGTTTTGAAAGCCCCGTAAAAGCCAATAAGTAAAAGCGAGATGGCTGTCATTGCCTAGGAGGTTAAAGGCTGTTTTAAGTAAGTAAGTAAGAGATGGCCATCACGCATTGAAATAATTTTATGTAAATGAGCTATCAGCCGGCAGGTGGCAAGAAAAGCTGTAGGTATGTTTCTATGTTATTAACAGCTATTAGGTAGTAGGTGGCAGGCAGGGAAATAAAAACCGGATATCCTTTTAAGAACCCAAATGAACATATTGTAGCTCATAGGGGATTAGCTAGGCAAGCCGGGCTTTTCGGCTTATATGGAAGGCACGCCACTGCTACTGGACACTAGATGTCACCAAAAAATAAACAACCCTCAGCGACATCTACCATTAAAACGCAAGAAATACAACCAAACACTAGATGGCTCGGAGATGGTGGATTGGTTAACTTCAATTTCGTGTGTGTCAGGGTAAAATTTGGATCTGATTAAAGAAGATTTATTGGAGGCAATCTCCCTGTGCTATTTCCTCATTTCCGTCTGATGAGCCCACACGTATCAGTTCATCAGCCCTCTTATTGCCCTCGATTCATCTGTACCTCGGAACCCACACAATGGATACTTCCAGGATGTCGTTCAAAGCAGCCATAACTTTCTTGCATTCATGCGCCACATTTGAGCTAGTATATGCATACTAAGGACTGCCTGGCTGTCAGAAAGAATCGCTACTTTGCGAGTCATATTTTTGTTCCTGGGGATTTGCAAGCTTTCAAAATAGCGAGGACTTTCGCTTGGAACACATTGCAGTGCGAGGGGAGCCTGAATGACTCAGAAATTTCTAAAGACTTTGAATATGGTTGTCCACTACAATCGTACCACTCTTCCACTCATTTATACTTTGAATGAAACTATGAGAAATTACGCATTCTAATATTTCTTTAATTAATTCATAAGTTTATACAGTTATGTTAAAATCATTAGAATAATTTGAATTTCGCTTCAGCCCTGGTTTCGAAAAATTACGTATTTTGCCGAAAAATCCCTTAACCTCTTTGTCAGTCGGGAAATCCCGAAAAAGGGCGAAATCCACGATTCTGGCAACACTGGTTTGAAAAATAAAACTCTATGTCCAAAAGCTTAACAGCCCACTAATACCACAATAATTTATTCTCCTTATAAACCTGGGACCAGATAAGGTAGAACATCTTCTGCTAAGAAATCTCCTGAAAATAACCACGGCCAGTGCAAGTTTATTTGTACATGTCTGTACTTATGGGTCGAATACTTCCGATTTACTTAAGTGCAGCGCCGATAGAGGAAGGACTTCGAATGGAACTATCCTGAGCATAATAGAAAATATACTGTTGCAATAGCCCATAGTACAAGAAAGTGTATAGAAGAAAATACGCAACACTGTTAATAAAAAAAACCCCTGGAAGTTCAGGGTAAATTTCGAGGTACTTCTACATATGTTTCACATCAATTTACTTTATTGACTCTGCCGAAAGAGATTGCAATTTTGATGGCTATTGATTTCATGAGCTTTTAAATAAAATTATTAGAAACAGCGTAGAATCAATTCTCCTTAAAAAGGGGCGATATTTCTTACTTAGCACAAAACTGTGAAAGGCTTCAAAAGACATTATTAGTTTCAACATTCAAAAATAAGTTATAGTGAGTGATTTTTTTTGGTTTGTTTGAAAACCATTGAATTGTGCCCACAAAAACTTTATGTGCAGCCTAGCTCAGCGGTAGAGTAGTCAGCTGCGACTCTTGAGCGCTTCCGTTCGAATCCTGCCAAGTGTCACATCTTTTAAATTTAATTTTATTCTTTAAACTTTTCGGTTTAAAATTAAAACCTTTTCGGTCTACATTTTTTTTGTTTTCATTTATTTTTGAAAGCTTATTTTATTTACGGCGGCCGCCGTGGTGTAGCGGTTAAGTGTTCGGCCTTCTACACCAAGTCGTGGCGGTTCGATGCCCGGCAAAAGTAACATCAAAAATTATTTAGAAAAACGATTAGTTAGAGGTTATGATAACCTGTTGGTATATCGCCGAAATGGTATTATAACTTTGGTCCGATGTTTGTAAATATCAGAAGAAGAAGAGATAGACCCATCAATAAGTATACCGAAATGATCAGGATGACGAGATGAGTTGATTTAGCCATGTCCGTCTGTCCGTCTGTCTGCCTGTCTGTCTGTCTGTTTGAACGCAAACTAGTCCCTCAGTTTTTGAGATATTTGGCTGAAATTTGGTATGCGGCCACCATTTTCCAATATAGGAATCATTTGTCGGAACCAGCAAGATCGGACTAATATAACATATAGCTCCCATACAACCGATTATTCCGATAAACGGATTTTGGGCTATAACTCCTGTAATTAAACACGAAGGAACGTGAAATTTTATAAGTGTTGCTATTTTGATATGTGAAATATCGATGCTGAAAATCATAGAGATGGGATAAATATTTCACATAGCTCCCATACAATCGATTATTCCGATAAACGGATTTTGGGCTATAACTCCTGTAATTAAACACGTAGGAACGTGAAATTTTGGAAGTATCGCTATTTTTATATGCGAAATATCGATGTTGAAAATCATTGAGATGGCATAAATATTTCACATAGCTCCCATACAATCGATTATTCCGATAAGCGGATTTTGGGCTATAAGTCCTGTAATTAAACACATAGGAACGCGAAATTTTGGAAGCGTCGCTATTTTTATATGTAAAATATCGATGTTGAAAATCATTGAAATGGGATAAATATTTCACATAGCCCCCATACAATCGATTGTTCCGATAAACGGATTTTGGTAGATAACTCCTGTAATTATATCGGTAGGAACGTGAAATTTCGTAAATGTTGCTATTTTAGAATGTGGAATGTCGATGTTAAAAATCAATGAGATTGGACCAATATAATACATCGTCCCCATATAATCGATAGCTCCGATAATTTCGGTATGAGCTAAAGTTAAATTCACACAGGCTGTACTGGGGATCAAACAGTGAAAATCGTGACGCTTATTCATGAAAGGTATTTAGCCTTCGGCACAGCCGAAGACAGCTTTCCTTACTTGTTTTTATTTAAGATTGAATTTGGTTCGAAAACTGGTTTAGCTTAAATTTGAAGCCAAATTTGGTTTGGTCATATCGAGCTCTGTGTGCAAAAAATACGTATGAGCCATGATTTTCCATTTCGGTTTTTTTATAAAAATCGATCATTTATTATCACACGCATCATCTCTCAAAGTTTCACAGCCATAAAAAGTACCGTTATGGCTGATTTTCATTAGGTTAAAATATGACATCAAATGTTGTCAAACCAATGAAAACGGCTGTCATATTGTGTTAATTGCGTTTATAGTCAGTTTTGACAACACGTTGTCATATCAAATGATGCATGTGAAAACAATCGAATTTCAGTTTTCCTGCGGAATTTTCAACCCATATCAGTGACAGGACTCCAGCCAGACAACCCAAGCTCGCGGATTTTCCTATTAAAACTAGTTCGGTCTTAACAATTTAACGGATTTGGCCAACTTTGGCTGTTTTTAAATACTCGAATTTTCCCATTTTTTGTAGAACACTACCCTTAGGTAGTATCAGGCATTTTTTAGACTTCGTTCCAATACAAAATCTTCAGCGAGACACCTCAAAGCTGGGGACTATTTATTCTTTTTGCTGCGCTTTCACATGTTTAAGCGGGTTTGTGCATCTTGGGGGTTTTTAGTGGTGGCTCTTTACACATGTCGTAGAACACCCTTAGGAAATGTCAGGTATTTTCAGACTTCTTCTCATGACAAACACTTAAGCCAGACACCTCAAAGTTTGGGACTTTTCTTAATTCTTACTGCAATTCAGGTAGTATCAGGCATTTATACACTTCATCCCATGACAAAACCTTCAGACAGACACCCCAAATTTGGAGACTTTTCTTCATCCATACTGCGATTTCACTTCTTTGAGCGGAATTGTCCAACCTTGACTGTTTTTACCACGCTTTTATTAGGTTCACTTGTATGTTTGCTTGTTTGTTTGTATGTAAACACTCGTTCGGTCTAAGCCCCAGTGTCCCAAAACCCGTAAAATGTCCCTACAATAAGGGTATCAAACGAAAGGGGAAGACCCCAGGTTTCATTTGGACCTCGATATATTTCGATAAATTTATCGATAACTGAGTTATCGGTCAATATATGATTGCCCAAAAACCTAAAAAATTCCTTACAATATGGGTATCAAACGAAAGGGGAAGACCCCAGGTTTCATTTGGACTTCGATATATTTCGATAAATTTATCGATAACTGAGTTATCGGTCAAAATTTGGTTGCCCGAAAACCTTAAAATTTCGCTACAATATGGGTATCAAACGAAAGGGGAAGACCCCAGGTTTCATTTGGACTTCGATATATTTCGATAAATTTATCGATAGCTGAGTTATCGGTCAAAATGTGGTTGCCCGAAAACCTCAAAATTTCCCTACAATATGGGTACCAAACGAAAGGGGAAGACCCCAGGTTTCATTTGGACTTCGATATATTTCGATAAATTTATCGATAACTGAGTTATCGGTTAAAATATGATTGCCCAAAAACCTTAAAATTTCCCTACAATATGGGTATCAAACGAAAGGGGAAGGCCCCAGGGTTCATTTGGACTTCGATATATTTCGATAAATTTATCGATAACCTAGTTATCGGTCAATATATGATTGCCCAAAAGCTAAAAAATTCCTTACAGTATGTGTATCAAACGAAAGAGGAAGACCCCAGGTTTCATTTGGACTTCGATATATTTCGACAAATTTATCGATAACTGAGTTATCGGTCAAAATGTGGTTGCCCGAAAACCTTGAAATTTCCCTACAATATGGGTATCAAACGAAAGGGGACGGCCCCAGGTTTCATTTGGACTTCGATATATTTCGATAAATTTATCGATAACTGAGTTATCGGTCAAAATGTGGTTGCCCGAAAACCTTAAAATTTCCCTACAATATGGGTATCAAACGAAAGGGGAAGACCCCAGGTTTCATTTGGGCTTCGATATATTTCGATAAATTTATCGATAACTGAGTTATCGGTCAAAATGTGGTTGCCCGAAAACCTCAAAATTTCCCTACAATATGGGTACCAAACGAAAGGGGAAGACCCCAGGTTTCATTTGGACTTCGATATATTTCGATAAATTTATCGATAACTGAGTCATCGGTTAAAATATGATTGCCCAAAAACCTTAAAATTTCCCTACAAAATGGGTACCAAACGAAAAGGGAATGTCCCAAGTTTCATTTGGACATCGATATATTTTGATAAATTTATTGATAACTGAGTTTTCGTCAAAATGTTAGGCCCAAATAACTTAAAATTCCCTACAATATGAGTATCAAACGAAAGGGGAAGGCCGCAGATTTCATTTGGATTTCGATATATTTCGATAATTTCATAGGACATTTGACTAAAAAGTAAAAAATAAATATAGTTTAAAAAAACTAAAACTCACGCTTTTAGAGTGTAATGAACTAAAAAGTTGAAAATAATTTTAAAACCCCTACACAGTAGTCTTGTGGAAAAAGCGTGGCCCGCTTTGTGCCATAATTTTGGTATATCGAGCGCAAGACGCTTTTCCCACATAATGCTAGTTTTTTTACTACACGGAGGGAAATCTATGGATGGAACATCCATAATTATTGATATCACATTGAATAAAAATTGATATTTCTGTCCCATCAATGAATATGGATGTTTCATCAATGCTTTTTTGATAAATCACTATTGAAATGGTATCCATATAAACTATTGATAAATTCTAAATAGTTTAAAAAAACAAAATTTTATATAATTTGATATCTGGTTCAGTGGGACTCGAACCATTACTTTTAATTGGGAGCAAATAATATTTGATAACTCGCTCATTCTGAATGAATATTGCATCAAACTCGTCGCTATGAATAGTGATATTGTCACAACATTCAATGCATTTCTCTCAGTGTACGCTTTCATTAGCTTTACTTGTACATATGTACATTCATATTTATCGATAGCTGAGTTATCGGTCAAAATAAGATTGTACAATAATAATGAAAATTGCCTACAATGTGGGTATCAAACGAAAGTGGAGGCCCAGAGGTTTCGTTTGCACTGCGGTATACTTCGATATATTTATCGATTACTTCATAACACATTTAACTAAAAAGTAAAAAATATATATAGGTTAAAAAACGAAAACACACGCTTTTAAAGAATATAGCACTAAAAAGGTAAAAATAAATTAAATAAAAAACGAAGATTATGGAACAAAGCGGACCACGCTTTTTCCACAAGACTACTGTGTAGGGGTTTTAAAATTATTTTCAACTTTTTAGTTCATTACACTCTAAAACAGTAGCCGGCAAACAGAGAGGAGGCAATATGTGGGAGTATTAGTGTATTACGCTCAAAAATGCTTGTGTGTTGGTGGTATTGCACTGGAAAAAATTTGTATGTTGTATAACTTAACACAAATCTTGACGACGGCCACTAAATTTATATTTAATAAGAAAACATATGTATATATGTATCTTATGTTTTGTTATAGGTACTTGAATTTTTTTTTTAAGATTTTTGAAGAGTGTAACATTTTTTTTTTATTAAATAATTCAGGTTTTTAACGAAATCAAGCAAACGGGCTTTCAAGCACTATGAATTTAATTTCAAAATTCAAAATGTAAATGTTGTATAACCTATCAGATAACTTACATATTAATAAAAAAAAACACGATTTGTGTTTATTTGATTTTTCTTTTAAGTTTTTTAAGAATGAATAAGAATTTGTCTTAAAAATTAAAATGCTGCTTTTCAACGAAATAAACGGGTGCTTCAAGCACTATAAATTTATGTAAGTTCTGTAATACGAAAAGTACCTGTACTAGGTATAACTGAACAAATAAATTTTGACGACATAACCTAAATATTGGCAGAATTATTTTAATTTTTTTTTTGTCAACAACTAAAAATAGTGTTTTTTTTATTCAAATGTGGGTGTTTAGAAAATAAAGCTTACGTGCACTATGAATTTGTTTACGAACAAAGTTAGGTAAAAAAAATTGTTTTGTACCTCCATCTTATTAATAAAATATATTTTGCATTTATGCTCAGTGTATCAATATAAGCAAGAAATAATAGAAGCAATGCGGCATCCACCTGCTTCCATCATTGCTAGCATAAAACCATTGTTTATCCTTACTATAGTTTGGCAACTTATTTTCTTCTTCTTACGAATTTGAGTGGAAGGCACTGGCTGAGTGACTCCAAATGAAATGGAATGAAGGAAAAGTGTGAAGCCCAATAAGCCATTTTGTTTGACATCAACCTGAGACGCATTTGAGATGAAACCTTCAACGTCAATTCTCACTTTTTGAAAACTTAATATCAATTAATCAATCAATAATTTTTCGATTCAAAGATAAACTACCAGTAGCAGATCAACTTTTTTGCCAAATGAGTATTAACTTGAGGTATAATTAAATATAAAAATTATAATATAAATGTCTGACAGTTTCTGCCTCCACAGTTTTTATACATACGACCCCCTCTACCATTCCCTAAAATAAAATTTCTCCAAATCGTGGTACATTATTCTAAAATATGACCCTCATTATTTGCCAAACGTTTGAGAATATATTTTTCTGTGCTTATGGGGAATATGCTGTGCGTGTGTATTTGTGTGTTTTTTGTGAGTTGCGCTACTATATAAGGTATACTATGCATAAAACCAAAGAGAATATATCAACAAGAGCCACCACTCGTTATGAAAGCAACGAAAAAGATGGATGCCGTTTTCTTTCAGGGTTTCGGTAATTTCGATATAAATATGTTATTGTCTAATCAAAACAAAATGTGTAAAAGAAAATAGACGATAAATGAAATAACACAAGAGTCGAAACAAAAATTTACCAGCTGTCGAATTTACAAAACTGAGGAAAACAAAATTACCGAAACCCTGAAAGAAAACGGCATCCATCTTTTTCCTTGCATTTATAACGAGTGACGGCTCTTGTTGATATATTCTCTTTGATAAAACTGAATAAAATTTGATTCTTTTCTGCTCTGCTTGTTGACGTTCGTGCTGTGTGCGTGTAATTACGAACTGTGTCCGTGAGATGGCCGAACATACTTCGACTCCCAGGAAAATATCTGCCGGCCTTTGTTCTAAAAGCGTGAGTTTTAGTTGTTTTAAACTATATTTATTAAATGGCGGATTTTCTATGAAAACCAATGAGTTTAATTTAAAACACTTAATTTCACAGAATAGAGCAGAAAACAAACATTTGTTTAAAAAAAAAATTTTGCGTAACAGCCAAATTATCAGACTGTAGCTTGATAATGTGCAGGCAAAAAAGACGTACACAGAAAAAAAAATGGCACTGGTAAAATCAACAGCCTCGAACTGTTACCCTGAAATTTACCAAATTCTGTTGAATTGACCAAATTTTGATTATTTCAACGAAATTTTTTGTTGAAATTACTATTTATTCATAGAACTGTAAATTTTTAATCAACAAAATTTGGTAAAACTGACAGAATTTTGGGGTAATCCAACTGGTATGTTCTGGTCGAAATCTGACTATTAACATTGCGTAGGACATCAACACGTAAAAACTACCAGTTGCTTATATGGCAAAAAGACTAAACACTGACTACACCATTTCAAGTTGGAGTTTAGAAAGTGTAAGTTGGATTTTAGAATTGTCAATTGGATTTTAGAAAGCGGTAGTTGGATTTTTGAATTCTCAATTGGATTTCAGAGAGCGTTAAATGTATTTTAGAATTGCCAATTGGATTTCAGAAAGCGTCAATTGGATTTTAGAAAACTTGAAAAAATTTTAATTTATGTTTTCTAAAATCCAATTGTATAAGTTAAGTTTACAGTCAGTTGGATTTTAGAATTGTCAATTGGATTTTAGAAAGCGTTAATTAGATTTTAGAATAGTGAACTGGATTTTAGAAAGCGGTAGTTGGATTATTAGAATTGTCAATTGGATTTCAGAAAGCGTCAATTGGATTTTAGAAAACTTATAAAAATTTAATTTATGTTTTCTAAAATCCAATTGTATAAGTTAAGTTTACAGTCAGTTGGATTTTAGAAAGCGTCAATTGGATTTTAGAAAGCCAGATTTTAAATTTTTTCGGTTTTCAATAATCCAATTAATACTTTCTAAAATCCAAACGACGCCATCCAAAATCCAATTGACGCTTTCTAACATCCAATTAACTATTCTAAAATCCAACTGACGCTTTCTGAAATCCAAATAACGCCAACCTCAATCCAATTGACACTTTCTAAAATCCAATCGACGCCTTCCAAAATCCAACTGACGCTTTCTAAAATCCAACTTGAAATGGTGTAGTTGGCCCCGGTGCACCAACTAGTTGTAAAGTAGTTTTCAACTAGTTGCTTTCGCTGCAGGGAATATACAAACTGGATGCAAAGAAATTAAAAAAAAAAACGGCTCCTGAAAAATTTACTTTTTGGCTCATACGTCTTTTTTGCGCACACGACTCGATATATGTATATAGTCAAAAAAAAATAAAAAATTAGGCTCAAATTTTTAACCGTGTAACATTCGGGTTTACACAAGTTATTAACTTTGTTAACCAAAAAATGTACTACAACCTTTTAAACCCAACCTTCGTGAAGGGTGGATACCATGCCGCGGTACGAGGGCTTAAGTCGATAGCCACAGGGCTACGCTGCCCTTGTGATCATAGCTCCGTACGGCACTTCATCACGAGAGCAGCCTAGCCTCTCTGGCGCGACGACAAAGATCTTCCCCCTCCCAATCCAGGGTGTTATGCGAAACCGTGCCCATTGGACGTTTGCAGCCGGGAGGCAAATCGTGGCTGTATTTGAACGGAGCCTCTCTGATACCGGGTCGCCTCAGAGAGTAAGCATGGCCTTACCGCGGTACGGGGCTCTGCCGCGGCGGACGACACATTTTCCCCTACTCTTCCCTTGACCCTAAGCTGGCCTTGTCCGGCGATGGGTCGTACGAACAAGATGAACTCAAATAATCCAAATAAAAACGATAAACCTAAAAAACAAACAACGCCAAATTTCACTCCTCAGCAAAGGAGAGCTATGGAGGAACAGGCGAGAAAGCAACAACAACGCCGGAGGACAACCTCCGTTCCACAATCAAGGGGGGAATCGACAGCGACGGCAACTACGAGTCGGTCAACCAACCCTCTATCGACTAAGATTGACTTGATGGGAGCTAGCACCAGTGCGGTTGCCAACGCAGCTAAGCGGACAACGGCGGATGGTAAACTCCCATCAACCGCTGATATGAAAACCAGTATCTTTACGTCTGTGGCAGCGGTCTCACGACCTGGCCTCGGAGTTTCGAAGGAGAAGGAAGCTGCAACTGAGATTTCGGCAAGGAGAGCGACCGCGATGGCAACTACGGGTCCGCACTCCCAGGAGACATCTCCCCGCCGCTTCACATACCACGAGAAAAGATTGGCTGCAAAGATCCTGAAGAGGTATGAAGGGGTACCGCAGGAATCGCTGTCGCCGAATTCCAGTAAATCGGTAGAGCTAGCGAAAGCTGAGATACCGGATTTCCAAAATTCTTACATGCCAAAGAGGTTAAAAGTTAACCCTTTCAAGCGCCAGAGATCGGACCTGGAGTTAAATCCCCCTCCCAAGCGGCATCAGAATACCCCTGGAGCGGGCAAACTAAGCTTTGCTGAGATAACCAAGGACAGTATCCCTATAGGCGTCCTTGACCGAGGCAATGACCGTCTGACCATCCCTAAGGACCGGTGGCGTTACGTGCGAAATGAACTCGGCAACATTCTTCTCAATGTTGCGCCAGAGTTTCCGGGTAGTTCGGCGCGAGTAACGGATGCGGGTTGGCACCAGGGTCAGATTAAATTACTCGCATGCGAGGATGCAAAAACCGTAGCACTGTACAAGGCAGCAGCTGCTAAGCTGGGTGAAGTCTACAAGGGCGCAAAGACAGAGGTCGTCGACTGGAAGGACATTCCAGCTCGTCCAAGGGCAAGGGCGTGGATTCCGGCCATCCCTGACGAACCCGAGAGAATTCTCGGGATGCTACGGCTAATGAATCCGTCCCTGCCAACGCATGACTGGAGTGTCAATCTGGTCGGGGATGCGGTAGGGCCCGACAGACAGGTGGTGTTCACCATGAATAAAGAGTCAATCGAGCCCCTCAAAAGGTGCAATGGCCTAGTACACTACAGCGTAGGCCAGATCGTTATCCACGTATATCCTGGTGATGCTCAGCGCGCTGCCTCCTCGGCTGCTCCGGGGGAACCGGAAAACGAATTACCAGAAGAGGAAGCGGAGGATTCCGATGCGGAAAGCATGTTATCCGCCACGTCCCTTGGCGATAGTGCTGTGAACAACTCGGAGATGGAGGACAGCCTACAGGACGAGGAAGTCCTCGACGTCACGGTGGTAGCAGCCAACGCTGAGCGATTAACATCTAACGCTACAGACAGCAAAACTCCTGCAACGCCATATCGGGCAGTTAATCGGAACAACTCGTCGTTGATAGGCAACCTCCGGGATGGGGCAAACCTCGACGATATGGGGACGGCAGGGAAGTCTGTGCGCTCTCATGTTGGTGGTGCTTCAGATTAATCTGCACAAATCTAAAGTGCCTTCGGCTGCTTTAAGTAGTCATCTTTCTAAAGGCGACGTGGATGTGGTCCTCATCCAAGAACCCTGGGTCAATAGCTCGAGAATCTGCGGATTGGCGACTAAGGGCTTCAAGCTCATTCGAACCAGCGAGGAGAGCAAAGTCAGAACGTGTATTTTGGTCAAGTCTGAGTTGAACTCCTTTCTCCTACCTAACTACTCCAATGGTGATATTACCGCTATCAGTCTAACGGTCGACAGCACCCGCCTGACGGTGGCGTCGGTCTATATGCCCTACGACGCCGAAGAACCCCCACCACAAACGGAGGTGAACACCTGGTGTCAAATTTCTGCACGGGTAATCTTATTATTGGAGCGGACGCTAATGCTCACCCTGTCCAATGGGGGAGCTCCGACATCAATCCCAGGGGCGAGTCTCTGTTTGATTACCTCTTAACAACCAACCTGGTGATTTGCAACGTGGGTAATGAGCCTACTTTTATCACTAAGACCCGCAGGGAGGTCATAGACCTCACTATCTGTAGTGAAGGCGCTTATGAGTGGGTCAGAAAATGGCGGGTTCTGGAAGAACATTCTTTCTCCGACCACCGTTACATAGAAATTGTTTTAGACTTTATTGTAGAACAACCAATCATGAAGCGCAATCCACGTAACACTGATTGGCAGTTACACAATGAAATATTAGACAGAGACCTACCAGTACTGCCCTCACAAGCCCCCTCATCAGTAGAGGAGCTGGAGGATCTTGTTACTACATTTACATCGGCGCTCTCAAATGCTCTAGGACAGGCTTGTCCAGTGCCAAAACCACGCGGTAAACACAGGCCACATTGCTGGTCCTACGATTTGGACTCGCTCCGAAAATCATGCCGGAAACAATTTAACAAGGCCAAGAGCTTCGGCTCTGAGCCTCATTGGCACGAATATAAAGCTAAACTAAGGGCCTACAAAAAAGCTCTGAGACAGGCGAAGAGAACCTCGTAGAGAAATTTCTGCACTGGCGTCGAAAAGGTCGACGACACAGCGAGACTTAGACGAGTCCTCTCGAAAAGTCAAACAGCCATCAGCTATTTGCGAAAACCTGACGGATCCTGGACCAGCACGGAAGAGGAAACCCTTGAGCTGCTCTTGAATACACATTTTCCGGGGAATCTGCATGATGCACCACTAGCACCTGCAACAAACCTGGCAGTAAATATACCCATCACTGAGGAAAGAGTAAGGTGCGCAGTTAAGAGCTTTGAACCGTATAAGGCTGCCGGGCCGGACGGGATTATCCCCGCGCAACTTATAAACACGTTGGAGACATCAGCTAAATGGCTGGTATTTCTCTTCACAGCCTGCCTGGCTCTCAACCACATTCCGGGCTCCTGGAGAAGCGCCACGGTAGTGTTTATCCCTAAGGCTGGGAAGGCATCCCACTACGAGCCAAAAGACTACAGACCGATCAGTCTCTCGTCCTTTGTACTAAAAACCTTTAAGAGGATACTAAGCGACTACCTCTTAACGACTATTGATAGCAACCTTATCTCTAGCTATCAGCATGCATACACCAAGGGTAAATCAACAGAAACCGCTCTGCACAGCCTAGTGTCTGTCATTGAGAAATCGCTGTGTGAAAAGGACTACAGTCTCGTGGCCCTCCTAGACATTGAGGGGGCTTTCAACAATATAAGCCCGGAGGCCATCAACTCCGCTCTAACTAATCTGGGCGTAGATAGACCTCTAACTGATTTAATTGACCAACTTTTATGGGGAAGGAAAATAGCTTCTTCACTTGGTACGGTTGAGTTATCACGTTATGTCACAAGGGGAACACCCCAGGGTGGTGTTCTTTCCCCGCTTTTATGGAACCTCACAGTCAACTCGTTGCTACGTGACACAAGCTGGGGGGGGCGGGAAGATAGTGGCATACGCAGACGATTTAGCTATTGCATTCAGAGGCAAGTTCCCACAAACTCTGTGTGGCCTGATGCAAGTAGCACTGCGAGAAGTTTCGACGTTTCTAGGCATAGTTCTGGACAGGAAATTGAATTGGAAGGAGAATGTTCTTCAGCCCAGAAGAAAGCTTGCATCGCTCTTTACACATGCAAAAGAGCCATTGGCAAAAAATGGGGGCTCAGCCCTAGAGTATGCAGTTGGATCTACACGGCCATCATTCGCCCAATCATGCTTTATGGAGTCGTCGTATGGTGGCCTGCGCTGAACAAGGCAACATACCTGAATCTGTTGCGGAAAGTCCATAGATCCAATATGATCTGTATAAGCGGTGCGCTAAGGACAACGCCCAACGAAGCCCTCCAGGTCATTCTGGGCATTTTGCCACTTGATCTGGAAGGGTTTCGGTCAGCGGCGGCATCAGCTCTGCGCCTAAGAGAAACCTCCAGTTGGGCTGCGGGTACTATTGGACACTCCAGTATTCTGGAATCTTACAGCTTTCTCCCTCTAAGCACAGATCGTTGTGCGACTACTACAGTCGGGGATAGCTGTTTCATAATAAACATTCCCAGCAGAGAAGACTGGGAGAGGACGGATTGGTGTCCAGAAACAAATGGTGGCACTTCCATATACACCGACGGCTCGAAGTTGGACGGCAGAGTTGGAGGAGGAGTTTATTCAATGGATTTGGACCTTGAGCTCTCCTTCAGACTACCTGATCATTGTAGCGTCTTCCAGGCGGAAGTCTCGGCAATCCTGGACGTCGCGGCCTGGTTAAGCAAACGTGTTATCGGAGAAGATATCGCTATTTTAAGCGATAGGCAAGCGGCCATCAAATCCCTTGGCTCATACACGTTCAACTCTGAACTGACGCTCAGCTGTCGTCGATCTCTTCAGGAGATGGCCCAACAGAACCGCGTAAACCTCATATGGGTCCCGGGACATAGGGACATTGAGGGAAACTGTAAGGCAGACGAGCATGCCAGGCAGGGCACGACCAAGCAGGTTCTTCAGGATAAAGAGCGCTTAGGTATGCCGTTTGCCACATGCAAACTAATGCTGAAGGAGCACACACTCCGTCAAGCCAACGAAAGATGGCTGCAATTCCCAGGGTGTCGGATATCGAAACAAACCATGGCCAAAATGGGATCTTAAAAGGTCTAGACGCATTTATGCCTTAACTAGGAGGGAAATCTGCATATTGATAGGGGTATTAACCGGTCACTGCCTCATTGGTAGGCATGCAGAAAGGCTAGGTGTACCCTACCGACGATGCTGCAGGAATTGCAAAGATGATGAGGAGGAGGAAACAGTGGAGCACCTCATCTGCAACTGTCCGGCTTTAAGCGGGGCGAGAACGCGCTTTTTGGGAGTTCCGTTCCTGGATAGCCTAAGCCAGATCGCGGAACTGGACATAAAGAACTTGATGGGCTTCATAAAGTCATCTAAGTGGTTCGAGGAGGAGTAACGGTGTCGGTTTAGGAGTGTCAGTCCCGGGATTCTGCTATGTGGAAAATCCCAACAACTCAGGGATTTTCCATATGGCTGGGTCCCGGGACTGACTTTCCTTGTGTTGGTGGTATCACAACGGGCCTTTCAAAACTGGCCTAAGTGTGCCTCTGCGGCAGCCACTTGAACCTAACCCTTTAAACCCAAGATTAAAGACAAATCGATGTCTATGTGGAAGACAGCGCTACATATTTCAAAATATTTTTCAAAAATGCCCTCTCTCAAAATTTCTTTGAAGGATGCCCTGACTCCAAATTTTTACTAACGCGCTGCCTAAATGAAAATTCAATTCGTTTTCACCTTAGAATAGCGTTTTTGAAAGCAATTTAAAAAAAATACTGATATTTGGCGTTTTTGAAAAATATTTTGAATTTGGGTGATTTTCGAATCAGCCGTTATGGTTGAAACTAATTTCTAAAATCTTCAGCATAAGTATTGACAAAACTGCACGTTTAGTTTGTCAACAGTGCTCCACATATATTTTGCATTTCAATCAGCCATCTCAAATTAAGTTCGTATAACTTTCACTGCTTAGTACTTTTTAGAGTGAGGATCGCTTAAAGCATTAATCCATTTATATAATGCAAGAGTGCAGATCACTTTGTAGTGAAAGTCCACATACCGAAATATGTCTACATTAAATTCTTATAATTGTTATCACTATTCAAACCCTTTTTGTATAAGACGGCAGATATTTTTAATTCTATTGTTTTCATTCTTATCTCCATATTTAACTGCTACGAACACCATCAAAAAACACTGCAACGTCTTGGTCCTTATAAATTCTATTTTGACACAAATATTTTTTTTTTTTTTTTTTTTTTTTCAAATCATACCTTCATTTTTACTTGAACAAAACCGCGTACCGAACCCGACAAAGGTAAGAGAAACAAGCAAGACAAAAACCGGCAACGAAACGTTCTTGGTCAATAACTAAACTAGCGTCACACAGACACGGCACTTGAACTTCTTAAAAGCTTACAAAATCAAATACAAATACTATATTTTTGGTATGAAATTGTTTCGAACCGTTCGAATGAAACCGTTAAACTGATGTTTACCTCCAATGTCCAAAACTATTTATATACGCCGTTAGGCCCAAAAAGCCTAACACCAGCCGACGACTAGATGCAAACATATGCCAGCAGAGAAGCTGAGATGCAGAAGTAGCTGATGGAAGCCAACAATAGCACAGCATCCAAAGTGAGTAAGACGTGACTGCAGCGGAATGACGGCATGGGGCGGGGTATTGCAACTGCAACGACAACTATAAAGCAAAAGTACTCGATGCAGCACGAAATTATTACGTATGTGTGTGTATGTGTGAACATGTGCTAGTTTGCCGAAAATGCTAAGATGCAGAAGAAGAATAAGCCGGCTGCAGACAGTAACCTGACGCTAGACTGCTTGCAACAAGAGTGGAACGCAAGCATTGCAGCATCAATGGGCGATATGTTCGCGGAGGCAATCGATACATGGCAAACCTACAAAAAACAACAACAGCAGCAATGTGAAAAACAAATTAAAAGCGTAAACTGCAAAGGTGGAAAGGTGCGGCCAGGTGGCTGCCGATTGACAAAAGCCGGCTTATTTGACGCATGTGACAGGTTTAGTTATAGCAGTGTTGTTTATTTAACTGTTGTTGTTTTTCAACATATCGCTAGTAACGTATCATCGCTCGCTTGCCAGAAGCATGAATGTGCCAAAATTTTAATTTTGGGAAGTCGTATTTGAAAGTTTATTGCTCCCGCAAAATTTTAAAGTTTAGTTTTTGACATAAATATATTTTTGCAAGTTTTATCCTTATTATACTCTTTCCACTGATATAGGGTTTAGGTTAATATTCCTTCAATTCCTCGATATTCGGTACATTCATCTTTAAAAATTTCCATATTAAATTTTTTTAAATTTTCGTTGTGCTAGAACCATGAATGTGTAGCACAATTATGTTTTTGGCGAAACGAAAATGTTTAAAAATTGAATTTCTAAATTTTTTTAAATTTTCGTTGAGCCTGAAACGCGAATGTTTAGCAAAATTGTTACGTATAAGCCATAGTGTCATTTTTCTGGCTCAACGAAAATTTTAAAAAATTCAGAAATTCAATTTTTAAACATTTTCGTTGCGCCAAAAACATGAATCTGTAGCACATTCGTTTTTCTGGCACAGTTTTCAGAGATTGAAATACGCATTCATGCATTCATGAAAATGGTATTGCAAATTTCCGGGGGTTCCTTGTTCTTTGGAAACCCAGAATTTTCGTGAATCGTAGAGACATGAGAGATTAGTGACATGAGCCTATTAACTCAGTTCTGGAAAATTTTCACATTCATGCTCTGGCTAGCCAGTGACGATATATATTTTACTTAGGCGCGTATTACTTAAAAACAATGTGCATACCTAATTGGAAAAAGAGAAATTGAAAAATTAGTGGTTTTGCTGGGGAATTGCATTTTAACAAATTTTCAAAAGTTATGCCAATTTACTTTTTCTTTTTTTTAACGAAAAAATAAAATCACAAAAACAGTTTACTAAAAACACATAGAAAAATTCAGGAAATTTTTCGTTGGCTTCTTTTTCTCTTATAATTCACAGATGCTTTTTCGTGTTTGAGTAGATACAAATAGTCGCTGCTTTCTAAAGAATAAACTTGAAAATTGATCAAATAAAGGGTAAGTCATAAACATAATGAAACTATTAATTTTTTGTTTAAATCATACTAGTCCAGGTTAAATCTTTTTTAACTAGTATGGGGATCATTTTTTAGTTGTGATTTAAATCAACCAAATTTGTGATTAAAATCCTCATCCAAAAAACGCTACAATTGCATTTTTCGAACCTAAAAGATGTCCTCGAAATATAAAAAAATTCCTACATGTGGCTAACTACACGGAGAAAAATATTTATCTCAAATCTATAAAAAATATTTTCTCAATCCCAAATGGGAATTTTTAAAATTTACTTGATTTTCACTGAAATTAATCAAAAAAAAAGTTTACTTTGAACAAGCAAATTATTTTCAAAAAAATTTAAAAAAAAAGAAAATATTTCAAAAATATACTCAATTTAAGAAAATATCTTTACTTATATCAAGAAAAAACGAGGAAATTTATTCAAAACTACTATTGAAAATTTCAAGAAAACGTGGTTCGACATCCCAGCAGTTTTTGAAAATTTTGACTGAGTTATCGGTCAAAATATGATTGCCCAAAAACCTAAAAAAATCCCTACAATATGGGTATCAAACGAAAGGTGAAGGCCCCAGGTTTCATTTGGACAGCGACATATGAGTTATTGTCAAAATGTGAGGCCAAATTCCTTAAAATTTCCTAACAACATGGGTATCAAACGAAAGTGGAAGTCCAGAGGTTTCGTTTTGACTGCTGTATTTTTCGATATATTTATCGCTAATTTCATAGGACATTTGACTAAAAAGTAAAAAATAAATATATTTTAAAAAAACTAAAACTCACGCTTTTAGAGAGTATTGAACTAAAAAGTTGAAAATAATTTTAAAAACCCTACACAGTAGTATTGTGGAAAAAGCGTGGTCCGCTTTGTGCCATAATTTTCGTATACCGAGCGCTCGACGCTTTTCCCACATAATGCTAGTTTCTTTACTAAGTAACTACTTCAGTCTACCCGATAGTAGCATATGACTGTCACAAAAACCTTGAAATGTGCCTTCAATATGGGTGTCAAACGATAGGAGGTTGCATTTGGACTTCGATATATATATCGATAACTAAGTTATCGGTCATAATGCCTACAATCTGGGTATCAAACAAAAGGGAAGTTCTACAGGTTTCTATTGGACTTTAGAATATTTCGATATATTTATCGATAACTGAGTTATAGGTCAAAATGAGGTTGTCCAATAATATTCAAAATTGTAATTAAAGGTATTAAAAAGAATTGAAAGCAAAATTTTATACAGCGGAATGGTAATTCACTGACTAGTTTCCATGCGACCAAGCATTTAGACGTAGTGTTTTATCCGGTCTGGCTGGTATCAAACCTACCAGACTGCATTGCCATTCCGCTGTATAAAATTTTGCTTTCATTTCTTTCTAATACCTTTAATTAAAAAATTAACGTATAAATATATACATTGGATTTACTCCACAAATAAAATTGCATATACATACAAACATTTCCGCTCCCCATGTACAAGAACCAAAAAACCGGAAATAAACACCCTGTGGTTCATATGGAAGGAAGGAAATAGCTTGCTTCCTGTAATCGCCTTAAGTTATAGGGTGTACAAGAAGTCTATAAAGTAAGAAGAACACATGGCAAATATTAGATAGAATATAAATGCAAGATTGCATGCAGGGCACATGGCTCAAAGCGTAGAGACAACGCAATGCCAATGCAGTCTGGTAGGCTACCAGCCAGACCGGATAAAACACTACGTATAAATGCTTGGTCGCGTGGAAACTAGTGAGTGAATTACCATTCCGCTGTATAAAATTTTGCTTTCATTTCTTTCTAATACCTTTAATTACAAAATTAGCGTATAAATATATACATTGGATTTACTCCACAAATAAAATTTCATATTCAAAATTGCCTACAATATGGGTACCAAACGAAAGTGGATGCCCAGATGTTTCGTTTGCACTGCGGTATATTTCGATATATTTATCGATTACTTCATAACACATTTAACTAAAAAGTAAAAAGAATATTGCACTAAAAAGGTAAAAATAATTTAAATATAAAACCAAGATTATGGAACAAAGCGTACCACGCTTTTTCCACAATACTACTGTGTAGGGTTTTTTAAATTATTTTCAACTTTTTAGTTCAATACTCTCTAAAAGCGTGAGTTTTAGTTTTTTTAAACTATATTTATTTTAATGGGTTTTTCAGCATACATGCAAACATGTTTTCGATGAAAACGAATTTGTCTATATATCTTGTCCAACTCAAAATTATGCGCTTTAAACGTTGGCGATAACAGTTTTTGAAAAAAAAATTGTTTTCGGTCGAAAAAAATACTTTTTCGATTTTTTATGCATTTTTTTTTTTTCATTTTCAAGGCTTCAAATCATTTTTTATGTATTTTTTTCGGTGTCAATTGGCGTAGTCCCAAGAGAATTCATGCGCTAAAGGCGGTGGTTAATTCAGTTTTTTGAAAAAAAAATTATTTAATGGAGTTTAAGAAGAATTTTGGTCGAAAAAACTAATTTGTTTAGATTTTTCATTGGCTCAATTTTATAGACGGAGAGCTGGCAACATAAAAAATTGGGTCACTCGAGGCAAGGTCAATTTCCACATTTACGGACTCGTTTGTTACCGACTTGACGTCAGCCCGGCCGGCAGAGCTCCTACTGGAAGGCAAAGGCGTGTTAGGGGGATTGTGCTCCCCCTATTAAAAAAGTGTAAGTGAACCAACCAGATTTTCGGAGTATGAGGGTTCTTCGAGGTTCTTCCGTAGAATCTTTAACTATCCTTAGAATTTTTATATTGAGCTTAGTTCTCCTACAATCCGCGCTTAAAGCTCAAAAGACCTATTTGTTTGGACCTCTGCTACAATTACAGAGTAGAAGCAATATTTCGATCAAAGTACATGATTCTGAAAGCCTGAACGTTTCTCTTTATCATACAATATCGCTTTATTATCGCTGATTCATAGCAGATTTTATTGCCCACCATTTGACGAATTCGACTTTTTGCTCATTTTTGAAGGCCCATAAGACTACAAGTAAATAGGATTTAAGTCTTTGGAAGGCTGAATATGATAGAAAAAACATTTGTCTTTACTGGCCAAGCTCATAAAGTTATGTGTCAGTTACTTATTAGAAGTTAGGCAAGTTTACGTAGATGATCCCATATAAATTTTTTTTATTTTTTCCATATAAAATTTACAACTAGAAAAGTAAAAAAAAATTAAAATGGAATCATCAATTTTCCAGCAACTGAACAGTAAAGACAAATGTTTGGGCTATCATCTTCAGTCTTGCAAAGACTGATATCTCATTTACTTGTAGAATTATGGACCTCGAAAAATTAGTAAAAAGTCGAATTCGTCAAAAGGTGTGCAATAAAATCTGCTCGTGCTTGTCTGCTATGAATCAGCGATAGTAAAGCGCTATTGTATGATAAAGAGAAACGTTCAGGCTTTCAGAATCATGTACTTTGATCCAAATATTGCTTCTAATTAGAGAGTAGCAGAGGTCCAAACAAATAGCTCTTTTGAGCTTTAAGCGCGGTTTGTGGGAGAACTAAGCTCAATATAAAAATACTAAGGATAGTTAAAGATTCTACGGAAGAACCTCTAAGAACGCTTATACTCAGAAAATCTGATTGGTTCACTCACACTTTTTTAATAGGGGGGCACAATCCCCCTAACACGCCTTTGCCTTCCAGTAGGAGTTCTGCCGGCCGGGCTGACGTCAAGTCGGTAACCAAAGAGTCCGTAAATGTGGAAATTGACCTTGCCTCGAGTGACCCAATTTTTTATGTTGCCAGCTCTCCGTCTATAAAATTGAGCCAATGAAAAATCTAAAAAATGGGTTTTTTCGATCAAAATTCTTCTAAAACTCCATTAAATAAATTTTTTTCAAAAAACTGAATTAACCACCGCCTTTAGCGCATGAATTCACTTGGGACTACGCCAATTGACACCGAGAAAGATACATAAAAAATGATGTGGAGCCTTGAAAATGAAAAATAAATGCATAAAAAATCGAAAAAGTAGTTTTTTCGACCAAAACAAGTCCCAAAACCCGAAAACAATTTTTTTTTTTTTCAAAAACTGTTATCGCCAACGCTTTTAGCGCTAATTTTGAGTGGGAAAAGATATATGAGACAAATTCGTTTTCATCGAAAACGTGTTTGCATGTATGCTGAAAAACCCCTTAAAAAATAAGAAGCGAAAGGTCGAATTTTTGACCAAAACACTCCCCAAAACCCAAAAAATATTGTTTTTTTTTCAAAAAACTGTTATCGGCAACGTTTTTAGCGGACATTTTGGAGTCGGACAGGGTATACATGAAAATTCTAAAATCAAATGAAAGTTTGTTTAGCAGGTCATGAAAAAAACCTTAAAAATTAAAGTCGAAGAAAATTCAAAAAAATTAAATTTCGCAGGCTCGAAAATTATTTTTTGGGGTATGCGTAGTGGAACTTTTTTTCTCAGCCCAAAACCTATCGAAAAATCGATGGCGCGGTATCGGTTAATAAATCGACCCGCCCTATTATTCATATTTCATACTCCAAATGGAAAACATGTTCTAATAAAAAAAATATGCCATGGCGGCAAAGGTAATTTTTCGAAAAAACTTACATTTTTCGAGAAAAGTCCCAAAAACCTAAAATTTTGACCTTTGACCCCGAATAACTTTTTTAGCACACATGGAATCGCGGGGGACTGTTGAGGTTTTCTAACCTAACCTAAGTTGTATGCAAAAATTTGGCTCTGTGGGAGTTTTTGTTGTTTCAAATGTATATTATATTGATCAATATTATTATATATATTTTCGCATTTATTGAAATATTTAGAAATTCTGCATTTTCTTGTTTTTGCAAGTACTTTTTATCATATAGGAATAGAACGAACAGTGATGGAAAAAATTGGGTCGAAAACTACTTTTTTTATAAGAATTTCCAAATAAAAAGTTTTTGTTTGACATCAAGTACACATACATTTATCTAGGGCGTTCATCATCAACTGAGCTGATAAATATATAAATTTGCGCATTTCGTAAACTTATAAGGTTTAATGAATCCCCCTAATTTCAATATAAGGCGTAATTATTTTTCAAAGTAATCTATATGCATTACATACTTCTAGATTTGAGTGTTTCCGCCAACGCATAAACGCATAGAAAAATGTAAATCCAAAGAATGAAAGAATAGTTATGTTTACGATGAGTCATTATGTATCTATAACCCTACTACGAGGGTGAATGGACTGTAAATAAATAATGAACTAAGTATTTGGGTTTGTAGCACCAGTGAAATAGGCAATTTTGCAAATGTAGCGACTTCAGAGTTATTGTCAAATGGGTGGTTAGACTCATTCGTTTTTGCCTTTTAATGGAGCCATTTTTGAAATGTTGACTGATCATAACTTTTAAACTGATAACAATAGAATCATGAAATTTGGCACAAGGCATACTAGAATTATAGGGAGTATACCTGATAAAATGGGACGAAATCTATTTCCGACCACGCCCACATTCGATAAGGAAAATTTCGAAAATCACATAAATTGACAATAAATATCTAAAATAGTATAATTTCATTTACCCGAACTTAGACTTCCTTACTTGTTTTTTTATGAAGATGCTTAGAATTATCAAATCTATCGCATCGTCCTCGTATCAAATTACAATGCAGCGCGAATAAAACTATACACACCATATTTTGGCTTCAGAAATACTTGCGCCCATATTTTTTATTTATATGCCACACTTGCCACTCAAAACAACGAATTCATTTGTGGTAACTATAAATTCTTTGTGCAACACATGCAATAACATTGAGTAGGCTTTGCTTCTACCCTGCAGCGAAAGCAACTAGTTGAAAACTACTTTACAACTAGTTGGTGCACCGGGCCCAACTAGTCAGTGTTCTGTCTTTTTTCTATATAAGCAACTGGTATTTTTTACGTGTTGATGTCCTACGAGATGTCAATTGTCAGATTTCGACCAGAATATACCAGTTATCTACTAGTCAGGAAATACCAGTTTTATACTAGTTGTAAAATACCAGTTCCATACTAGTTCAACCTGGACTAGTATAATTTCCATAAAATGAACTAGTCCACATACTAGTCCAAAAAGGACTATTATAAAATATACTAGTCCCATACTAGTCCAAAAAGCATTCAACCTGGACTAGTATGATTTCAACCAGAATTTTCCTGGCTTACCCTTTATTTTATCCCTCGACTTTATTTTCATGTTTATTCTTAAGAAAGCAGCGGCTATTTGTATTTACCCTATCACGAAAAAGCATCTATGAATTATAAGAGAAAACGAAACGAATGCATTTTGTATTTTTAAACTGGTATAATTTCATCCAGAAAAATCGAGTGGTATACTAACTAGTATGGAATGTATATTTCCTGACTAGTATGGGTTCAGCCAGAAAATTCTAGTTGTATACTGGTATGAAATGGATATTTCCTGACTAGTATGAGTTCTGCCAGAAAGTTATAGTTGTATTTGTTGTTACCGTGAAGAAATATGCAAAATAGATTGGCATGAGCCTTGATATTTTTTCATGTACATGGTAAAACCCGAACTTGGTTTAGAACAAGGAATATTTTCAATATACATATTCAATACCTTGATATAGTATATTGAATTGTCAGCACTAATCAAGAAGCTTTTTAGGGGAAATGTATGCAAAATGCCCTGTCAAAACTGAAAATAGAAGTGAAAACTTTCAGTTAATAGATCTTAAAATTCTATTGACAAACTACAAAAAAAATCGTTTAGTTTATTTCTAAATAGTTCAAACTAGGGCGTAGGGGCAGCACCTATTCAAAAGAGTTTGGAGTAAAGTACATTATCCACAAACGAAATTTGGTCTACATAACTGAACTTGTGCCGGAGATCGAAGTGGAAATTGAAGCTTATAATTAAGTTGAGGTGGCATACCTAATCTATAAACAGAATAAAATTGTAACATATCGATGCCTGTACATTGCAGATACTCAAGCAAAGTTAAAAGGGCCAATCATTATGAAGCCAATATAATTCAAATCAACCAGTAGACATTTCACTTAAAATTTATCGACAAATATGTGAACCATGGGTGCCCAAAAATGTGTTAGTACAATATGTATATCAAAATAAAAATGCTACGAGTGCTGTCATAAGCAATGTGATTAATTTAAACATCTCAGCCGGTTTCGGAGAAATCTCCTAAAATGTGAGATGGAAAACAGAAGGGTGGAAGGTTCGCGTAGGTCGTAGGTTGTGTTTTTTATATAATTTTCGAATATGTGGCAACTTAACCCTTTACGGCGCCAAGTTTTTGATTTTGTTAATTTTATATGTACTAGGTGCCATTGGGGCTGCTATCAACGAAAACAAAAACAAAATTTTTTTTTTTTTTAATTTTGCATTTTATTTTTTACAAAAAAACATTGTTGCTGAAATGCAACATGGTGTCAAAAGTTTCGTATATATAACCCTCAACTTATGAAAGATGGAAGTTCCTGAAACAATTATTTTTCTTATTATAACACAAACTAACTTCACATTTTTCACACATTGTTTGTGTATAACCCTTGCAGCCTGGAAATTTGCATCTCATTCGCTTATCCATCAAAATTTGCCAGTGTCCGTATTGGTCGAGCCTAACATCTCTCTGGGGAGCGTGTTCAGCCGGGCCTTTCTTCTTTTTATTTTGAATGAGACATTCAACGTCAGTTTTACGCTTCAAGCGATTGATTGTCTGATATTTGCATAGTGTCTCTGCTACAGCTACTCTGAAATCCGCAGAGTTTAAGACTTTACTCGTACTAGCCTTTTCAGACATTATTCTTCGATATAAAAACGAGGAATTGCACATAACAACGTCCAAGAAATGGTAAAATATCCGTACATACCAATGTTTACTGCGTAATTTAATTTTATTGTAGCCCATGACAGAGTCTAATAGGTCGACACCCCCCATATGACGGTTATATTCTGATATGACAAACGGGCGTTCAATAGACATGTATTGTTTAGCCGACTTATCCCATCTTCGTACCACTGATGTTGGTTGCTCTCCGGCAAAATTCGATGCTAGAGTGACGATTTTGTTATCTCGCCAAGCTACGACAGCTACGTCTACTCCATTGCAGTCACCGACATATTCTACTGACGTACCGCGCGGCTCTTTTTTAAAAACCTTATCATCTGGTAGCTTGCAATTAGGAATACGGTTTTTTCTTATAGTTCCTAAGGCCAAAATTCCACGACGGGACAAGAATTCAATGAGAGGGATGGACGTGTAGTAATTATCGAAAAATAGACGGTAGTTCTGATTGATAGGCACATCACGGGCAAGGCGGACCACAACATTTGATGACGCTCCTAAGTCAGGCTCACCGGCTGCGCATATATTTTCTTTACCACTGTACAACTCAAATTTATATCCATACCCAGACACACCACATATAACAAATAGTTTGAATCCCCATTTATGTGGCTTATCAGGTAAATACTGTTTTAGAACACTTCGGGCTTTTGTGGAACAAATTTGTTCATCTACAGACAAATGCTCTTCGAATGGAACCTTTTTGAAGTTCTTGTTGAGCTCTTCTATAAGTGGACGGATTTTATACAAGCGATCAGAACCAGTTTGGTCATATGGTATCATTTTGCTATTATCGTTGAAGTGTAAAAGCTGCCTCAGTAGTTCAAAACGCTTCGATGTCATCGTCTCTCGTATTGGTTCAAAGCTAACAGTTTCAGACCAGTACATTCTTACATTGGGCATACTTACTATTGACATGTAATATACGATACCAATAAATTGACGTATTTCTTGGCTAGATACATTTAAAGGCTTACTGGCATCTCTCTGGACAGAGTATAAATTAGTCTGATCCCTAATAAGGTTGATAATATCCTCAGTAAGTAGATACGAAAATACTTCAAATGGTGTTTCCAAAGAAAGTATCTCCGGCAGTAACTTATCGGATCCGTGAAAATGTAGTTGGTCAGAGGTCAAGTTCAAGTTTTTTGATTTCCATGTGATGTTGGCTCTAGGTACTCGAGTAGATGGCCCTGGAGGTGCTGTGTAAGTACCACGAGGAGCAGCGGCGGTCGGACAAGAATCATCTGCGGTCTCTAGGGTCACATGATTCTCGGATGTATGTGTTTGAGTGATAATATCCGGGTCACCATTGTCCAAGAGACTTTGTATATTTACCTCCTCATCAGAACTGTTTTCATCGTTCTGTTCGCCGTTATACGTCGGATCGGCGATATCATCATCATCTGAAAAATCAAGGCCATCTTCACTATCTGCCCATTCCTCTAGTATCTTTTCTAGATCTCTGTCGGTCAAGTTATGCTTTGCACGACTCATTGTGGTCATCAACTAAAGTCATAGAATTTAAAAAAACAAGATTAAAAAAGTTAGCCACAACACGCGGTGTTGCATATATGCAACACATTCAAATAAGTAAAAATTATATAGATAAACACTTTCTTTCTAGTAAAATTTTAGTGATTACTAAAATATATTACTTACCCTTTCACTCACACTTATTTCGAAATAATATTATTACTTTTTCACCACTAAATTAACTATCACAAATATAGTATAAGCGATCAAAACCGGTTTGCATACTTTCGTCACATAAATGCAAGAAATAATCAAAACATTACCGTCCTGTCAACGATTCTGTCATTCTACCGTTAGAATGCTTTGTTGCTGAAGTACAACACCAACGAAATCCGCCCTATCGGCGTGCAATTTTTTTTAATTATTTTTCGAAAGGTATGTTGCAGAAGTGCAACAAGGCGCCGTAAAGGGCTAAAATGTCGTTAGTTAGAACACCTATATCAGTGGTTCCCAACTGGTAGGCGCGCCCCCCTAGGGGGCATAGAGAGTTTTAATTAAAAGTAAACGGCGAAATGGTCTTGATGTCGATAGCCATCTGATAATAGCTCTGGAAAAAACAAAACCTAGAATCAACTGGTACAGAACATGCAGCCTAAAGTGTACCATTAGAACTTATTCTCAATTTAACAAATTTTTTCGATAAAAAATATTTATTATTTTAAATTAAGCTTTTAAAGCGTATAGAACAAATAAAATATAAAATTAAAATAAACATATAATTTGGGTTCTTTGTATTTATTGAAAAAGTGAAGGGGGCGTGAGAATATTATTACTAGAAAAAAAGGTTGGGAACCACTGACCTAATTGTCGTAGGCTAACTATTATTTCTATTTATTCAGACTGCATATATATATAAGTATTCCTGCTACACAATTGAACTTCGGTTAGGGTTTATATAAAGTTAATCTCCAACAACTCCAGAAAAATTGGATATAAAGGAAAAGGGGTGTGCACCTGTTAAGTGTCTACAGGTGGAGGTTTGTTCTAACTCCACGGTAAATCTTATCGTTTCTGAATGGCCCTCAGAAAACTTTACTCATTGTGATCAAACATAGTAAGCCAAAAATTTACCCCATCCAGTTATCTAATGGCTAATCCGTTCCTGAGTAAACCTAGAAGCATGTTTATGACAGAAAATTAAAGTTCACTTGCCCTAACATGGAGTGCGCATTCTTTACATTGTCTTAATGTTTTTGTTAAAGCATAATTACTAATTTGCTTTTTTGCTAACTCTTTCATTGTTGGTAATGTTTTATTACGATTACTTCCCAAGACAGTAAAATATGTACTACTTACCTAGCCAATGTAATGGCACAGTTGTCGCTTATGTTGGCGCCTGGAGACACTTAATAGTAATATGCAAATCAAAGTGTTGCCTTGCGCCTACATATGAATATAAAGATATGGATCCTTCCATGTCAAATCGTCAGATAGTTGGAATCGATCACTTTTGATTTGAATGAATTTTTGGTGAATAGTTTTTTTTTTTTTTTCAAAAATCAAAATACGAAGTTCTAACTATTTGTCGAGTTGACATGCATAGACCGACGTACATATACCTATATAGAATCTTTAAATATACGTACTTCCATCAAATCTTCTCACCTTTTCACAAGTTGCATGTACATTAGTATATTCACTAACAAGCATCAACCATATGTAGCAATATTATATCGCAATCAAATTCATTTCGATTTGTATCGAGAAGTAATAAAAATTTAAAAGTTAAGGATCAAGTTACCACCTCGCCTTGCGGCACACAAAGTGCCCTAGTGATTTAATGACGCATGTGGTGTGTGCAAAAAAAAATTAGAAACACTTACAGCAACTGCGTAAAGTCGATGTCGTTATATATAACAATGAATGCTTGTACGGCCGCCATCGATCAAAAAAATTGTCTCAAGCTTAGATACATTAACTTGCGACAACATGCACAAATCATCGGCTCGTTGGGTTGAGTAGCGCTTTGCAGATTGCTAACACATTTAGGTATTTGGTTTTATGTACCCAACAAAAATAGATGCAAAAAATTATTAATGAAGCTGCGGTGATGATCCATTGGTAGTCGAGTCCTATAGTACATTTACACCGCACCAAATTTGGTTATAAATCGCAAATTCGGCGCTTTTTTCCATACAAATCTCATTTTCCAAATTTGGAATTCCATAACATTTGACCTCATTTGCCGAACAATACAATCCACAGTTCCTCAAAATAGCAACCCTGCGTGTGTTCCACATTAAGGATTGCCCAGCAAGAACCTTAATGGGCAATTGACGTGTGATAGCTTCTGCACTACGCACAGCTGTAAATAACAATTTCAACTAGTTTTTTTTTAAGAAAACAGGCTAATTCTACTAACAAAAGACAGAAGCCTTCTTGCTCTGCTTTTATCATTACTCTACAGGCGTTTAAATCATCACGGTAATGCATTTCTTTTGGTGACTTTTTGTCCTGGTAGGAAATTCTTGCAGGGAAGGTGAAGCCAATTGCAAATTTGCCAGTGTAAATGTACTATTATAGTTACCTTATTTATATTACTATAAGGCTAGAAGTTATAGACGCCTAATGTTAGGTAGTACCATATATTTCGAATAGACGTCATAATAACAAAGAAAATTTGTTTGATCTGCTCTTAACAATAGCCACAATAGTTTTGAATAAGGCAGTGGCGTGCCTTCCATATAAGCCGAAAAGCCCGGCTTGCCTAGCTAATCCTCTATGAGCTACAATATGTTTCAAAAATGTATCGTAACAATTTCTTTAACGTTTACATTTGGTTTCACTAACTGCCAATAGCATAAACATATAAATAAAGCTCTTCCTGCCATCTGTCGGCTGATAGCAAAACAATTAACATACAATTTTTTCAGCGCATATGATGGCATCTCTTACTTGCTTACTTAAAATAGCCTTTAACCGCCTAGGCGATGATTGCCATCTCGCTTTTACTTATTGGCTTTTACCTGGCTTTCAAATCCCTTACTAAAATGTCTTTTTGAAGCTACAGTTTTTTTGAATTTAGAAGAAATTTTGTATGCAACTACGAAACCAGCTTCGTGCTGTTGTTACTATAAGCTTTAAAGCCAAACTGGATATGTATATACATACATATCTACAATGTTAATGTGCAAAGAGCTCTACTCAAAAATTATTGGCGCATATTTTAAAGTAGAAAAAAAGAATTCAATAGTGGTGATTGCTGTAATATTTTTTTTTTGTTGCTAGGCATTATAAAATATAAAAAATATTTTTTAGGTTTCTTAGGTCCACTTGCACTACGCCGAGTTATCTTTTTAACTCAGAGTTAATGTCAAATTATAAATTATAATATAAATTTTCGTTGTGCAAGTGAGCCTTGGCTTCTGCGATGTATGTAAATGGGAAATAGTGCAAGTAAACCTTTTCCCTTGGATTGGAAAAGCTTAAAAAATCTGCAAAACAATAATTTGCCTATTGAAGAAACCTAAATGTTTAAGTTTTTCCCCGTGTGCAAAAGTCGATAAATATCTATCCTGAACTCTTCTTCTTCGTCTGAAATGTTCTTTGGCAGCAGTATGTGCTTTTGTTGGGGTTATAAGGACTGGGGCTTACCTTGATTGAAACACGTAGGCACGCCACTGGAATAAGGTATACATTTCTGGTGGCTTCATAGGTTTTTTTGTTGTTGTGCGCATGCGTACAAGTCTGTTTTTTTTTTTTGCATGACCCATTACTCGTCAAACCGCTGTTTAGGTTATTGTGTGCTTTACCAAAGAGGATATATCAACAAGAGCCACCACTCGTTATGAAAGCAACGAAAAAGATGGATGCCGTTTTCTTTCAGGGTTTCGGTAATTTCGATATAAATATGTTATTGTCTAATCAAAACAAAATGTGTAAAAGAAAATAGACGAGAAATGAAATAACACAAGAGTCGAAACAAAAATTTACCAGCTGTCGAATTTACAAAACTTAGGAAAACAAAATTACCGAAACCCTGAAAGAAAACGGCATCCATCTTTTTCCTTGCATTTATAACGAGTGACGGCTCTTGTTGATATATTCTCTTTGGCTTTACTCCAGTGAAATATCATAGGGTTGTTGGGCAAGTTTACCTATTTGAAGTCACAACAAAAAAAAACAAGTAAGGAAAGCTGTCTTCGGCTGTGCCGAAGGCTAAATACCTTTCATGAATAAGCGTCACGATTTTCACTGTTTGATCCCCAGTACAGCCTGTGTGAATTTAACTTTAGCTCATACCGAAATTATCGGAGGTATCGATTATATGGGGACGATGTGTTATATTGGTCCAATCTCATTGATTTTTAACATCGACATTCCACATTCTAAAATAGCAACATTTACGAAATTTCACGTTCCTACCGATATAATTACAGGAGTTATCTACCAAAATCCGTTTATCGGAACAATCGATTGTATGGGGGCTATGTGAAATATTTATCCCATTTCAATGATTTTCAACATCGATATTTTACATATAAAAATAGCGATGCTTCCAAAATTTCGCGTTCCTATGTGTTTAATTACAGAACTTATAGCCCAAAATCCGCTTATCGGAATAATCGATTGTATGGGAGCTATGTGAAATATTTATGCCATCTTAATGATTTTCAACATCTTTATTTCGCATATAAAAATAGCGATACTTCCAAAATTTCACGTTCCTACCTATATAATTACAGGAGTTATCTACCAAAATCCGTTTATCGGAACAATCGATTGTATGGGGGCTATGTGAAATATTTATCCAATCTCGATGATTTTCAACATCGATATTTCACATATAAAAATAGCAATACGTCCTAAATTTCACGTTCCTACGTGTTTAATTACAGGAGTTATAGCCCAAAATCCGTTTATCGGAATAATCGATTGTATGGGAGCTATGTGAAATATTTATCCCATCTCTATGATTTTCAGCATCGATATTTCACATATAAAAATAGCAACACTTATAAAATTTCACGTTCCTTCGTGTTTAATTACAGGAGTTATAGCCCAAAATCCGTTTATCGGAATAATCGGTTGTATGGGAGCTATATGTTATATTGGTCCGATCTTGCTGGTTCCGACAAATGATTCCTATATTGGAAAATGGTGGCCGCATACCAAATTTCAGCCAAATATCTCAAAAACTGAGGGACTAGTTTGCGTTCAAACAGACAGACAGCCAGACGGACAGACGGACATGGCTAAATCAACTCATCTCGTCATCCTGATCATTTCGGTATACTTATTGATGGGTCTATCTCTTCTTCTTCTCATATTTACAAACATCGGACCAAAGTTATAATACCATTTCATGTTCATGAAAGGTATAATTACAACAACATACGGATAGGTACAAATTTGAAGAGAACTGGAAGATATTAGAGGAGCCTCCATTCTTACAGATAGCTGAGTCTAATTTATATTGTTGTGATTTTTATGCCGTTGCAAAATTAAGTCATAAGTTTCGCATCTAGAAAAAAATTGCGTACATATTTACCTAACATAAAAGACCATCAATATTAAAAAAAAATCATATTTGGAATGAGCAATCATAAAATTCATATGGGTCGTTCCATGTCAAATCGACAGTTAGTTAGAATCGGCACCTTTCGATTTGAATGAATTTTGGTGGGGGCTTTTTTTATTGTATAGCAAAGTTCTGCCAAATAGATTTTTTTTAAATTGGTTTCAAAAAAATTGCTATCATAAGAAAATATTTTGCACTTTCAAAGAAGATATTAATAAAATATAAAAAAAAAATTAGTTCTAATTTTGTAAAAATTAAAAATTTTCAAATTCGCAAAAACCGAATTCTTCTTTAAATTTTAGATTTTTTTTTGTATATATGTACATACCTCTAATATATCGCTGGCTTCGTGAGCAAATGTCGTAAATCCGCTTTTTTTTAAATGAGATTTTAATGCAAAACGGATAGTACAGTTATAAATACATCGTTTTGCATTAAAATCTCAATTAAAAAAATGGACTTGCGACATTTGCTCACGAAGCCAGCGATATCCTGAAATTTTCAGAAGAGTTTTTAAGTTTATTTTTTTTTTTTAATTTTTTTCGATTTTGAGTTCTGGAACATTTTTCTCAAACTAGTGGAATGCAAAAGCAAACATTTGTTTACAAGTTCGCCACACAAGTTTGAACTAGAATTTTTTTATTGTAAAAACCTCTGATTTTCTGAAAATTTTGGAATATTTTTAGATATATCAGAGTTATAATTAAAAAAAAAAATTAAGCCAAACAATTAGTAGAAAACTTTAACTTTTACGATTTTAAAAATTAAATTTTTTTAAAAATTAGAAGGTTTAACAGCAAGTTTAAAATATTTTTGTATGCAAAAAATATATTTTTAAGGGGCAGATAGATTTTAAAGTTTACTTTAGAAAAGAGGCCCTTAATTATCTTTTTTAAAATTGAAAGAGATTTTAATTAAATGAAAAAAATTAAGGAAGTTTTGAAAATGTTGAAATAAAATTTACTTTAGAGAACAGAAAAGAACTAGAACAAGTAAGAAAGTCTAAGTGCGGGTAAACCGAACATTAAACACCCAGCGGTAGTGTTCATATGATTTTCGAAATTTTCCATTTCGGAAGTGCGCGTGGTTGGAAAGCGATTTCGTCCAATTACATCAGGTATACTCCCTATTATGCTAGTATCATCATTTATTGGCGCTTAACCGCCTAAGGGATTTTGGCCGTTGCCTATCAAAGCACGCCAGTCATTCCTTTTTAGCGATAACTGACGCCAATTGGAAACCCCAAGGGAGTTCAAGTCTTCCTCCACCTGTTGTTTCCATCTCAGTCGAGGCCTCCCCCTTCCTCTGATGCCGAATTCAGGTGACGATAAGAAAATGTTCTGTACTGGAGCTTCTTTGTCCATTCGCATAACATGGCCCAGCCAGCGGAGCCTTTGGACTTTGATTCGCTGGGCTATGGTCAGATCTGCGTAAAGCTCGTACAGCTCATTGTTAAATTTCCTGCGATACTCGCCGTTGGCATCACGGGAAGGACCATAAATCTCCCAGAGAACTGTTCTCTCAAATACTCCAAGGGCCATCTCATATTCTCTTGACATTGTCCATGAATCTGAGTCATACATCAGGGCAGGTATGATGAGAGACTTATAGAGCGTGATCTTTGTTCTTCGAGAGAGGACTTTATTTCTCAATTGCCTACTCAGTTCAAAGTAGCATTTGTTGGCAAGAGTGATTCTCCGCTAGATTTCTAGACTGATATTATTTTCGGTGATAAAACTTGTTCCCAAATAGAGGAAGTCGCTCACAGTTTCAAATTTGTAACTATAGTTGACCGCAATACCCATTTTTTTCGCTTTCTTATTCAGTCCAGAGAAGGCAGTTGTTAAGACCAATGTTATCAATAGCCAGCAATTGCACGCTCTTGTAATAGATTGTACCATTGCGGTTTAGCTCTGCTTCTCGAATTATCTTCTCCAGCATCAGGTTGAAGAAATCGCACGAAAGGGAGTCGCTGCAGCCTCGTTTGGTTTCAATTGGCTCAGACAGGAGCATGCACTCGTCTGACCATATTCTGCATAAGAGCTGATGCATGCTTTTTACCAGCTTTTCGCCTCTGTGTTTGAATAGGTCGGCGGGTAGTCCGTCTTTTCCAGGCGCTTTGTTGCTTTTGAGCCGGGATATAGCTATCCTCACTTCATCATAGTCAGGTGGTGGGACGACTTTTCCATGGTCAGAGATTGGGGTATCGAGTTCGACGTCTCCCTCGCAATTTAGCAGTGAGGAGAAGTGCTCCCTCCATAATTTAAGTACACTCTGTACGCCGGTTGCCAGGTTGGCACTATTGTCCTTACAGGAACTTGCCCCGGTCTTAAAACCTTCCGTCATCCGCCAGATCTTTTCATAGAATTTTCGGGCATCATTCCTGTCAGCCAGCATCTCAAGCACCTCACACTCACGCCTTTCGGCCTCATTTTTCTTTTTTTCTGAAAAGGCGTCTCTTTTCCTTCTTTGCCTCACGATAGCGTTGCCATACACTGCGGATTGCGCCCATTCGCAACGTCTCCTTGTAGGCAGTGTCCTTTTTTTCGAGGTAGTTTTGCATTCCTCATCGTACCAGTTGTTCGTGCGAGTTCGCTGGAACGCTATAGTGGCCTTAGCGGCGGTAGGCAATTAGTGAGAGATATGCTTCCATTGCTCGGTTACATCGTTAGGTCGCCGATTGCCCTCTGATAGCAGGTGGGAGAGTCGAATGGAGAAATTATCAGCTGTCTGTGTCATGCGCAGCTTCTCGACGTCAGACTTTCCTTCCCTTACTGTTCGCACTTTCTTCGCTGCACAGATGCGTGTGCGTATCTTAGCTGCGACAAGATAATGGTCCGAGTTGATATTGGGAACACGCAGGGTACGCACGTCCAGAACGGCGGAGATATTTCTGCCGTCGATCATGACATGATTAATCTGGTTTCTTGTTCTTTGATCAGGGGACAGTCAGGTGGCTTGGTGTATTCGTTTATGCTGGACTAGTACTACTGATGACCATATCGCCAAGCACGATTTTGATATCATGTTGGGGGCAGCGATCATAAGGTAGTTCAAGTTTATCATAGAAGGAGTCCTTCTCTGCGTCGTCCGTCTCCTCAGTCGGCGCATAAGCGCAGATAAATGTTATGTTGAAAAACCTCGCCTTGATGCGGATCGCAGCGAGACGCTCGTCCACAGGCCTGAACGGTAGTACTTGGCGGCGAAGTCTCTTTCCCACCACGAATCCCACACCACGCGCTTTGCCGCTTGTCCGTCCACTATAGTAGACGTCACAAGGTCCGATGGTCGTCTTTCCTTGTCCCGTCCATCGCATTTCCTGCAGGGCGGTGACGTCAGCCTTTGCGTTTATGAGGACGTCAACCATTCGGGAAGCGGTACCGACCGTTGAAAGGGTCCGGACATTCCAGGTACATGCCCTAATATCCAAATCTCTATTCCTAATACGTTTCGCTGGGTCGTCAGCTTTAAGAGGGTTATGCTAGTTTACCTTGTACAAAATTTCATCGCTCTACCGTAATCAGTTTAAAAGTTATGACCCGTGAAATTTTCAAATATGCCTCCCTGAAAACTGGGCGGTGCCACGCCTACTTTTAAAAATTTATCAAAAAATCGTAATAGAATGAGTAGGGGGTACATCCTACCAAACTATATCATTTTAGTAATTTCCGTTAACGAATTATGTCAATTTAGGTGATTTTCGAAGTTTTCGATTTTATCAAATTTCTTTAGGTATACTCCCAACGATACTAGTATGCTTGGTGCCAAATTTCATCGTTCTATCGTAATAGGTTTAAAAGTTACGACCAGTCGAATTTTCAAAAATGCCTCTCTTAAAATTGGTAGATGCCACGCCCACTTTAAACAATTTATGGAAAAGTCATAAGAGAATGGCCAGGGGTATTCACCCATAAAATTATATCATTTTAGCCATTTCAGCTACCGAGATATGTCAATTTTTGTGATTCTCGAAATTTTCGACATCGAAAAGGAGGGCGTGGTTATCATCCGATTTCGCCCATACAATATTTCACGCAAACATCTCAATTTTACTCAAGTTATCGTGTACACTGACAGACGAACAGACGGACGGACATGCCTTAATCAACTCCTCTTTTCAACCTAAGAACTTTCATATATGGAACTCTAATCTATCTCGATTATTTTGTGCCTTTACGTAGTATCGTTATGTGGACAAAATTTTAATACCCTTTTACTAGTACTAGTACGCTGGGTATGAAAAGTTAAGTTATGACTGCGGACCCTTTTTTATTGCAGAACCTTGTTTAATGATATAAGGAAACTCCCCTACATACATATCTCACGATTTGACATGAAAAGACCCGACTATGAAAGCTTGTTCAAACAAGTAAGCCCAAACTGAGAATGGGTAGCTTGTCACCTACAATTGATTTCCTCACACATGTTAAACTCTAACAATCGCAGTCAAGCGGATAACCTTTGACTTTATGATACGTTTTTCTTTTCACATATTTTTCGCTACTCTTTTATTAAAATGATCGTCAGCTAAATCCAGTTTTATTTAAAACCAAAATTGATTGTTTGATGCAACCTTGGATTAGTCTGCAGATGTTTCATCTTTATTTAATGGCAGCTAATCTACTGACCAAATTTTGTAAACAAAAAACGCTTTTTTCCATACCACAATCAAGTTGCTACATCCGTTGACAATAAAACTCTTTACCACAATGCAAAAAAGTAGAAGTAGTTGTTTTAATCTTAGCCATTCATAAAAAATCTTCTTTAAATAGCCAGAAATTGTTTAAATTAATTTTTGTAACTTTTGCATCTGAAATGCCGCTAGCCAATTAATTAACAAATAAAAGAGCATTAACTACGTTAATTGTTGCCATTCGCAACGACTGCCGCTTCATTGGGGGCACGTCATCATCATTTATTGGCGCTTAACCGCCTAAGCGATTTTGGCCGTTTCGTATCAAAGCACGCCAGTCATTCCTTTTTAGCGATAACGGACGCCAATTGGAAACCTCAAGGGAGTTCAAGTCATCCTCCACCTGTTGTTTCCATCTCAGTCGAGGCCTCCCCCTTCCTCTGCTGCCGAATTCAGGCGACGATAGGAAAACCTTCTGTGCTGGAGCTTCTTTGTCCATTCGCATAACATGGCCCAGCCAGCGGAGTCTTTGGGCTTTAATTCGCTGGACTATGGTCAGATCTGCGTAGAGCTCGTACAGCTCATCGTTAAATTTCCTTCTATACTCGCCGTTGGCATCACGGGAAGGACCATAAATCTTCCGGAGAACTTTTCTCTCAAATACTCCAAGGGCCATCTCATCTTCTCTTGACATTGTCCATGAATCTGAGCCATACATCAGGACAGGTATGATGAGAGACTTATAGAGCGTGATCTTTGTTCTTCGAGAGAGGACTTTACTTCTCAATTGCCTACTCAGTCCAAAGTAGCACTTGTTGGCAAGAGTGATTCTCCGCTGGATTTCTAGACTGATATTATTTTCGGTGTTGATACTGGTTCCCAAATAGACGAAGTCCCTCACAGTTTCAAATTTGTAACTATCAACAGTGACATGGCTGCCAAGGCGCAGGTGCGCCGATTCTTTCTTTGATGACAGCAAATACTTCGTCTTGTCCTCGTTCACGGCAAGACCCACTTTTTCGCTTCCTTATCCAGTCCAGAGAAGGCAGCGCTTACGGCGCGGTTGTTAAGGCCAATGATATCAATATCATCGGCATACGCCAGCAATTGCACGCTCTTGTAAAAGATTGTACCATTGCGGTTTAGCTCTGCTGCTCGAATTATCTTCTCCAGCATCAGATTGAAGAAATCGCACGAAAGGGAGTCGCCCTGTCTGAAGCCTCGTTTGGTTTCAAATGGCTCAGAGAGGTCCTTCCCGATTCTGACGGAGCTGTTTGTATTGCTCAACGTCATTTGACAAAGCCGTATAAGCTTTGCAGGGAAGTCAAATTCAGACATGGCGGCATACAGGCAACTCCTTTTTACGCTGTCAAAAGCGGCTTTAAAATCGACAAAGAGATGGTGAGTGTCGATTCTCTTATCATGGGTCTTCTCCAGGATTTGGCGTATCGTGAAAATCTGGTCGATGGTAGACTTACCAGGTCTAAAGCCACACTGATAAGGTCCAATCAGTTTGTCTACGATGGGCTTCAGCCTTTCACACAACACGCTAGAAAGAACCTTATATGCGATATTAAGAAGACTGATTCCGCGGTAGTTGGTGCGGTTAGCGGGATCGCCTTTCTTGTGGATTGGGCAAAGCACACTTAAATTCCAATCCGGAGGCATGCATTCGTCTGACCATATTCTGCGTTCTTATGCATGCTTTTTACCAGCTCTTCGCCTCCGTGTTTGAACAGCTCGGCGGGTAGTCCGTCTTTTCCAGGCGCTTTGTTGTTTTTGAGCCGGGATATAGCTATCCTCACTTCATCATAGTCAGGTGGTGGGACGACTTTTCCATCGTCAGGGATTGGGGTATCGGGTTCGACGTCTCCCTCGCAATTTAGCAGTGAGGAGAAGTGCTCCCTCCATAATTTAAGTACACTTTGAACGTCGTTTACCAGGTCGCCATTATTGTCCTTACAGGAGCTTGCCCCGGTCTTAAAACCTTCCGTCATCCGCCGGATCTTTTCATAGAATTTTCGGGCATCATTCCTGCCAGCCAGCATCTCAAGCTCCTCACACTCACGCCTTTCGGCCTCACTTTTCTTTTTTCTGAAAAGGCGTCTCTCTTCCTTCTTTGCCTCACGATATTGTTGCCATACACTGCGGGTTGCGCCCGTTCGCAACGTCTCCTTGTAGGCAGCGTCCTTTTTTTTCGAGGCAGTTTTGTTTTCCTCATCGTACCAGTTGTTCTTGCGGGCTCGCTGGAACCCTATAGTGGCCTCAGCGGCGGTACGCAATGACTGAGAGATATGCTTCCATTGCTCGGTTACATCGTTAGGTCGAGGATTGCCCTCTGCTAGCAGGTGTGAGAGTCGAGTTGTGAAATTATCAGCTGTCTGTGTCATGCGCAGCTTCTCGACGTCAAACTTTCCTTCCGTTACTGTGCGCACTTTCTTCGTTGCACAGAGGCGTGGTGGAAGATAATGGTCAGAGTCAATATTGGGACCACGCAGTGTACGCACGTCCAGAACGGTGGAGCTATGTCTGCCGTCAATCAAGACATGATCAATCTGGTTTCTAGTTCTTTGATCAGGGGACAGCCATGTGGCTTGGTGTATTCGCTTATGCTGGAACCTGGTACTACTGATGACCATATTGCGAGCAGCGGCGAAGTCAATCAACCTAGTGCCGTTGGGGGATTTTATATCGGGGCACGTACATACAAGAAAAAAAGAGCAATAACAAAGCACCTACATACATGCAAGTACTAAAGACATGCAACATGACAAGACGATTGTTGTTGTTGTTACATTGATTATTGAATTTTTTTTCCTTCTGTACGAAGTTATGTATGTAGTTAGGTTTTCACAGACTTTTAATATTTTTCGTTGTTTTTTATTGTGAAAACAAATTTTCATGCAACATCATCTTTGCTTACAAATGGCCAAAGATGGTCATGCAAATTACCGTAATTGTAAATTTAAGGAATTTTGCCAATTTGTTAAGGCACTTTTTGTTCAAACATGCATACTTCGCCCACTCTGAAACGATATAAATGAATTAATTAGGCGCTGCATTCAACGGCATATCAACGACCTGAGGGTATAAGACAATGCGTTCATAACTACAAGTTTATGCCGCTAACAGTGTTGCCAAAGAATTCGCAAAACTATTTATAGCCAGAATTTTGTTATAAAATATCTATGAAAGAATTAAGGAAGCCAAGTTCCAGTATGTCAAACATTTTATATCTTTTTGTGGGATTAAAGACAAATGTATGGGTGTTTCCATATCGAATCGTCAGATAATTAGAATCAGCTACTTTGATTTGAATGAATTTTGGTTGAAACTCTCAAATCAAAAAAAATCGGCCAACAAAATTATAATTTTTTACCCAAAAAGTATGCAAATTTAAAATTTCACATGTTTCCAGTTTCGCAAAGTTTATTGGTTTAATATTAGTCCGGTCGAATTAAACATTTGAAATAGCAATAATTCCTACAAAGCCAAATTTACGTGGAGAGCTTAGGTTCGCCGCCAGAAAGAAAACGCAAAGTCGAGAAAAATTAAAAAAAAAAAATAACTTTTTCCCACACATGTGATCGATGGGAAGTATTAGATTTTTCTTTCTAGATTTAGATTTTTCTTTCTAACCCCTCGTGAAGGGTGGATACCTTGCCGCGGTACGAGGGCTTAAGTCGATAGCCACAGGGCTACGCTGCCCTTGTGATCATAGCTCCGTACGGCACTTCATCACGAGAGCAGCCTAGCCTCTCTGGCGCGACGACAAAGATCTTCCCCCTCCCAATCCAGGGTGTTATGCGAAACCGTGCCCATTGGACGTTTGCAGCCGGGAGGCAAATCGTGGCTGTATTTGAACGGAGCCTCTCTGATACCGGGTCGCCTCAGAGAGTAAGCATGGCCTTACCGCGGTACGGGGCTCTGCCGCGGCGGACGACACATTTTCCCCTACTCTTCCCTTGACCCTAAGCTGGCCTTGTCCGGCGACGGGTCGTACGAACAAGATGAACTCAAATAACCCAAATAAAAACGATAAAACTAAAAAACAAACAACGCCAAATTTCACTCCTCAGCAAAGGAGAGCTATGGAGGAACAGGCGAGAAAGCAACAACAACGCCGGAGGACAACCTCCGTTCCACAATCAAGGGGGGGATCGACAGCGATGGCAACTACGAGTCGGTCAACCAACCCTCTATCGACTAAGATTGACTTGATGGGAGCTAGCACCAGTGCGGTTGCCAACGCAACTAAGCGGACAACGGCGGATGCTAAACTCCCATCAACCGCTGATATGAAAACCAGTATCTTTACGTCTGTGGCAGCGGTCTCACGACCTGGCCTCGGAGTTTCGAAGGAGAAGGAAGCTGCAACTGAGATTTCGGCAAGGAGAGCGACCGCGATGGCAACTACGGGTCCGCACTCCCAGGAGACATCTCCCCGCCGCTTCACATACCACGAGAAAAGATTGGCTGCAAAGATCCTGAAGAGGTATGAAGGGGTACCGCAGGAATCGCTGTCTCCGAATTCCAGTAAATCGGTAGAGCTAGCGAAAGCTGTGATACCGGATTTCCAAAATTCGTACATGCCAAAGAGGTTAAAAGTTAACCCTTTCAAGCGCCAGAGATCGGACCTGGAGTTAAATCCCCCTCCCAAGCGGCATCAGAATACCCCTGGAGCGGGCAAACTAGCTTTGCTGAGGTAACCAAGGACAGGATCCTTATAGGCGTCCTTGACCGAGGCAATGACCGTCTGGCCATCCCTAAGGACCGGTGGCGTTACGTGCGAAATGAACTCGGCAACATTCTTCTCAATGTTGCTCCAGAGTTTCCGGGTAGTTCGGCGCGGGTAACGGATGCGGGTTGGCACCAGGGTCAGATTAAATTACTCGCATGCGAGGATGCAAAGCTGGGTGAAGTCTACAAGGGCGCAAAGTTAGAGGTCGTCGACTGGAAGGACATTCCAGCTCGTCCAAGGGCAAGGGCGTGGATTCCGGCCATCCCTGACGAACCCGAGAGAATTCTCGGGATGCTACGGCTAATGAATCCGTCCCTGCCAACGCATGACTGGAGTGTCAATCTGGTCGGGGATGCGGTAGGGCCCGACAGACAGGTGGTGTTCACCATGAATAAAGAGTCAATCGAGCCCCTCAAAGGTGCAATGGCCTAGTACACTACAGCGTAGGCCAGATCGTTATCCACGTATATCGTGGTGATGCTCAGCGCGCTGCCTTCTCGGCTGCTCCGGGGGAACCGGAAAACGAATTACCAGAAGAGGAAGCGGTGGATTCCGATGCGGAAAGCATGTTATCCGCCACGTCCCTTGGCGATAGTGCTGTGAACAACTCGGAGATGGAGGACAGCCTACAGGGCGAGGAAGCCCTCGACGTCACGGTGGTAGCAGCCAACGCTGAGCGATTAACATCTAACGCTACAGACAGCAAGACACCTGCAACGCCATATCGGGCAGTTAATCGGAACAACTCGTCGTTGATAGGCAACCTCCGGGATGGGGCAAACCTCGACGATATGGGGACGGCAGGGAAGTCTGTGCGCTCTCATGTTGGTGGTGCTTCAGATTAATCTGCACAAATCTAAAGTAGCTTCGGCTGCTTTAAGTAGTCGTCTTTCTAAAGGCGACGTGGATGTGGTCCTCATCCAAGAACCCTGGGTCAAAAGCTCGAGAATCTGCGGATTGGGAACTAAGGGCTTCAAGCTCATTCGAGCCAGCGAGGAGAGCAAAGTCAGAACGTGTATTCTGGTCAAGCCTGAGTTGAACTCCTTTCTCCTACCTAATTACACCAATGGGGATATTACCGCTATCAGTCTAACGGTCGACAGCACCCGCCTGACGGTGGCTTCGGTCTATATGCCCTACGACGCCGAAGAACCCCCACCACAAACGGAGGTGAAAGACCTGGTGTCAAATTTCTGCACGGGTAATCTTATTATTGGAGCGGACGCTAATGCTCGCCATGTCCAATGGGGGAGCTCCGACATCAATGCCAGGGGCGAGTCTCTGTTTGATTACCTCTTAACAACCAACCTGGTGATTTGCAACGTGGGTAATGAGCCTACTTTTATCACTAAGACCCGCAGGGAGGTCATAGACCTCACTATCTGTAGTGAAGGCGCTTATGAGTGGGTCAGAAAATGGCGGGTTCTGGAAGAACATTCTTTCTCCGACAACCGTTACATAGAAATGGTTTTAGACTTTATTGTAGAACAACCAATCATGAAGCGCAATCCACGTAACACTGATTGGCAGTTACACAATGAAATATTAGACAGAGACCTACCAGTACTGCCCTCACAAGCCCCCTCATCAGTAGAGGAGCTGGAGGATCTTGTTACTACATTTACATCGGCGCTCTCAAATGCTCTAGGACAGGCTTGTCCAGTGCCAAAACCACGCGGTAAACACAGGCCACATTGGTGGTCCTACGATTTGGACTCGCTCCGAATATCATGCCGGAAACAATTCAACAAGGCCAAGAGCTTCGGCTCTGAGCCTCATTGGCACGAATATAAAGCTAAACTAAGGGCCTACAAAAAAGCTCTGAGACAGGCGAAGAGAACCTCGTGGAGAAATTTCTGCACTGGCGTCGAAAAGGTCGACGACACAGCGAGACTTAGACGAGTCCTCTCGAAAAGTCAAACAACCATCAGCTATTTGCGAAAACCTGACGGATCCTGGACCAGCACGGAAGAGGAAACCCTTGAGCTGCTCTTGAATACACATTTTCCGGGGAATCAGCATGACGCACCACTAGCACCTGCAACGAACCTGGCAGTAAATATACCCATGACTGAGGAAAGGGTAAGGTGGGCACTTAAGAGCTTTGAACCGTATAAGGCTGCCGGGCCGGACGGGATTATCCCCGCGCAACTTATAAACACGTTGGAGACATCAGCTAAATGGCTGGTATTTCTCTTCACAGCCTGCCTGGCTCTCAACCACATTCCGGGCTCCTGGAGAAGCGCCACGGTAGTGTTTATCCCTAAGGCTGGGAAGGCATCCCACTACGAGCCAAAAGACTACAGACCGATCAGTCTCTCGTCCTTTGTACTCAAAACCTTTGAGAGGATACTAAGCGACTACCTCTCAACGACTATTGATAGCAACCTAATCTCTAGCTATCAGCATGCATACACCAAGGGTAAATCAACAGAAACCGCTCTGCACAGCCTAGTATCTGTCATTGAGAAATCGCTGTGTGAAAAAGACTACTGTCTCGTGGCCTTCCTAGACATTGAGGGGGCTTTCAACAATATAAGCCCGGAGGCTATCAACTCCGCTCTAACTATTCTGGGCGTAGATATATCTCTAACTGTTTTAATTGACCAACTTTTAAGGGGAAGGAAAATAGCTTCTTCACTTGGTACGGTTGAGTTATCACGCTATGTCACAAGGGGAACACCCCAGGGTGGTGTTCTTTCCCCGCTTTTATGGAACCTCACAGTCAACTCGTTGCTATGTGACACAAGCTGGGGGGGCGGGAAGATAGTGGCATACGCAGACGATTTAGCTATTGCATTCAGAGGCAAGTTCCCACAAACTCTATGTGACCTGATGCAAGTAGCACTGCGAGAAGTTTCGACGTGGTCCTCTCGCTGCGGACTTAGTATCAACCCAGGGAAGGTGGAACTTGTCCTCTTCACCAACCGGTACAAAATACCGCCACTAAGCCTACCAGAACTAGATGGCACGCGCCTGGGCTTGTCGGATAAGGCCAAGTTTCTAGGCATAGTTCTGGACAGGAAATTGAATTGGAAGGAGAATGTTCTTCAGCGCCAGAAGAAAGCTTGCATCGCTCTTTACACATGCAAAAGAGCCATTGGCAAAAAATGGGGGCTCAGCCCTACAGTATGCAGTTGGATCTACACGGCCATCATTCGCCCAATCATGCTTTATGGAATCGTCGTATGGTGGCCTGCGCTGAGCAAGGCAACATACCTGAATCTGTTGCGGAAAGTCCATAGATCCAATATGATCTGTATAAGCGGTGCGCTAAGGACAACGCCCAACGAAGCCCTCCAGGTCATTCTGGGCATTTTGCCACTTGATCTGGAAGTTTCGGTCAGCGGCGGCATCAGCTCTGCGCCTAAGAGAAACCTCCAGTTGGGCTGCGGGTACTATTGGACACTCCAGTATTCTGGAATCTTACAGCTTTCTCCCTCTAAGCACAGGTCGTTGTGCGACTACTACAGTCGGGGATAGCTGTTTCAAAATAAACATTCCCAGCAGAGAAGACTGGGAGAGGACGGATTGGTGTCCCGAAACAAATGGTGGCACTTCCATATACACCGACGGCTCGAAGTTGGACGGCAGAGTTGGAGGAGGAGTTTATTCAAGGGATTTGGACCTTGAGCTCTCCTTCAGACTACCTGATCATTGTAGCGTCTTCCAGGCGGAAGTCGCGGCAATCCTGGACGCCGCGGCCTGGTTAAGCAAACGTGTTATCGGAGAAGATATCGCTATTTTCAGCGATAGCCAAGCGGCCATCAGATCCCTTGGCTCATACACGTTCAACTCTGAACTGACGCTCAGCTGTCGTCGATCTCTTCAGGAGATGGCCCAACAGAACCGCGTAAATCTCATATGGGTCCCGGGACATAGGGATATTGAGGGAAACTGTAAGGCAGACGAGCTTGCCAGGCAGGGCACGACCAAGCAGGTTCTTCAGGATAAAGAGCGCTTAGGTATGCCGTTTGCCACATGCAAACTAATGCTGAAGGAGCACACACTCCGTCAAGCCAACGAAAGATGGCTGCAATCCCCAGGGTGTCGCATATCGAAACAAACCTGGCCAAAATGGGATCTTAAAAGGTCTAGACGCATTTATGCCCTAACTAGGAGGGAAATCTGCATATTGATAGGGGTATTAACCGGTCACTGCCTCATTGGTAGGCATGCAGAAAGGCTAGGTGTGCCCTACCGACGATGCTGCAGGAGTTGCAAAGATGATGAGGAGGAGGAAACAGTGGAGCACCTCATCTGCAACTGTCCGGCTTTAAGCGGCGCGAGAACGCGCTTTTTGGGAGTTCCGTTCCTGGACAGCCTAAGCCAGATCGCGGAAATGGACATAAAGGACTTGATGGGCTTCATAAAGTCATCTAAGTGGTTCGAGGAGGAGTAACGGTGTCGGTTTAGGAGTGTCAGTCCCGGGATTCTGCTATGTGGAAAATCCCAACAACTCAGGGATTTTCCATATGGCTGGGTCCCGGGACTGACTTTTCTTGTGTTGGTGGTATCACAACGGGCCTTTCAAAACTGGCCTAAGTGTGCCTCTGCGGCAGCCACTTGAACCTAACCTAACCTTCTAGGCGAACCTGAGCTCTCCACAAGAGTATGGCTATGTGGGACTTTTTTTATACAAGATAACTCCATTTTCCCAGACCAAAACCTAAAATTTTAGCCTTTGAGCCCGAAAAACCTTTTTAGCTCACATGGGGTCGAAGGGGACTGTTGAAGTTTTCTTTCTGAAGGCGAACCTAAGCTCTCTACCAAAATTTGGCTCTGTGGGAATTATTGCTATTTTATTATTATTATTATTATTATTACCGTCATCATCATCATCATCATCATCATCGTCATCATCATCATCATCATCATCATCGTCATCATCATCATCATCATCATCATCATCATCATCATCATCATCATCATCATCATCATCATCATCATCTTCATCATCATCATTATTATTTTTTTATTATGCACTCACGGAGGGAAATCTATGGATGGAACATCCATAATTATTGATATCACATTAAATAAAAATTGATAATCCTGTCCCATCAATGAATATGGATGTTTCATCAATGCTTTTTTGATAAATCACTATTGAAATGGTGTCCATATAAACTATTGATAAATTCTAAATAGTTTAAAAAAACAAAATTTTATATAATTTGACATCTGGTTTCAGTAAGATTCGAACCCTGCTCCTTTGCACGTTAGCCCGGTATTCTACCATTCGGCTACGGCATTTTATAAAATATTTAGTAAAATGTTCAATCATAAGGAATTCAAAAAATTTTTAATTTAAAAAAATGCTCCAACAAGTTGTAATATTGTTAGGAAATCCATAGTAAAAATTGTTGAACTATTATGATTATGCGTCCCAGAAAAATTTACATTTCGTCAATATATATTAATGCGCTGTCTCTACCATTATTACTGTGCAGTAAATATGGATATGGATATACCGACAATAGAAATTCATATCACGACCATATATATTGACGTGCCGTTCAAATATATTAGCATTATATCCATAAATATAGAAAATTGTACATCATATCGAAATGCTTGACATGTCATTTTACTTTTTATTGGGAGCAAACAATATTTGATAACTCGCTCATTCTGAATGAATATTGCATCAAACTCGTCGCTATCAATAGCGATATTGTCACAACATTCAATGCATTTCTCTCAGTGCTATTTTTATGTCTATTTTGACCGGACTATATGTATTACGGAAACTACTGTAAAAACATCACAAAAAAGCTCACGGGTATACGCTACATAGTGCTACAATATAACGGTTCTTTTCTCCTTAATTGATAAAACCAAGGTGAAATGGCATACTTACCATCTGATAACAATATCATGTAAGGATGGAATCCCTGCATATGAAAACAGTTTGGAAGCTGGTCGTATGAATATATACATATATGTAAACTTTTTTGCTGAGAACTCATTTTTACCACGCTTTTATTAGGTTCACTTGTATGTTTGCTTGTTTGTATGTATGTAAACTCTCGTTCGGTCTAAGCCCCAGTGGCCCAAAAACCGTAAAATGTCCCTACAATATGGGTATCAAACGAAAGGGGAAGGCCCCAGGTTTCATTTGGACCTCGATATATTTCGATAAATTTATCGATAACTGAGTTATCGGTCAATATATGATTGCCCAAAAACCTAAAAAATTCCTTACAATATGGGTATCAAACGAAAGAGGAAGACCCCAGGTTTCATTTGGACCTCGATATATTTCGATAAATTTATCGACAACTGAGTTATCGGTCAAAATGTGGTTGCCCGAAAACCTTAAAATTTCCCCACAATATGGGTATCAAACGAAAGGGGAAGACCCCAGGTTTCATTTGGACTTCGATATATTTCGATAAATTTATCGATGACTGAGTTATCGGTCAAAATGTGGTTGCCCGAAAACCTTAAAATTTCCCTACAATATGGGTATCAAACGAAAGAGGAAGACCCCACACGGACGGAAATCTATGGATGGAACATCCATAATTATTGATATCACATTAAATAAAAATTGATATTTCTGTCCCATCAATGAATATGGAATATCACTATTGAAATGGTATCCATATAAACTATTGATAAATTCTAAATAGTTTAAAAAAACAAAATTTTATATAATTTGACATCCGGTTTCAGTGGGACTCGAACCATGCTAATCTGGCACGTTAGCCCAGTATTCTACCATTCGGTTACGGCATATTATACAATTTTTAGAAAAATGTTCAATCATAAGAAATTCAAAAAATTTTGAATTTAAAAAAACCGCTCCAACAAGTTGTAATGTTGTTAGAAAATCCATAGCAAAAATTGTTGAACTATTATGATTATGCGTCCCAGAAAAATTTACATTTCGCCCATATATATTAACACGCTGTCTCTACCATTATCACTATGTAGTAAATATGGATATGGATATACCGACAATAGAAATTCATATCACGACCATAGATATTGACATGCCGTTCAAATATATTAGTATTCTATCTATAAATATAAAAAATAGTACATCATATCGAAATGGTTGACATGTCATTTTACTTTTAATTGGGAGCAAATAATATTTGATTACTCGCTCATTCTGAATGAATATTGCATCAAACTCGGCGCTATCAATAGTGATATTGTCACAACATTCAATGCATTTCTCTCAGTGTACGCTTTCATTAGCTTTACTTGTACATATGTAAATTCATATTTATCGATAACTGAGTTATCGGTCAAAATAAGATTGTACAATAATATTGAAAATTGCCTACAATGTGGGTATCAAACGAAAGTGGAGGCCCAGAGGTTTCGTTTGCACTGCGATATACTTCGATATATTTATCGATTACTTCATAACACATTTAACTAAAAAGTAAAAAATAAATATAGGTTAAAAAGCGAAAGCACACGCTTTTTCCACAAGACTACTGTGTAGGGGTTTTAAAATTATTTTCAACTTTTTAGTTCATTACACTCTAAAAGCGTGAGTTTTAGTTTTTTTAAACTATATTTATTGTAGTTTATTTTTGACTATAAATTATAAAGCTGTGATTCATATATTTCCCTTTTTTCATAGCACTGAAACCAAACTACAAAAACAAAATTTCGTATAGAAAAAAATCTACCTTTAAAATAGCTTAAGTGGCCACACTGCCCACTAAGTTCAAAAAATTGCATTGCGACAGCTGCGTGTCGCCTAGTATTGTGTTCATTTAACTAAACTCAGTATAGCACCAGGTGATTAAACACATTTAAAACAATCAAAAAAAAAATATTTTTTTGCACACTCAAATGGTTGTTTAAACAACACTTGGTCAGTGCATTCAAATGATGGGAACTTTTTTAAAACATCGCATACTGGTAATATGGCGCCTTTTGAGTTTTTTCTTTGCAAAAATCAAAACTTATGAACCAATGAAGATATCGTCGACGACGCGATAAAAGCTGCTAACTCCCCACTAGCTCCACTGGAGTTAGCAGTTTTTATCGCGTCGTCGACGATATTTAAAAGATTTAAACAGCAAATGAAAGCTAATTATTTGAAGTTTTATTATGTGAAAGCTCAGAAACTAGCTGCAGGATGTGTCAAAATAATTCGTCAAAGTCAAAAATTTTTAGAAAAATACAAAAACAAAATATTTTTAGTAAAAAATAGAGATACAAAAATTAGATTTTTCGTACCTACATATAAAGATGTATTTAAGCATAAAATCAGATAAACTAATGATTTTGATAATTTAGCGTGGCACTGCCCACTTATGATAAAAAGTTGTATCTACCCTGTGGGGAAAATGTATAGTTCTCTTGACTTGTTTGTTTTCTATCTCTTTTATATGCAATCAACTGGCGAATTTAACATGGCGATGTCCTAGGCGGTGGGAATTATCCCCCGATGCATTACTTTTTCTATAGTTCGGAACTAGCGACTATTAAAATTACTATAGAGGCAGAGGTAGAGGTAGACTCCTGAAAATATTGTTTTCATTCAATGTCATGGGTGTATTTTACTGAGACTATACATTTAAAACTGAATACCTAAATGAATGTGTTGATAATGAAAACTTAAAAACATTCCGTTTGTTATGATCGATAATATTACTTAAATACAAACAAATTAATTATGAAATCGGCATTGCTTCTTCGAGTATCTACTCTGTTTATCTGGTCACACCGCAACATGGAAGCCAGGTGAGCAATTATTGTCCCAACCAGGGACCGCAAATAACAGTAACTTGTATTATATAAGTTGGTCATAATAGTTTTTTTTTTTTAATTTTTAAATTTCGATGGGAAAATAAATGTTTCTTTTTTGTTTTTAAATTTTGATCGAAAAATAAAAGTTATATTTCAAATTTTAAATTTGGCTCACAAAATAAAAGTTATTTTAATATTGGGATCATTTTGGGGTCATATTGGGCTCATTTTGGATCGTTTTGTGATCGTGTTTGGGCTATCTTGGGATCATTTGGGGTAATTTGGGGATCACTTTGGGATTATTTTGGGATCATTTCGGGACTATTTCGGGATCGTTTTGGGTCATTTTGTTATCGTTTTGGGATCAATTTGGGGTCGATATGGGATAATTTTGGGGTGATATTGAGGTCATATTGGGATTATTTTGGACCACCAATTATCCCAAATCGACCACAAAATGATCCCAATATGACCCCGAAATGATCCCAGAAAGACCCCCAAATGGACCACATAAATAATCCAAAAATTATCCCACAATGACCCCAAATTGATCCGAAAATGATTGCAAAATTGCCTTTAAAACGATCTCAAAATTACCCCGAAATGGTTAAAATGTTACTTGATAACTGTTATTAGCGGTCCCTGGTTCTAACATTTGACTATTGTTGGGTAGTTATTCGCTTTATTATATTTTCTACTTTTTTTGTTTACAATGTCGTTGTTTTCAGGTTTTGCTATCAGCTTCCATTTCGTCTGATTCGACTTCACGAGTCTCCTGGTTTTTATAAATTTATTTTTGCATTTAAGTTTCGTTTTTGTTTTTTAATATGCCCGTTGCATACATAAAAGGCAACGACGCTTGGCTCCATACTACCGTTGACTGTTCGCAAATGTCTGTACTTACTGGCCAACTAACCGATTAACTGGCCGGTTAACAGCATGAATATGTCTTCAGATAAGACAAAGAAAATGAATATGTGCACAAACAGAAGAAAAATTGCAGCGAAATTGACGGCATGCAACATGGCTTAGTTACCCATATTCAGCTACAACAAAAACAGCAACTAAACCAGCAGCTTGCAGACACCGCCGCTAGATAAAATTCAAAAACAAAACCGATATTATGCAATTACGGTAGAAGCTGGAGAAAAAATATAAAATAAGAAGTTGCAAGAAAATTCGCAGAAAATAGAGGCAAACATGGTGAATATATTTGCTTATGTAAAAAAGAAGACTATGAATGTATGTACATAAGTACACCTGGGGCACAATATCCAAATAAAGAATAAACTAATTAAAACCATTTTGGAAATATGGATCGATTATTACGAAAACTGAATAAGAATGGCTATTTAAATGCGTTTTAAATTTCTACTAAAAATTAAAATTGTTAAATCAGCAGATGATAATACAAGTCGTTAACGTTTGAACTAGAGGTGGGAGCGTGCACGATTTTTGCAACACGTCACAACACGTTCACTAAACAGATTTTCGAAAAAACGCACTAACACGCACGGGGGAAAAATGACTAAAACACGACACGCACGAAAAAAAAATAAAACGGTATTTTTTGGCTTTTTTTTATTTTTGTATATATTTGTAAACGTACTTAGTACATGGTATGTACTTAAACATCTAAAGTCGCCGCGTAGGGTCTCAATCTGCTCACTGCCGCTCTACAACAGCAACATCTTGCTCTTTGCGACTCACAACAACAAACCAGATTCGTAAAAAAATAGGAAAAACAAATATTTTTCTTAAGCCTATACATAAAAAAAAGTTTAAGGTGTTTGTATTATAATGCACACATGTGATCGCGTATTTTCGTCATCTGGTATGATGATGAATTAAGAAAGTTATAAGGCACGACACGCCCGACGCCCACCCTTAGTTTGAACACATTGTTGTTGTTGTTAACAATGCATTGCCATGCCTAAGGTGTATGATCATTCCCAAGATCTTCACCAAGCTCTTCTAACGGGAGTCCAAGGAAACGCGCAGTTTCAACAGGGTTGGACCAGAGGGACAGAGGGGTTAGAAGAGTAGATTCAATTGGACAATTGAAGAGATTTAGGGTATCATGGAGGGTCCTACCACATACAGGGCATGTTTTTGAAATTGTATCATTCAGTCTGGAACTTATCCAGACCTAAGCTGTGTCGTCCAGACTTAAGCAGTGCCATCGTGACTCTTGTCTCCCTTGGAAAGGTGCGTTCTTCTTCAGCAATATCGGGTGGAAGACTGTTCAGAACGGGATTCACAGGTGGAGATCTGACAAAAGTGTCAACCGACTCGGTGTGGGTGTCGGTTAGAGCCCGCTTATGATTCCGCAGGTCAAACGGCAAGGTAGTATGATGCCGGATCTCGTCATAATGCTTACGGAGATGACTCCTTATGTCTCTCGGGGGCAGATCTGTGTCCAAAAGATGACGGTTTGGATGTTCTGGCTTGTGGCAGTTCAGAAGAAATTGCCTGCTAAGCGTTTCCGCGTGCTCTCTTGCATTGAGCAGTTTTGCCTCTTGATGGAGGTGAGACTCAGGAGACATGAGGAGACATCCCGTAGCAGTTCTGATAGCGGTATTTTGGCAGACTTGTAACTTCGCCAAGTTGGTGTTGTGGGCGTTAGGCGACCATATGGGTGCGGCATAGTCAAAGGCTGCTCGCCCAATGGCCTTATATGTAGTCAGCAACGTTTCTTTGTCTTTTCCCCAAGTACTGCCGGCAAGTGACTTGAGGGTCCTAGTTTGAGCACAATAGATTACATTACTGTGATATCCATTGGCTGAATATTTCCATGTCAATCGTCAGATATGTTGTTTGAGTCAAATCCTTCAGATGTGAATGAAGTTCTCTACACTGAACCAAAAACGAACATGTTTTTTACGAACAAAGTTTCATAAAAGTTCACGCTGATTTTTTCTTAGAATCTAAGAAAAATTACATATAATTTAAGAAAAGTTTCTTATTATATATTAAAAAATACGTTAAATTTTATTAATGTCAGAACTTCGTTCTTAAAATATAAGAACTAACATTCATTAATTGTTTTAGCTGAATTTTTTCTTAAATATTAAGAATTTGTTCTTAAATTTTAAGAAATTACGTACGTATAAAAGTGTTCATACAATCTAAGAATATTTTTCTTAAAATTTAAGAACTTTTTCACGAAATGTAAGAACTTTTCTTATATTGTTCAATCAAACGTTGACAAAGCTAGACGTGCGTGACAAATAAAATTGTAATTTAAAAAACAATAATAAAAATTCGAGAAACATAAGCAAAATATACCAAATAATTGAAAAAAAAAACAAAAACTCAACCGGTGGAAAGGCCTAGCATAAGCAACTTGCAACAAAGGCAGCTCGTAAATCGGCTCCCTCCACCTCCACCAGTGGTGTGAAGAGGCCCCGTCGTTATCGCCCTGGTACCTACAGAAGCTTTGCGAGAAATTAGCCGTTATCAGAAGTCAACTGAATTGCCCATCCGTTCCAGCGTTTAGTTCGTGAAATCGCTTAAGATTTCAAAACTGATTTACTTTTCCAATCTGCTGCTATTGGTGCTTTGCAAGAAGCATCTGAGTCATATTTTGTGGAACTTTCGAAGATACCAACTTGTGCGCTATTCATGCAAAACGTTTACCTAACACATCCGGGAAGTTTTGTATATTATTTTATCAATAATCATTATATTATTTATTATCCTAAATTCTACTTTTTGTAAATAATAAATAAAAATTATAATAAAATTGCATTTTAGTAAATTTTAATTTTTTGAAGTTTTAGGAATAAGTTTGTAAAATTTAAGACAAATTTACAAATACAAATTTTGTTTGACATGAATATTTATGAATTTTTGTTCTTAAATTCTATAAAAATATTCTTTGGAGAGCTTTTAATGAAAAAAATTCTTAAAATATACGTACTTTTTCGTAGAAAATATGTACTTTTTTGGTTCAGTGTACCTTATAGTCTTGCCAGATTGTTCCTTCATACCGAAAACACGATTGTGAAGGACCCCAAGCCGAACGTAGCCCCCTCTCCCCTATATAAAAAAAACCGCGTGTAGGCAGTACACGTGAAAGAAGTTAACTTCTTAAATTCAGAAATAACGAAATATGAATAAGGTGTATTCGAGAATGGTTTAGATTCACAATTTCTTACTTCCGGGAAGTGGACCAAGGAACCGATCAATTCGAAAATATCTTATACATGGTACGTTTGCCTAACAGGGGCCAATACGAATGGAATGTAGAGGTGGGAAAGAGGGGAATGAAGAGAAAAAGGGAGGGAGATAGTGTGAAGGCGAAGAAAGATAGGAAGGAGAGTTGTAAAAAGGGGGACAGTGAGCTCAAATTTAGACTTTATCGAACTTACCTACATGCTAAGCGCTTGGCCTTTTAGGTTTTTATTCCGAGTTCGAAACTCGCTGGCGGTCATCAACTCATATTTTTCATTCTTTTTGTGCAATATCTAATCTCATTCCCGCCATCGTCTGACCAACAAGCATAAAAGAAGAAGAAGACAAAATTTCACAAAATCAAAGTTTTTGGGGTCGTTCGTTTTGGAAAGCAAAAACGATTTTGTGATGCAATTGCATCGAAGTAATTCAATGCACCATTGAAAATGTTTGAGAAATTGCCAAAAATCATCGAATTTTTAACATTTCATATCCAACTTAAATTGTAAATTAAATAAAAACATTTAAAATTGAACAAAATGTCGTCCGCTGGCTAATTTTTATGTTTGTCTGGTAGCCAAATATATTGCTTCTTCAAAATTCGAAGCGTAGGAAAATAAACATTTAACATGACAATGACAAATGAGAATGAGACCTTTGGCAACCCTAATGGAAACCATGCGTGGAATTGACATGTTTAGAACCTCTATATTAAAAAAAAAATGGGATAGGTGGCAACCCTGTAAACCGCCCTAAGTGGCAACACCCATGTATATAATCTTAGAATGAATCAAATTGTCTATATGCCAAATTTTATCCAAATCGGGCAGGCAGTTCCCGAGATATACGAAAAAATAAAGAAATAACGAATAGGTGGCAAACCTGCTTGAAATTGTCATATTTGGAATACGGTCGAAAAAACCTTTCATTTGATACCCATATTGGCATATCTGGCTCTATATTTTAAAAAAAATCGGAATAGGTGGCAACCCTGTAAACCGCCCTAAGTGGCAACAACCATGTATATACTCTTAGAAATGAAATGCGGTCAAGCAGTTCCCGAGATATACAAAAAAAAAAATTACGGTTAGTTGGCAACCCAAAGTTTCAACCCTGCTTGAAATTATCTTATTTGGAATACGGTCGAAAATACCTTTCATTTGATACCCATATTGGCGTATCTACCTCTATATTAAAAAAAATTGGGATAGGTGGCAACCTTGTGAGCCACCCTAAGTGACATGTATATAATCTAAAAATAAAAAAAAAATTGTCTATAGCATTTTCAGGTCGAATGAAACCTTTTTCAAATGAAATGAAACCTTTTTCAAGTCAAATGAAACTTTTTTCAAAGGAATTCCTTTGGAAAAAGTTTCATTTGACTTGACTTGAAAAAGGTTTCATTTCATTTTAAAAAGATTTCATTCGACCTTAAAATGCTATATGTGCCAAATTTTATTCAAATCGGTCAAGCAGTTCCCGAGGTATACGAAAAAAGAAATAAATTGCGGTTAGGTGGCAACGCTAAGTTTCAACCGTGAAATTATTTTATTATGAGAAAAAAAATTATGAAATGAAAGCTATTAAATATTGCCGAAAGATTTTCATAGTACTCTGTAGCTGAGTGGATAACACTTTGGTACAAGTGTGCAGGTGCGCCAGGATACCTGTCGAAACCTTTTAAAATTTTGAGGTTTTTGATTTTCAACTACCGATTTTGTTTCGAAAAATTCGTAACGATGTCGCGTAAACCCTCTCATACAAATTTCTTAGCAGCTCGAAAATAAATTAGGCTTCGTGAAAATTCTTTTTCAAATATTGAAAATTCATTAATTTTACTTTTTCAAACTGGCTTCGAATAAATTTAAAAACAAATGATTCTTTTTTCTTTGAAATAAATTTAACCCTTTCGCTACAAGCTCTTAACGGCGGGAGTAAAAAATATGATTCCTTATTTTTTTTACTTTTATTGGCCCTAGAAATGCTAATCACTATTAGTTTTTCAATTTTTTCCACCCTAGATGTGTTTTTTGGAGTGTATCCAAGGCGAATACATTTACATGGTGGTAGCACGGCGAATTGGGCAATATTCGCTTCAGTTCGCCGTACATAAAATGTCAAAGTGAAAGAGGATACAAAATATCAACAATCACGTGTTTTCTTTTCAATTACAAACAATTGCTGTTAGAAAAGTAAATTAATTGCGTGTTTCGGCAATAAATGCTATTAAATATATACCATTTACTTAAACCGTGGTCATCGCGCACAATTTCGTGAGTTTTATTATGTTTTGTGTAAATAAACGTGTTTCCGATTTCCTTTTACAGCCCTATGCTGCGCGTTACCGGTAAAATTGCCATCGGCAAACAATTTTCCCTAAAATACATTACCAAATAAAGTGGCTGCGATTCTGAGCAGATGGTAACGCTCTAATGGCAAAAAAACTCACCAGTGTGTATGGTAAATTGAAAAGCCACCCTACTAGTCACCTGCCATATGTTTTTGTTTATCAAAAAGAAGAAGACTGCAAAATGGAAATGAACAAGTAAGTAAATTTGGTAAATATTTTATGAAATTTATTAAAAATTGTTTATTTTATTTACAGAAAATATGCACGCGCCACCCCAGCGCAGTTGCGGTTGTATGTGGCCTTTTGCAAAGACCATCCCGAGCTCCTGCAGGGAATACACAGTTTTTATTGTGATTTATTAATACTATATACCTGTTTAATAGTTTGATTTTCACTTTGTTTTATTTATTTTGTTTAATTTTCACTTTATTTTGTTCAATTGCACTTTCGATTTTTTATTTTTCAAAGTAAACATCAGCTGTTTTATATTGATGTTACCACATGTTACCACCTATTTTGGTGGTAACGGTGTTACCAGAAAACTTTTTCCCTCCGAATACCAAAAAGGAGTAAAAGTTGCCGAGTGAATTTGTTTGCCGGTAATAATAAAGTTATTACCACAGTAGAATAGACCTGTTAATGACAATTGCTGTATGCGAAAACAAGAAGAACAAGCAATCAGCTGTTCACTTGCGGGCACCATGTAAATGTATTCGCCTTGAGTGTATCCATATGGATACAAATATCGTATATGGTAAAGAAAAATGCTAGATTTTGATTTATATTTCATTTTTTATTTGTTTCACTTCACATTGAAATACATAACTTAAACATGAATATTTATGAGATAATGTTTATAAATAATTAGAATAATTTAAACTTAAATAATAAAGGCAAAACAATGATATTTACATACTACACAGAGTTAGTTTGGTTTACATTTCATTTTTTATTTCATAAATAACTAAAACATAAATATATATGAAATAAAAATTATAAATAATAAGAATAATAATAATTAAATAATAAAGAAAAAAGTGTGATGCTTACATAACTACTACATATCGCTCATTTGCTGCAACGTCGTCATACCCAAATTTTAAGTTAACATCACTAATATATCGGAAATAATATGTTTGATTAACTGGCAAAGTGTTATATCCGAGGTTTTAACATTTCACGCAGCATCGCGGTAGAATTAATTACTTATCCCATATAAATATACAGCAATTCAAAAACTAAAAATGTAATATCACATTTTTTGAGTTATGACGAAGTTGCAGCAAATGAGCGATATATATATATGTGTACGAATAAATTAAATTTATAAGATAGTTACTTACATTTGAGAATTCGATAGATAATGAAAGTCCTTGAAGCAGTCTCTTGATCCATTGGGAATGCATAATAGAACATTGCATTTGGAGCACTTGTACCTGGTTTGTCCCGTACATCTTTGGAGTTTGTATTTTCCTTTATCGTTCACATGTTGTGTCCAATGTTGGTTTCCGTCATATCGTATAGAAGGCGATGGGTCAACTTTACGTATTTTCCCGGAAGTGGTCGGACTAATAGGAATATCCTCATCTAAACATGATGTTGGTCGTCCACGTTTACGAGAACAAGAATGTTGATTGTGTGTTGATGTTGAGCGAACTATAAGCCCATTCGCAATATCATTACGAAAGCTCAAAAGGTCCATATGTTTACCTTTTTGCCCATTGCTTTCGTGATCTATTTTATATTCCAGTCACGAATTACATACTGCTAAATCAATAAAGTGGTCAAACATCTTCAGGGTCCACTTTTTAGATCTTATGGAAATTCTGTACAAGGAGAGGAGAAAATCTAACTTATCTACTCCTCACATATTTGTATTGTACTCTACAACTGTGTTTGGCTGTGTTATTTGTTTTTTTTTTTTCTTTTTTCGGGATACCGAATTGAGGGGCTCATGACCATGGATCGATGACACAAGTTGGACATTCCACCGTCGAGCCATCTAAGAAGAAAAATATTATCTACTCTCTCAACACGGTAGTCAAAACTATCACGACCTTCTTTATGCAACTGCTTTTCAGTTTTGAAGTCAATTTTTCCAAATCTATTCCCTCTGATGGTACCAGTAGCCCATATCCTCTTTTGGCGTAAGCACGATATTAAATTCAGGGTAGAGAAATAATTATCGAAATAAATTTTGTGATTTTTTTCTTCAGGAATAGTTTTTTTGGTGAAGGACAATATCCGAGCAGAACCCCAACTTTGAATTAGTTAGGCTAGGTTAGGTTCAAATGGCTGCCGCAGAGGCACACCGAGGCCAGTATTAAAAGGCCCGTTGTGATACCACCAACACTAGGAAAGTCAGTTCCGAGACCCTGCCATATGGAAAATCTTGGTATTATCGGAATTCTCCACATAGCAGAATCCCGGCACTGACGTTCCTATACCGACACCGTTAATCCTCCTCGAAACATTTTGATGACTTCATGAAGGCCTTCAGGTCCTTTATGTCCAGCTCCGTGACCTGGCGTAGGCTAACCAGGAAGGGAACTCCCAAAAAGCGCATTCTCGCGCCACTTAAAGCCGGGCAGTTGCAGATGAGGTGCTCCACTGTTTCCTCCTCCTCATCATCCTTACAACTCCTACAGCATCGGCGGTAGGGCACACCTAGTCTTTCTGCGTGCCTACCAATAAGGCAGTGCCCAGTTAATACGCCTATTAATATGGAGATTTCTCTTCTCCTTAGGGCATAAATTTGTCTTGATCTTTTATGATCTCATTTCGGCCAAGTTTCTTTGGATATCCGGCATCCTGGAGATTGCAGGCATCTTTCGTTGGCTTGGCGGAGTGTGTACTCCTTCAGCATAAGCTTGCATGTGGCAAACGGCATAGCTAAGCGCTCTTTATCCCGAAGAACCTGCTTGGTCGTGCCCTGCCTCGCAAGTTCGTCTGCCCTACAATTTCCCTCAATGTCCCTATGCCCCGGGACCCATGTGAGGTTCACGCTATTCTGTTGGGGCATCTCTTGTAGAGATCGACGACAGCTGAGCGTCAGTTCAGAGTTGAACGAGTAAGAGCCAAGGGATTTGATGGCCGCCTGCCTGTCGCTGAAAATAAAAATGTCCTGTCTGATAGTGTGTTGGCCTATCCAAGCCGCGGCGTCCATGATTGCTGAAACTTCAGCCTGGAAGACACTGCAGTGATCAGGAAGTCTGAAGTAGAGCTCAAGGTTCAGATCCTTTGAATAAACCCCTCCCCCATCTCTGCCGTCTAACTTCGAGCCATCAGTATAAATGGAAGTGCCGCCATGAGTGGCTGGACGCCGATCCGTGCTCTCCCATTCTTCCCTGCTGGGAATGGTGATTTTAAAACCGCTATCTCCGACTGTTATGGTCGCACAACGATCTGTGCTCAGCGGAAGAAAGCTATAGGATCCCAAAATACAGGCGTGTCCAGTAGTGCTTGCGCCCCAGCCGGACGTTTCCCTTAGACGCAGAGCCGATGCTGCTGCTACCCGGTGTCCTTCCAAATCGAGTGGCAAAATGCCAAGAATGACCTGGAGTGCTTCATTGGGCGTTGTTCTTAACGCACCGCTTATACAGATCATGCAAGATCGGTGTACTTTACCTAGCAGGTTAAGGTTTGTTGCCTTGCTTGGCTTTGTCAGCCAAGTTCAGGTGCACGTCATTCAGTTTTGGTAGTATTAGCGGTGGTATCTTATAGCGGTTGGTGAAAAGGACCAGTTCTACTTTCCCGGGTTGATGCTCAGTCCGCAGCGCGAGCACCATGAGGAAACCTCTCGCAGTGCTACTTGCATCAAGTCGCACAGGGTTTGTGGGAATTTGCCCCTATATACTATAGCTAAGTCGTCTGCATATGCCACTACCTCCCCCCCCCCAGCTTGGGTCTCGCAGCATCGAGTTGACAGTGAGGTTCCATACAAGCGGGGAGAGAACACCACCCTGAGGCGTTCCCCTTGTGACATAGCGTGTTAAATCAACCGAGCCCAGTGATGAAACTATTCGTCTACCCCTTAGTAGTTGATCAATAAGTCCAATAAGAGACCTGCTTATGCCCAGACCTGCTTATGCCCAGACCGCTTTACGGTGTTTATAGCATCAGGGCTTATGTTGTTGAAGGCTCCTTCAATATCTAAAAAGGCCACAAGACAGTACTCCTTTTCATACAGCGATTTTTCAATAACAGAAACTAGGCTGTGAAGCGCAGTTTCTGTAGATTTCCCTTTGGTGTATGCATGCTGATAACTACAGATCAGGTTGCTATCAATAGTAGAGGAGAGGTAGTCATTTATTATCCTCTCGAAGGTTTTGAGTACAAAGGATGAGAGACTGATCGGCCTATAGTCCTTGGGCTCGTAATGAGACGCCTTCCCCGCCTTAGGAATAAACACTACCGTGGCACTTCTCCAGGAGCACGGAATGTAGCTAAGAGCCAGGCAGGCTGTATAGAGAAATACCAGCCATTTGGCTGATGTCTCCAGCGTTTATGAGTTGTGCGGGAATAATCCCGTCTGGCCCGGCAGCTTTGAACGGTTCGAAGCTTTTAACCGCCCACCTAACCATTTCCTCCGTGATGGGTATTGGGCAAGCCGGCTCTAGATCCTCCAACTCCCCTACTGATGAGGGGTCTTGTGGAGCAGTGCTGGTAAGTCCCTAGAGAGTATTTCATTGTGTAGCTGCCAGTTAGTGTTACGTGGGTTGCGTTTCATAACCGGCTGCTCAACAGAAAAGTCTAGAACTAATTTTACGTACCGATGGTCTTAGAATGAGTTTTCATCGAGAACGCGCCATTTTCTGACCCCTTCATAAGCGCCTTCGCTGCAAATAGTGAAATCTATGACCTCCCTACTGGTTTTAGTAATAAACGTAGGTTCGTTACCCACGTTGCAAACTACCATGTTAGTTGTTAACAAATAGTCAAACAACGACTCTCCTCTAGCATTGATATCGGAGCTTCCCCACTGGACGTGATGAGCATTGGCGTCAGTTCCGATAATAAGATTACCCATGGAAAAATTTGCCACCAGGTATTTTACCTCCCTCTGTGGCGGAGGTTCTTCGGCGTCGTCCATTGGTAAAGTTGGGCAAGAGAAAGGCGTTCAGCTCAGACTTAACCAAAATACAGGCTCTAACCCTGCCCCCCTCGCTGGCTCGGATAAGCTTAAAACCCTTAGTCCCCAAACCGCAAATCCTTGAGCTGTTGAGCCAGGTTTCTTGGATTAGGACCACATCTACGTCGCCTTTAGAGAGACGACTGATTAAAGCAGCCGAGGCTGCTTTAGATTTGTGCAGGTTTATCTGAATCACCACCATATGAGAGCGCTCAGACTGCCCTGCCACCGCCGTATCGTCGAGTTCCACCTCGTCTGGAGGCTTATCTTTCAACGCCCATTTGTTCAGACCACGATTTGGCGTGGCAGAGATCCTACTAACTGTGGCAGTATCAACATTGGTGCGCTCAGGACTAGCTGCTATCACTGTGACGTTGACGTCTTCCCCGTCCAGCAGGCTGTCTTCCATCTCCGAGCTGTTCACTGCTCCTTCTCCATTTGACATGGCAGATACCATACTTTCCGAGTCGGACATCTCCGACTCCTCTTCCGGCACTGCGATGTCCGAGTCCTCCGGTGCAGCCGAAATAGCAGCGCGCTGTGCATCCCCGCGGTATACGTGGATCACGATCTGACCCATGCCGTAGTGCACTCGTCCATTGCACCGTTTAAGGGGCGCGAGTGCCTCCTTATTCAAGGTAAAGACCACTTGCCTATCAGGCCCTACCGCATCCTCCACCAGATTGACACCCCAGTCCTGCGTCGGGAGAGACGGGTTCATGATCCTCAGCATCCTGAGAATTCTCTCAGGTTCAGCAGGGATAGCAGGAATCCACGCTCCTGCCCTTGGCCGATCCGGGATGTCCTTCCAGTCGACAACCTCGATTCTTGCCCCTTGGTAGATCTCACCCAGTCTTGCAGCTGCTGCCTTGTACAGTGCAACAGTTTTTGCATCCTCGCAAGCGAATACCTTGATTCGGCCCTGGTGTCATCCCGCATCAGAACCCAATCGGCGAGGCACCCGGAGAATCAACCATAATGTCGAGAAGGGCATTACCGATAGCGTTCCGGACGTACCGCCACTGGTCCCTAGGGATGGCCCAGCTTTCGTTACCTCGGTCAATGACGCCTATGAGGATCCTGTCCTTAGTCACTTCAGCAAAGCTGAGTTTACCCACTACGGGGGTGTGTTGCTGCCGCTTCGGGTGAGGTTTTAAATCAACGTCCGATCTCTGGCGTTTGAAGGGATTTCCATTAACCTTCTTTGGCGCGTAATCGCTTTGGAAGTTCGGTAAGATAGCTTCAGCCATCTCCACCGTCTTTCTAGCATTCGGCGATAGCGTCTCTTGTGAAATACCCTCGTATTTCTTCAGGATCCTTGCGGCCGCTCTTTTGTCCAAGTACTCAGAGCGACTGGGAGATGTCTTTTGGGGTAAATTTAGACCCGTAGTTGCTATCGCGGTCGTTCCCTTATTTGAATCTCTGGGGCCAGGTCGTGAGACCACTGCCACAGACGTTAGTAGATTTTTTGGGAAGTTTTCAGTAAAAGTAGCCTCTGGATTGGTCAAAGAAGCTTTTTTCCAGCGATATTGGTCAATCTTTTTTAATGGCACTTGTGGAGCTTGAAAATCAGCACTATCTTGAACTATGCTATCAACAGAATGGCCAATTTCCCCAGAAACCCCATCGTTACCCACATCTATCAGTCATAAATAAACACTCATAGAGAACGGTAGTCTTTCGCTAACAACCAAACAAAAAACAATATATACCAATTTCCTTTTGTGCTACCTTCGCACAATATATACCAACGCAATACGTGCTAAATTATTTTTACAAAACAATATTGAATGCGCAAAATCGACGACCCGATCCAGGTAAAACACCTTCAACTATGTCGAACCTAGAATGGGATAAAACAAAAACATGCAACCTTAACAACCAAGGACCCATCTTTCTGGTAATGACCAGAAGTAACAGCACAGAAAAACTTACAAATGTATCACCTTTCCTCATAAAAAAAGCCATAGATGCAACATGTGGAGAAGTAGAAGAGTGTAAAAAAATTAGAAGTGGACAAATCTTAATAAAAACAAAAAATAGCATCCAAGCCAACAAACTAACTACATTAGTTGCGCTAGCCGACAACATAACAATTGACATAACCCAACACAATACCCTCAACCAAAGCAGGGGAGTAATATACTGCAACGACCTCAGAGGCCTCGCAGAAGACCATATACTATCCGAACTAAAAAATCAAAAGGTATGCGAAGTACAAACAATTTTGAAAAAAGTGAAACAAGAACTAAGAGAAACAGGCTTAATTATATATATATACTAACCTTTGAAACGACAAACCCACCACCGAAAATAAAAGTCGGCTACGAAAACCTAGACATACGCACTTACATCCCACTGCCACTAAGATGCAAAAACTGCCTGAGATATGGACATACCGCAAAAAAATGCCAAGCAGAAAAAATATGCGTCAACTGTGCTAGCCACTTTCATATTAATGAAGAACTACAAGAAAAGTGTACCAAAAATCGTGCATAAACTGTATTAGAGAGAACACACGACACGAACGAACACGACCACGCGGATATAGACAAAAAGTGTCCTGTTTTTATTTACCAAAAGGAACTTCAAGCCATTAAAACCATCCATAAAGTCGACCATAAATCAGCCCTGGCATTATACAACGAAAGACACCACCACCAGCAACAACAATATTCAACAATAGCTAAAAGTCAACCACTAACAACCAATCAAAAAAACAACATATCATCAACAAAGAACAACGAAGACAAACCTACAACAGACACAACAAGTCACAAAAGCACATCATCCAGACAACTACTTCCTAAAAGAATCACGGAGAGACGACAACCAGTCGATTACTCCGATTTACCAGAACTAACGAGCGATTCAGATGTCGAATCCTACTGCGATGGTAATCTACCATCAACTTCAAATAACCCAACAATAATCCTAGAGAGTCGTCAACAAATGGATTACTCCGATTTACCAGTACTAGCGAGTGCATCAGATGTCGAATCCAACTGCGATAATAATCTACCAACAAATACAAATAAACCACCAATAATTCTACCTGCAAAAATTTCAAAACGCCTAAAAGCGCAACTTAAAAGAGCTCACAAAGGCAAAGTGAGCAGCACCAAACCCAAGAACAACAAACAATCCCCGAAAGACAAAGCGAAGTCTACACCTCAATCTAACTAGCTAATTAAGTCATTTTCCTAAATATTATATTATTAAATTTCAGTCGCAAACCCTTCTCCTTTTTTCCACTATGACCATTAAAATATTACAATGGAATATTCGAGGTTACGTTAACAATTATAACGAGCTTCAAAATCTTATCAAACTCCACAACCCAAAAATCTTATCCCTCCAAGAGACCCATATTAAACCCAACGATCAAATCCCAATCCCAATTAACTATACACTATACACATCTGCAAACACCAACAAATTCGGAGGAGCTACTCTTCTAATATACAACTCAATTCAGCACACACCAATCCGAACTAACAACGACTTCGACGCAATAGCAACACAAATACACTCCACAAAAAAATTCACATTATTTTCAGTATACATACCTCCCAGCCACAACTTTAATAAAAACAATCTTGAAAATGTATTGAACAGCCATACTCAACCATCTCTAATAACCGGCGACTTCAACTCTTGGCACAACGCTTGGGGTTCCAGCAACAACAATCGTAGAGGTAAATCGCTCCTTAGCTACATACACCAAGAAAACCTTATTCTCTTAAACGATGGATCACCAACACACTTCCATCTCCTATCTTTCGCTAGTCCAGACATAGCAATATCAACTAATTGGAAAGTACTAGATGACTTACACGGAAGCGACCACCTCCCAATTATCATAACAGTATTTCCACCCAACTTTCAAGACAGCTGCCTAAGCAAACCAAAATTCCTAACAAAAAATGCCGCCTGGGACCTCTTTAGATCAAAAATACTAACAAACGACAATAACAGATCCATATCTACTAACATTAACCAAGAGTGCGCCAACATAAAAAAATAATAATTCAAACCGCCCATTCAACAATACCACAAACCAGTCCGAACAAACAAGCCAGACATGTCCCCTGGTGGAACCGAAACCTACAAACACTAAAAAAAGAAAAAAACAGATGTTGGCAAAGACTCAAACGAAACATTAGTCAAGAAAATATTATACAATTTAGAAAAACAACTGCAATATTTAAAAGAGAAATTAAAGATGCAAAAAGAAAAGCTATGTATAACTTTACCTCAGAAATTAACCCTAACACCCCAACAGAAAAAATATGGTCTAATATAAAACGCTTTACAGGACATAAATCATCATATGGCATACATGGCATCAGTAGTGCCAACGATACCAACACCATACTAACACATCCCCGAGACATAGCAAACGAGCTTGGACAATGCAATGGTCCAAAGAATCTCAAGATACAAATTTTTCACAACTCTTTCAACAACACAAAGAAAACATCACAATTACAAGTAACACAGTATCCCCTAATGCTAATAAAATTGAAGAAAACATAAATTTACTCGAACTTACTTCTGCGCTTAACACCTTAAAAGGACACTCACCAGGATTAGACCGAATTTCATACCCCATGCTACGCAGCCTCCCAACTCAAACCACCACAAGACTCCTTAATCTATTCAACAACATATTTAATACACACATCCCTCAATCCCTTAAATCTTCCGTAATAATCCCTATCCTAAAACCGAAATCTAACAAAATTCTCCCACAATCTTATCGCCCCATTTCCCTAAATTCTTGTATCGCCAAACTACTTGATAAAATAATTGCCAACAGATTATGGTGGCTTGTTACTAATAACAAGCTCATTCATGATAACCAAATAGGTTTTAAAAGAGGAAAGTCGATAACTGATGCTCTACTGTATGTGGAGCACATGATTACCGACTCACTCGCCAAGAAAAGCCACGCATCCATTATATCATTAGACTTCGCCAAGGCATTTGACAAAATAGGCATCCACTCAGTAATAGACCAATTAAAAATATGGCAAGTAGGCCCAAAAATCCAGAAATGTGTTCTCAACTTTATGACCAATAGAAAGATAGTAGTTAGGGTAAATAAACAGTACTCCGATACACTCAACCTATGCAATGGCATAATGGTATAAGTACCATCAATACTAACAACACACAGATAACGAACGTAGATGAGTTAAGACTGCTTGGTATATATCTAAATAAAAAATTTAATTGGAACACTCACATAAAATATCTCCAGCACTCGCTAACACAGAGACTTAAACTTATAAAATGCCTCTCAGGGCTAAAATTCAATTGCAACACACTTACACTGGTATCTGCAATTAAAGCACTAATATTATCCAAAATAGACTTTGGTCTTTTCCTTTACGGAAAAGCACCAAAATCGCAACTAGCAAAACTAAATACAATATTAAACTCTGCACTAAGGACTGCCCTAGGTGCATACCGAACCACCCCAATAAACAATATCTTATACGAAGTTGGAGTAACTCCAATAGGGAAAAGAAAACACTTAACTATAAGCAAAATAAATAAAATTATTTTAAACAGTTACAACTCACCCATATACAACATAGTAAAAACATACAAGACCAGAAAAAAAGTACAAAAACTAAACTCGTCTGTTTCAACAACTATAACAATGTGCAAAAAACTGAATCTGCCATTTAAGCCCATAACACACACAAAAACAAAACACCCACCCTGGCATATTAAAGCAGGGCTAGTAAATACAAGTATAAATAACTACAACAAGGAAACAACTACAAACGAAACCTTTAGAAAATTATTTCAGCAGCTAAGAAGCCAAATAACCGACAGAGAAATTATATATACGGATGGTTCACAAACGCAGAACAATGTAGGACCACAGTATAACCAGTATTTGCACTGAGGTGAAAGTTCTCCATGGAGGTGAATTTTTCAGAGTTGAAATCCATGGTAGGATGGAATTTCGCGGACGCATGGTTGCATTTCAGTAACAAAAAAAACTTTAGAAATATTTCAAGAAAAAAAATGAATTTAATGTATATATTCCATGAATTAATATAATATCATGAATTTACTGCACTACAAGAAGTATAAAAAATGTATATTAAAGGCCATATTGTAAAATTTCGTACAAATGCATATTGATGATCGGCTCTTTATGAACGATGCTATTAAATAGTAGTTTTGCGCAAAAAAGCACCCCTCCCTCTGTGGCGGAGGTTCTTCGGCGTCGTCCATTGGTAAAGTTGGGCAAGAGAAAGGCGTTCAGCTCAGACTTAACCAAAATACAGGCTCTAACCCTGCCCCCCTCGCTGGCTCGGATAAGCTTAAAACCCTTAGTCCCCAAACCGCAAATCCTTGAGCTGTTGAGCCAGGTTTCTTGGATTAGGACCACATCTACGTCGCCTTTAGAGAGACGACTGATTAAAAAACAAACCTGACAAACCTACAACAGACACAACAAGTCACAAAAGCACATCATCCAGACAACTACTTCCTAAAAGAATCACGGAGAGACGACAACCAGTCGATTACTCCGATTTACCAGAACTAACGAGCGATTCAGATGTCGAATCCTACTGCGATGGTAATCTACCATCAACTTCAAATAACCCAACAATAATCCTAGAGAGTCGTCAACAAATGGATTACTCCGATTTACCAGTACTAGCGAGTGCATCAGATGTCGAATCCAACTGCGATAATAATCTACCAACAAATACAAATAAACCACCAATAATTCTACCTGCAAAAATTTCAAAACGCCTAAAAGCGCAACTTAAAAGAGCTCACAAAGGCAAAGTGAGCAGCACCAAACCCAAGAACAACAAACAATCCCCGAAAGACAAAGCGAAGTCTACACCTCAATCTAACTAGCTAATTAAGTCATTTTCCTAAATATTATATTATTAAATTTCAGTCGCAAACCCTTCTCCTTTTTTCCACTATGACCATTAAAATATTACAATGGAATATTCGAGGTTACGTTAACAATTATAACGAGCTTCAAAATCTTATCAAACTCCACAACCCAAAAATCTTATCCCTCCAAGAGACCCATATTAAACCCAACGATCAAATCCCAATCCCAATTAACTATACACTATACACATCTGCAAACACCAACAAATTCGGAGGAGCTACTCTTCTAATATACAACTCAATTCAGCACACACCAATCCGAACTAACAACGACTTCGACGCAATAGCAACACAAATACACTCCACAAAAAAATTCACATTATTTTCAGTATACATACCTCCCAGCCACAACTTTAATAAAAACAATCTTGAAAATGTATTGAACAGCCATACTCAACCATCTCTAATAACCGGCGACTTCAACTCTTGGCACAACGCTTGGGGTTCCAGCAACAACAATCGTAGAGGTAAATCGCTCCTTAGCTACATACACCAAGAAAACCTTATTCTCTTAAACGATGGATCACCAACACACTTCCATCTCCTATCTTTCGCTAGTCCAGACATAGCAATATCAACTAATTGGAAAGTACTAGATGACTTACACGGAAGCGACCACCTCCCAATTATCATAACAGTATTTCCACCCAACTTTCAAGACAGCTGCCTAAGCAAACCAAAATTCCTAACAAAAAATGCCGCCTGGGACCTCTTTAGATCAAAAATACTAACAAACGACAATAACAGATCCATATCTACTAACATTAACCAAGAGTGCGCCAACATAAAAAAATAATAATTCAAACCGCCCATTCAACAATACCACAAACCAGTCCGAACAAACAAGCCAGACATGTCCCCTGGTGGAACCGAAACCTACAAACACTAAAAAAAGAAAAAAAAACAGATGTTGGCAAAGACTCAAACGAAACATTAGTCAAGAAAATATTATACAATTTAGAAAAACAACTGCAATATTTAAAAGAGAAATTAAAGATGCAAAAAGAAAAGCTATGTATAACTTTACCTCAGAAATTAACCCTAACACCCCAACAGAAAAAATATGGTCTAATATAAAACGCTTTACAGGACATAAATCATCATATGGCATACATGGCATCAGTAGTGCCAACGATACCAACACCATACTAACACATCCCCGAGACATAGCAAACGAGCTTGGACAATGCAATGGTCCAAAGAATCTCAAGATACAAATTTTTCACAACTCTTTCAACAACACAAAGAAAACATCACAATTACAAGTAACACAGTATCCCCTAATGCTAATAAAATTGAAGAAAACATAAATTTACTCGAACTTACTTCTGCGCTTAACACCTTAAAAGGACACTCACCAGGATTAGACCGAATTTCATACCCCATGCTACGCAGCCTCCCAACTCAAACCACCACAAGACTCCTTAATCTATTCAACAACATATTTAATACACACATCCCTCAATCCCTTAAATCTTCCGTAATAATCCCTATCCTAAAACCGAAATCTAACAAAATTCTCCCACAATCTTATCGCCCCATTTCCCTAAATTCTTGTATCGCCAAACTACTTGATAAAATAATTGCCAACAGATTATGGTGGCTTGTTACTAATAACAAGCTCATTCATGATAACCAAATAGGTTTTAAAAGAGGAAAGTCGATAACTGATGCTCTACTGTATGTGGAGCACATGATTACCGACTCACTCGCCAAGAAAAGCCACGCATCCATTATATCATTAGACTTCGCCAAGGCATTTGACAAAATAGGCATCCACTCAGTAATAGACCAATTAAAAATATGGCAAGTAGGCCCAAAAATCCAGAAATGTGTTCTCAACTTTATGACCAATAGAAAGATAGTAGTTAGGGTAAATAAACAGTACTCCGATACACTCAACCTATGCAATGGCATAATGGTATAAGTACCATCAATACTAACAACACACAGATAACGAACGTAGATGAGTTAAGACTGCTTGGTATATATCTAAATAAAAAATTTAATTGGAACACTCACATAAAATATCTCCAGCACTCGCTAACACAGAGACTTAAACTTATAAAATGCCTCTCAGGGCTAAAATTCAATTGCAACACACTTACACTGGTATCTGCAATTAAAGCACTAATATTATCCAAAATAGACTTTGGTCTTTTCCTTTACGGAAAAGCACCAAAATCGCAACTAGCAAAACTAAATACAATATTAAACTCTGCACTAAGGACTGCCCTAGGTGCATACCGAACCACCCCAATAAACAATATCTTATACGAAGTTGGAGTAACTCCAATAGGGAAAAGAAAACACTTAACTATAAGCAAAATAAATAAAATTATTTTAAACAGTTACAACTCACCCATATACAACATAGTAAAAACACACAAGACCAGAAAAAAAGTACAAAAACTAAACTCGTCTGTTTCAACAACTATAACAATGTGCAAAAAACTGAATCTGCCATTTAAGCCCATAACACACACAAAAACAAAACACCCACCCTGGCATATTAAAGCAGGGCTAGTAAATACAAGTATAAATAACTACAACAAGGAAACAACTACAAACGAAACCTTTAGAAAATTATTTCAGCAGCTAAGAAGCCAAATAACCGACAGAGAAATTATATATACGGATGGTTCACAAACGCAGAACAATGTAGGACCACAGTATAACCAGTATTTGCACTGAGGTGAAAGTTCTCCATGGAGGTGAATTTTTCAGAGTTGAAATCCATGGTAGGATGGAATTTCGCGGACGCATGGTTGCATTTCAGTAACAAAAAAAACTTTAGAAATATTTCAAGAAAAAAAATGATGCTATTAAATAGTAGTTTTGCGCAAAAAAGCACCCCTGTTAGTTGAGGACATTGAGGTGAATTTGAAATTCTTAGAAATTTTCCAAAACAAAATAAAGAAAATATTTTGCTTGCAGTTTTATATTTATTTATACTATTTATTTAATAGTAATATACGATTATCTGGTAGCTTTAATGTCAAGGTACGGTGTTAATGAACTATGAGTCATCTTATATATAAAAACTAATGTGTTTTTGTTTTAGGAGTGTCCAGTCTAAATATTAGCTGGAGAAGTTGAAATACTTATTACTAACCGGATAAGTATTTCCAGTACCTGGCAAATGAGGACTATTGTTATTGTGAACAAAAACCATGAACTACAAGTTGCGATGGGGCATTGCAAGCTGCACGTAATCGTGGCTGCCGCCGGAGGCCTTTTTATTCCATCTATACAATGTCCCAGGGGGTACCATAACAGTCGCCCATACGGCAGTTGCTACCCAAGGCCTTTTTTGTTGCATCTTGAATGAATGAATTAATCTTATGCACTCTGCGTGGTATTAGTTTCCTTTAGGGGTCAACTTCTAATAATTTAGCTAAAGTTATGTGATATAGCTCAAAAGACGGCGTTCGGCCTCAGGATCTCGAATCCGGAAGCGCTTTTTTAATATTTTGCTTCTCTGCAGAGATATTTGCAATCAAAGTTTCAAGTTTTCATGTGGTTGTTGTAATTTTATTAGACTGTCCCTAAAAACGTGCAAAAAAGTCCCGCCGTGGCGGTAGCCACGGTTATGTCACACGTCCGGACTTGGGATGGCGTAGCCCAGGGTTATTTTTTATAAGCGCGGCCGAAGGCCGCCAACTCAGAAAAGTGTTTCGTACATAAATACCATGGATTGCGCCCCATTTTTGGTATTGGACCCGGGTCATTTTTCGGTTTTTTGACCATAACTTTTCACTAAAACAAAAAATTAAAAAAAGCGCTTCCGGATTCGTGATCCTGAGTCCAAAACCCGTCTTTTGAGCTATCTCCCATAATTTTAGCTAATATATTAGCAGTTGACTCCTAAAGGAAACTAATACCCTCTGCGTTTATGCTCGTTTCTCTAATACTTCACGTTGACCTGCAAACTGGTTTTCCTTTTAGTTTAAAACGGTTAAAACAATTTAGGCATGTTCATAATCGATATAAAGTAGGTACTTAAGTTAGCGTCAACCCTTTGATACCCTTTCCAAGGGTCTATCTGACGCTAAATTTAGTACCTACTTTATTTCGTTCAGATTGTTGGACAGAGACAGATAAATATACAAGACTAAATGGGCTTGCTCAAGAACATCCTACAAATTATGACGGATAACACATAATAATCAAAAAACTAAATTTATAATAGAACTTTTTTTTCTACACCTTTTTCACTCGTACTTCAAAAACCGTAAAAATACTTTAGATAAGGTTAAATGCATTTAAGAATAGTGAATGGTAGTCCAAGACCCATACAATTATTTTCAGAATAGTCAATTGTATCTTAAAAACTGTAAAATATGCTTTAGAATAATCAACTGTACTCCAAAAACTATAAATTGTACTTCATAAACTGTAATTTGTACTCGAGACCGTAAATTAGACTTCAGAAGCTTAAAAATGTACTCCAAAATAATCAGTTCTACTTCAGAAACAACAAATTCCAATCCAGAAGATGTTTCTGAAGTACATTTGATTTTTCTGGAATACGTTTTACAGTTTATCGAATACAATGGGCTTCTTCGTAGCAAATTTTGCGAATATTAACAACCATTTACGTTTTTTAAAGTACATTTTACACTCTAACCCACAATAAAATATACAGCAGATTCTAAATAATTTCTTACTTTGCGGATTTTCTCCCTCTCATATAATTTGTGAGCGAAAATGTATGAAAAAGGTTCACTAGTGAAATTTATTTAGATTGGCACGATAAGCTTTTTGTCGAAAAATTCTCAAATTTCGAAATTTGTTTTGCGTAAAATTTTGCAAAAATCATTGGATCATGTGTTTCAATTTTGTGATATTGGAGTACTTCAATTGTAATACTTTCTAATACCTCAGCGGACCACCTTCAGCTTATTGAAAGCCGATCATTGCTCATGCTTTATTGACCAAAATCACGACACGATCGCTCTGAAAATAGATACTCCAAGGAGTAACAACATTGGTATACATTGCAAAGTACTCTGAAAACAGAAACAACTGTAGCGTCTCGTTGTGACATTTAATTTTGACAGCTGACATAAATGCACGTAGACAAAGGCAACCTGTCTTATAACCGCGTTTTAACACGCGTTAACGCAGACTTGATCTAGTTTTATCTTTTTGGGTACGATGACATAATCAGCTGATTTTTCCTTGTATAAGCTTTGTTTCTTTTCTGCTAATTATGAATAATTATGAATAATTATTCCTAGAAAAGTGTTTTGTGAAAAAATTAGCAGCGAATCCAGCAGCTTTTTGACATTTAATTGAGAGAAAGAGCGCCAATTCGCTGCAAGTTCGCTGCAAGTTGCTGCTGGAGATTTTTCGTCCAGCAAAAACTAGCAAGTAACAAACAGCTGATTGTGACATATGGCAAAATCAAAATTGATTGCATATTTTTATGAAATTTAAAATTTATTACGAATATTTTGAAAACTATGAGTTATTTACCAGCAAATGAAGTAAGTACATACAATAAATACCAAATCTTCAATAATTCCGTATCTTTGAATAGCAATGCGCCGAAGCCCAATGTCCGTTGGACCAACGTAATGTGACTCGTTTAGGAGACCAATATAATCCTGCAGACACAGTTACAGGAATCGGAAATACTGTAGGTGTATAAGGCATTCAATTTTCTTAATATTTTGTAAGGTTTACGTCGATATATACGGAGAAATTGTCCAAAGACTGAAAAATTCGCAATTTCATTTGCTGCGAAAAAAATTTATTTTCATTTGTCAATTGTCAGAACAGCTGTTCTGCTGGAGAATTTCTGCTGGCTCCTGTTCGGCGAAAAACTAGCAGAAGAGAGATGAAACTAACAAAAATGAGATTTTGACAGCTTTTTACAAGACTCTCTTCTGCTGACAGTTCTTTGCTGGAGATTTCAAGAAACAAATCTATATTTTTTGGTTTTGTGCGTATTTGTCAAAGTTATAAATGTCACGCAACGCAATAAAGCTGTATTTGTTTTCGACTGAATACTCCTATGCGTGAGAAAAAACGCTGTGCATTGGTTCTTGGTTGAGTTGTAAAATAGTAATTTCTTTTTTTTAGAAATATAACCTAATATATACATATATAGTTTTACTTAAAACGCAAAATCCTAAATTTGACTATTTCTCCTCTTTTAAAGTAATTTATTACCTCATAAAATTTGCAACACAACACCCTGAAATGGCTGAAAATAGTTGACTGCAACCCGAAGTTCTCTATGGAGGTGAATATAAGTACGTTTGTGTTAGTGAGTGCAACTACTGTCTATACTGTGATGTAGGACTAAGCGTCACCACAGAAAACTCAACTATTCTTATAGCCAACTGACCAGAATACACGACAATATATACAGCTGAAATACTTGCGATCTTATCAGCCATAAAGCATTGCAAGAAGAAAAGGGGCAAATACGCTATTTGCTCCGACTCTTTCTCATCATTGAAAGCCATACAAAATATCAATAACAACGAATATTACCCCAAATTGATAAGAACCTTACTAATAGATATATACCCTAAAATAACATTAGTTTGGATCCCTAGCCATAAAAACATACCGGGCAACGAATACGCAGACGAAACCGCTAAGTTAGCCACTAATTCACCAGTACACACAACTCACAACTCACAATGTAAACCATAAAGACGTGTCCAAATTCCTTAAGACTAACCAAAATAGAAAAGCGCAACATCAAATCTGGAACCAAACATCAACTTGGTACAAATTACAAAACACAAATAAAACTAACATATCCCATTACCCAAACATCAATTCACATCCAACTTTAACACGGACAGATCTCACTAAATACATCAGATTACGCCTCGGACACACAAGGATCACGCATCAAGCCCTACTAACCAACGACCCCCCCCCCCCCCCCCCCAAACACCTGCACACACTGTAACAACAACACACTACTCACAGTGAACCATATTCTTACCGATTGTCAATCGCTAACACACATCAGAACACAAACATTCCAAAACCTCAACCCAACCCACTTCCTCAACAACCCTTCAATAAACAACATAGAAGTAATAATCAAATTTTTAAAGAAAGCAAGACTCTATTTTCTTATATAAAGTATATCTATAACAAAAGTTAGCTTAAGGCCACAGTAGCCATAGCTACAAAATAGCTTAGTTTATAATTTTAATTATAAGCTACAGATGCATATAAATAAATAAATAAATAAATACCCACATCTATATCCTCAATGTTTATCTCATACGGACATTCTTTAGAAAGCTCTTCTAATAAAAAACTTTCATTTTTCTCAAACGCATCTAATAAGTTTTTAGCTAGGTCATATTCATCGGAATCATCTTCCAAGTCTGAAATATCCGAACTTACAAAATTGGTTAAAAGTTGCTCAATTTCAGCATCTCCTAATTTTCTAGGCATTTTTATTTATTTTTTTCAAGCTGTAAGAAGTTAATAACAGACGTCCTCACCCAACGGTTATCAAGCGCAAAACGAATGCTTTTGTCTTATGCGCACATCTTTTAAAACCGCAACTAATATTTGTATTCATATGGATACAAAGAATGTTTAAAAATAATACAAAGTTAAATATTTTTATTTAAAGTGTGAGCTTATGCTTTAGAAAATCATAATAAGCAGAAAAAAAATATTTTTTTAAGCGTAGAGCTTGTCAGCCTCCCACAAACTTGGGTGTATCCATATGGATACTATATAGCGAAAGGGTTAAAACGAAAAATTCTTTTCATGGTTAGGAATATTTGAAATTTCTAAACATTCGGAAAAAGAATACAAACCTTTTGAGTTCATTTGTAGAGTATAAAACATTTGCAACAAATCGATTACTATTGAGCTGTATTTATTGATATGCGGGTTTTAATTTTCAGTTAGGGGGTACAATCGACCATCTTCACGACTGTCTCATACTCCAAAATTTCTGGGCTAACGTTCAGTAGCATATTAACTTTCGCTGCCCTTTTAATCGCGATTGTCAACAAGGTACAGAGCCGCAACAAAATCATTAAGTGGCTTTATGACCTACGTGTCGATGATATGAGCCCCGGGCCTTGTTGTATGAAGTTGCAGGTCTGTTAGAACACCGCACTCAGAACTAACACGGGATGTCTCCCTGGCTCAACGGCACACCATTTACACAGTGAGGCAAACCCGCCGCGCTGTTTCCATGATACCCATCAATTCTGTCCGATTTATGACGAAATGGAAATGGCAAATAGGATATTGTAAAGGTATTGTAGGAAACTCCAACAAGACCACCTACAACCTAATATTTAGGAGTACAGTTTCAGAACTAATATATGTATGTATATCTGTCTATTTCTCTCTGTGAATTCAATAGCCAATGTAACGAAGATCCTTCCTATAATTAAAATCCAACCCATTTTTAATGCTACATACCTGTGGATATTCAAGGTGAAATATGTATATGAAAATTTAAAAGAATTTTTTGGAGAATGAAAAGGAATGTTTGTTTTTAAATATTCTCGTACTACAAAAGTAAAAGAATTTCAAACATTTGAAAATAGATTCTTTATATAATATTCAGAGAATATTAAATATTTTTGAGTTGTAAAAATTTAAAAATTCATACGAAACATTTGCGGCAAAGAATAATTTGTGAAAACAAATTTTATTTCAAATATTTTCTGCACCCTGAAATAAATCGGTTCCAAATTCGGAAAAATCTTTCGACGCTACTTAAAAACTTCGGAAAAAGTGGAAATTAATTGTTTAGTGGGTATGTACATAAGTTTATTTGTTTGTATTTGTAGTGTATAAGTGAGTAAAGAATTATGCAATTAATATGATTTATTTCTACATTTGAACGATAACGATTCCCAATAGATTTTTCGCCGCACATTTTACTATTTTCTTCAGTCTGCCCAGTTTATTGTTTAGTTGTTTGTTTGTTTTCTTTAATTGTTTGATTTTCTCAAAGCTCAAAACGTAGCTGCAATTGTGTTTGTTTGTTTGTTTAATTGAAATTGTTCGAGTGACCTCGTTTACCAAATTGTCAGGCGGTAAATTTATGTTTTTGCCCAGTGCAAGCCATTAAAATTGTTAACAATTGCAAAAGTTTTAGCAGAATGTGCCCGGCTGCTGCAACGGCTCACGCAAAGAAACGTGCAACAAATGCAACAACAACAACATCAACAACAAACAAAAGGAAAACCTTAAACAAAAATACTCAACATAAGCATTTTTTTAGACGTACCTATTTAGTTATGTATGTAGATATGTTTTCATGTGGCAACTTGAGATAGAAACGTGTAGCTCATGCTGTGCTGCCGTGAAAATGTTAGAAGCCAAATTTAAATGAATTTGAAAATTCCCACCGTTGAATAGTTCTTTTTGCCAAAAAAAAAGTAGCCGATATGTTTGCAAAATTTGAAATTTGTGTGAAAATAATTTTTTTTTTCACACCGAAAATATCGGAACTATCGATTATATGGGGACGATGTGTGATATTGGTCCAATCTCATTGATTTTTAACATCAATATTCCACATTCTAAAAGAGCAATAGTTACGAAATTTCACGTTCCTAAGTATCTACCAAAATTCGTTTATCGGAACAATCGATTGCATGGGGGCTATGTGAAATATTTATCCCATCTCGATGATTTTCAAGACCGATATTTTACATATAAAAATAGCAATCTTACTAAATTTCACGTTCCTACCGCTTTAATTACAGGAGTTATAGCCCAAAATCCGTTTATCGGAACAATCGATTGTATGGGAGCTATATGTAATATTTGTCCGATCTTGCTGGTTCCGACAAATGATTCCTATATTAGAAAATGGTGGCCGCATACAAAATTTCAGCCAAATATCTCAAAAACTGAGGGACTAGTTTGCGTTCAAACAGACGGACGGACATGGCTAAATCAACTCATCATGATCATTTCGGTATACTTATTGATGGTCCATCTTTCTTCTTCTCATACTTACAAATATCGGGCCAAAGTTATAATACCATTTCATCTTCATGAAAGGTATAAAAACATATCTTCCCGAAACGTAATACACACTGAGAGAAATGCATTGAATGTTGTGACAATATCACTATTGATAGCGACGAGTTTGATGCAATATTCATTCAGAATGAGCGAGTTATCAAATATTATTTGCTCCCAATAAAAAGTAAAATGACATGTCAACCATTTCGATATGATCTACTATTTTCTATATTTATGGATAGAATACTAATATATTTGAACGGCACGTCAATATCTATGGTCGTGATATGAATTTCTATTGTCGGTATATCCATATCCATATTTACTGTTGGTCCTTGTTTTCGCGTCTTCCCGATAGTTTGTCCAATTTCTTGTTCAATGTTTTGTATTTTGGTTTGTGCTCGTTCTTGATTTCAGTCTCTATCCGGTCAAAGAAGTCCATCAATAAAATTATAATTAATATTAGCTTTTCGTCGGACACGGAAAAATAGAATTTGCTCTAAATTTCGACGTATTGGCGGACTGGCCCATAAAACCACATCTTTAAATTCCGACACACCCAAATTTGTGTACAGAACTTTGGTACGCCCGTTAGAAAGAAAACTTCAAAAGTCCACATCGATCCCATGGGTGCTAATAAGTTATTCAGGGTCAAAGGTAAATATTTTTTTTTGGATTCTTCTCGAGAACGGTAAGTTTTTTCTACTCTAGGGGCCGTTCTCTCAAGTATCTGCATCATTACTACTTGAAACCACAGAGCGGCAAATCAATCCAGTGTACCCATACCATTAAGGCTAGAATTTGATCCTTATTGGCTGACAGATGAAAAGCTAATATTAATTATAATTATATTGATGGACTTCTTTGACCGGATAGAGACTGAAATCAAGAACGAGCACAAACCAAAATACAAAACATTGAACAAGAAATTGGACAAACTATCGGGAAGACGCGAAAACAAGGACCAACAAAAACATAGATTTCACGATAGGTTCGTGAACCTGACCACAGTGGACATCAGCAACGAAGAAGCACAACTTCTTGAGAAGGGACTAAAACACAACGTAGTAGACAACAACAAGGCAAGAAAAACGGAGCAAGCAATAGTAGATGCAGAGGTTGCAATATCGCTCCTCCCCTACGAGGAACAAGAACACGCCAGACACATGTGCAGGGAGATCATCAGCAAAGACATAAAAAGGTAAGATGAACGGAACACGAATAAGGAGGAAATAATAATGAAGGGGTTAAAGCGAAAACTGAAAAGAAACAAAATGATGACAACCAAGGCCGACAAAGGAAACACAACAGTGCTCATGGACAAAGATGAATACATAACAAAGACCGAAAGACTAATCAAAGATATGAAATGCCGCGTAATTAACGAGAACCCCACCGATAAATACCAGACCGAAATCAAAGGGGCTATAAAAAATGCCACAAAAATAATAGACGAAAGGACGGGATGTACTCTGACACAAATGAACCCATCGACTCCCCCACTAATAGCGCTACCAAAAATACATAAGCAAGACACGCCAATGCGGCCAATTATCAATTTCAAGTCAGCGCCGGGGTATAAGCAACCAATACAATACACACGACTTACAAACTTTCAAACTGTGAGCTTCAATGTGTTAGTGAGATAAAAGATCTTGGTATTATCTTTGATAGTAAGTTTTCTTTTACCAATCACGTAAACTTTGTTACTGCTAAATCATACTCTATGCTTGGTTTTGTTAGGCGTAATACTTTAAAATTCTCAGATCCGTATACGATAAAACTATTATTCACGTCTTTTGTTAGGTCACATTTGGAATATGGGGTTTTTATTTGGAGGCCAAGCCAGCAAACAGCGATAAATAGAATTGAGCGTATACAGAAGATCTTTCTTAAATATGCTCTCCGACCTCTTAATCTCTCTGAACCAATGCCTTCCTACTCTGCTCGTCTCTTGCTATTAAACCTTAAGTCGTTGCTGGATCGTAGATCTATTATCTGCCTAAGCTTCGCTTATAACATTATTAATGGGTTTGTTGACTGTCCGTTCTTGCTGGAACCGTTTCGATTTAATGTTCCTCAACGTTCTCTCCGGAATTTTTATCCTTTTTATGGAGATAATCCTAAAACTAACTATGCCTGTAATGCCCCTATTGCTCGTGTTATACGTGAGTTTAACATACTGAGCATTAGAGTTCCTCTGGACTTTTCACTACCTAGGTCTGAATTTTTAATTATTTTAAACTCTGCTTTCTAAGTTCTCCGAACTTTGAAAATATTTGTATTGTATCATACTTTATTTAAGTACTATTTTACACACTTTATTTAAGTACTATTTTATATCTTCTAGTCTGTAAGGATTTATTCCATTGACTTAACAAATAAATGAAATGAAATGAAAATAAGCTGTCAAAATATCTGAAGACGATACTGAGCGACACACTTGAACTAGACCATGAACATACAATAAAGAATACAACCGAACTAATAGAAAAACTTGAAACCGTAAAACTCGCAGAGAACAGCACAATCGTCTCATTTGACATAAAAGACTTGTACCCTTCTATACCACTGTCAGAGACACTGGATATAATACACAAAACACTATTGAATACTAACAATGAAGAACGAATACTAGAATTCTTAAACAAACAGCATGAAAACATAAAATTCACTATGGAAACCGAGAAGGACGGAGAACTGAATTACCTGGACCTAACGATAAGAATTTACCGACTAACAAACAAGTTTAACTACGACATCTACAGAAAACCAACAACTACGGACACCATAATTCACTCTACATCAAACCATCCTCAACAGCACAAGAATGCAGCATTAAGGAACCTAGTGGACAGACTTCAAAGAACACCCCTCACCCACGAATCATACAGGAAGGAGCTTACCACCATATACATCATAGCAACAAGCAACGGATACAAAAAAAGCCCTAGTGGACAAACTCCGAAGGAAACATGGATCGCAAAAAAGAGACAACCCAGAAGAGAAACCCAAGATGTGGACGGCGATGACATACACTGGAAACACGACATACAAATTGGCAAATTTTTTCAAGAAACACAACATCAACACAGCGTTCAGAACATCGAACAACTTAGGACAAAACCTAAGAACCAACACTAACTCGGAAGAGCCGTTTAGCGAAAGTGGAATTTACAAGCTTACCTGCGAGTGCCAGCACAGCTACATAGGGCAAACAGGACGAAAAATAAGTACACGATTTCGAGAGCACATCAGGGACTACAACAAGAAAGCACGGAAACCCACCATTACACCAGAATCAAACTATGCAAATCACATGTTCGAAAACAAATGCTCCCCGGCCAACATCAAAAACACAGCCAAAACACTTCACATACAAAGAAAAGGCCGACGCTTAAATGTGCTGGAAATATACAAAGTAAAGACATTTGACGGGAGAATAATAAACGAACAAACAAAAACCATCTCTGACGCAATATTTGAACCGCTAAAATTAATTTACAAAAAACCGAACAATACCGCAGGTACAATAACCAAACGAGTAACAAGAAACGAGCGAACACACAAACCCAATCAAAAGACGAAAATCACCGACTTCTACCTGACTAACGAGCGTCAGTAAGCAACCTTTAAACACAAACGTACCTGACCTAGCAGCGACAAGCGAATTAACTAGTGTGAAAACAACCCTTCCCTGTAGGGAAAATCTCTAGTTCAGAGCTAGTTCGCTTCTAGTGCGTTCCGAACCAGTACTAGTTCGCGAACTAACTTTTTTACATGAAATCAACTGGCGAATTTAACATGGGGATGTCCTAGGCTGGAACTAGTACAAAATTCGATAGTTTGGATCTAGTTCGTTTATTGGCACTATTTCTATGGTTCTAAATATAAATTAAGTACAAAAACTTAAATTCAAATACGAATCCAAATGCCTTTTAATGACTCCTCAAACGCTGGTTTCGAACTAGTGAAAATGTAATCACTAACGTACTAGTTACCCTGCGGGTTAGGGGTTTAGAATATGCCCGAGGTAGGCATACCGGTCGTAAGAGGCGACTAATATGCACATAGGTAATTGACGTGCTAACTCGATGGTTGATCTACGGATATGATGCCTCTCACCTCTCATTACCCATCTTCTCCTTCCTCATGGATGGAGGGATGCCATGACCTAGAAGGTACCACTGGTCATACCAAATCGCTACCACGACAGTCGGGCAGTACCGCAAGGGAGCACCGCAGCGTACCGGGGTCATATCCGGCCAAGGACTGTCAACTTCGGCATCACTCCCCAAAACCTTCGGGGAGTGTTTTGTTGTTAACAACAACAACAACAACAACTAACGTACTAGTTCTTATTGGCCACTTTATATCTAGTTCTGAACCAGAAATTTGTGTCACTAGTGCCTGAGTTCCCTGCAGGGCTATTACAGGTACCTGTTCGGAAACATTCGTAACACACGAATCATATACACGAGTACTAACATTACCGCATACAGCGTTCAGACTATAAATACATGACAACGGATAGACACAAAGTCAGAACGAAACATAGTACAACTGTACAAGTAAGATATGAATCAGCTGTTCGACTTACAGCTGTGCTCACCTGATCGGGTTCCCCTTATTGGAAGCCACTCAACGAAGGGTGTCATTCGTTAGGACCGAAATAAAAGTAGTAGTAGCTTGTGACAAATGTTTAATAACTTCATAAATAATAGAAACTATTTGCCGAAAATTATTTATTATAGCAACTAATTTGATCTGGAAATGTTTGTACAAAGATTTTACTTGTTTAGCGAAAATTTTTTCATATTTTCTAAAACTTTCTAAAACTTTTAGCACTACGCAGAAAAGCAATCCTGTGGTTGATATTTCCATGAGAACTCTCTTGTTCTTCTTTGTTTACATAAAACGCAACTTGCTAATTGTATAAATTTCTGTGAATATTTTTAATAAACAAGCACTTTTCTTACTTACAGCATATATTAGTAAAGTGCCCCACCATTTAAATGTGTTTTTTCATAGATGCCTGTGCTTATTTTCTTTTTGTACTTTGTGTGTGCGTGGCGTGCATATAAGGGAGTGTTTACATACTGCTACAAAGTTGCTTATATGGCGTTTCCACCAAACATACACAGCATCCTTTGGGTTTGGAATAATTGTCAACTGTTTCTGATGCGTATTCCTCCTCGTTGCTCGGGCGTGATAGAGCGCAATTAAATAATTATTATTATTACCTTGCATTAAACTCGAGGAAAAGCGACAACAAAGACGACGTATTGCACCCTCGCTGTTAATATTGAGATTTATCACCACATTTTCCATTAAATAATGAATAAACAGACATATTTGTATAAAAAATCATTGTTTATTTCAATAAATAAATAAAGAAAATAAGTGAGTTCCATAACTCAAACATAAAAAAGTTACTATAATTGGACACAGTGCACTAAATCATTATTCTCACACATTCTTAATAGTAATATATTAAAAATTTAAGATTAGTGAGCTGTATCCATTTGTGAAAGTTGTAATTGCTTTTCCACACCACCCAGGAGGCAGCAATGTAGGCGCGTTACCGATTTTTTTAGGTGTTCGGTTCCCCTAGAGGCCTATTTTCACCAATATACGTAGTATTTACATAAAAACGTAAAACATATATTTTAAAAATTCAGGTACAATAACTAAAAATAAATATAAAAAATCTAAACAAAACTACTTAGGGGAAAAAAAGTATATTCAGTTCAAATAAAACTATTTACAATATTTACAAAAACACCCATAGTGAAACCTAATTTCTTCATACGTATGTATGTATGTTATAAAAATACAATACTTTTTCACAAAGGGTTTCTTTAAAAAACAAAGCAGCTTGCTTAGTTCACTGATATATACATACATTCTTTGTGTGGGAATATAACAATATGCAACAACGCCTAAAATGGACATAACCCTGTAAAACTGTCATTGATGGTTGGAGCAGGTCAAGCAGCTATGCTAACTACCTGCTCGTGTTCTTGTAGGAAAATAACAAGCGATTACCGCATAAGTGGTTATTGCTGTAATGACAGTTTTGGTTTTTTAGGTAGAGTTAAAGTGTTGTTGGCATGAAAGATAATCGAAAACAAAAATATAAATTATAAAAAAGTAAAAAAAAAACCAAAAGTGTTTGGTAAATTAAAAAGAATTTTTTTTTATATAATAAAAAAGCATTTTAAAATAAAAGGAAAACGGCGTTGTAAATTAAACAAAAAAACATTGCGTTGTAAAATAAAACGTATATAAGATCAAAAATAAAAAGCAGGAATCTTTACCAATAAACACACATTTTTTATAATACCCGTTTTGGTCTTCTTCAATTTCTTCTGAAAACAAATATTTAAAAAATATTAAGTATACATGTAGAACATTTCTTAAATAGCTTTTTGCTTTAATTTACACCATATAAACTTAAATGGTTAAATAACAATACTTAAAAATAAATAGGTTTATATGTATACATATATATTTTTTTACTAAACTCAAACTGTATAAAGCTAAGAAAATTATGAATGGCATAATATCTAATATCTGAATTTATGCACAATAATTACCCATAAAGAACTTAACAAGAATTATTGAAAGAATATTTTCTCATATTTAAAACTTAGTCACTTTATACACTCACCTTGGCATTTCTGTTTCTGCAGGAAAAGGGTATCGCGGTACTCCTAATCCGCATCCTAAAATACAGCAATGGTCGGGCATTTCTGGAAACGAACAACTTTATTAGATACATGTATACATGTCTTATTTGCTAAAATTCTTATTACCACACACTTTATTCCACTTTAACTCGGCTAAAATATCTGTAAGACGGAAAAATGTTGTTCTTTGTAAATAAATTAAATTATTAGCCGAAATTGTATTATAAAATTAAATATTAAAATAAACTTTTTTTGAAACGTGAGTCGTTCATCAACTGCTTCGTTTGAGCTAACAGTTGTGTATACACACCCATATGTACGTACATATTTACGCGCAGGGTTGCATTTCACGTCTGCAATGTATTTCAAAATATTCTTAGTCATAAAATATGTAAATATATTGAAATCATTTCATTTATCATCAAAATAAATATTGAAATGTATAAAAACTGCAAAATATATTGATATTCAAATAGTTATAGTTCATATAATTGAAATGACATTATTTTTCATAAAAAAACAATCAATTTTATCCAAATCACAAAATTTTATTTAGTTCATAGGCATACATTTTGTTCTACATTTCCATACTAAATTGCTTTAAAAATATACCTACACGGCAACCCTGTATGGAGATTTCACTCCATTTCTTCTTGGAAATTTCAACCCTGGGCCTCGGGTTGCTGTGTTAGTTAAGCTAGTTTGACACTGTCTACAGTGTCAAAATTGGGTGTATTAGAAAGAGAGAGAAATAAGGATAACTTACTTGTAGACCTGTACTATGGAACGAAATCAAACACTGAAGATGGCAGATCGCCGAAACCGGTTTGTTACAAAACCAAAATTGACAAGGGATGACGGAAAATCGTTCCAATATACATCTAATATTAATCATGAAATTATAAAGACTTAAAAATTATGACTGCCGGACAATTAAGGAATCATGGAAATTCAATGATAGTGCAAATGTGACAACATTTTCCAAATTTTTTTTTTTTTTTTTTCAAAGAAAAATGTTAATAAAGCAGAAATATCTTGTTAACTACACCATTTCAAGTTGGATTTTAGAAAAGGTCAAGTGGATTTTAGAAAGCGTCAATTAGATTTTAGAATTGTTAATTGGATTTTAGAAAGCGTCAATTGGATTTTAGAACTGTCAATTGGATTTTAGAAAGCGTCAATGGGATTTTAGATTAGTCAATTGGAAAATAGAAAGTGTTTATTGGATTTTAGAAAACATAAATTGGATTGTAGAAAACTGGAAATTGTTCAGTTGGTCTTTAGAAGACGTCAATTGGATTTTAGAAAGCGTCAATTGGATTCTAGAACAGTCAATTGGAAATTAGAAAGTGTTAATTGGATTTTAGAAAACTGAAAATTGTTCAGTTGGACTTTAGAAAGTGTCAATTGGATTTTATAAAGCGGGAAGCGTCAATTGGGTTTTAGAAAACGTAAAATGGATTTTATAAAGCATCGGTTGTATTTAAGAATAGTCGATTGGAAATTAGAAAGCGTCAATTGGAGTTTAGAAAACGTAATTTGGATTTCGGAAGCGTAAATTGGATTTAAGAACATATACGTAGCGTGTGAATTAATAAAAATTTACTATTTTCAAAATACAATTGACGCTTTCCAAAATCCAATTTACGTTTTCTAATTTACAATTGCCCTTTTCTAAAATCCATTTGACGCTTTCTAAATTCCAATTGACTATTCTAAAATACAAGTGACACTTTCTAAAGTCCAGTTTAGAATATCTAAAATTCAATTGACGCTTTCCAAAATCCAATTGACTATTCTAAAATCCTATTGACGTCTTCTTAAGTCCAACTGGAGAATTTCCAGTTTTCTTAAATCCAATTTATGTTTTCTAAAATCCAATTAACACTTTCTAATTTTCAATTTACTTTTCTAAAATCCAATTGACGCTTTCTAAAATCCAATTGAGAATTCTAAATTGCATTTGATGCATTCCAAAATCCAATAGATAGTTCTAAAATCCAATTGACGTCTTCTAAAGTCCAACTGAACAATTTCCAGTTTTCTAAAATCCAATTTATGTTTTCTAAAATCCAATTAACACTTTCTATTTTCCAATTGACTATTCTAAAATCCCATTGACGCTTTCTTAAATCCAATTGACAGTTTTAAAATCCAATTGACGCTTTCTAAAATCCAATTAACAATTCTAAAATCCAATTAACGCTTTCTGAAATCCAACTTGAAATGGTGTAGTACTAAAATAAAAAAAATCTTGTATGACATATCGATTGAAACCAGTAGCTTAAACTTTTAAGCACCAATGAGCTCGTTTGTAATTTAGTAGCTTAAACTTTTAAGCACCAATGAAAATTGTTCAGTTGGACTTTAGAAAGTGTCAATTGGATTTTATAAAGCGGGAAGCGTCAATTGGGTTTTAGAAAACGTAAAATGGATTTTATAAAGCATCGGTTGTATTTAAGAATAGTCGATTGGAAATTAGAAAGCGTCAATTGGAGTTTAGAAAACGTAATTTGGATTTCGGAAGCGTAAATTGGATTTAAGAACATATACGTAGCGTGTGAATTAATAAAAATTTACTATTTTCAAAATACAATTGACGCTTTCCAAAATCCAATTTACGTTTTCTAATTTACAATTGCCCTTTTCTAAAATCCATTTGACGCTTTCTAAATTCCAATTGACTATTCTAAAATACAAGTGACACTTTCTAAAGTCCAGTTTAGAATATCTAAAATTCAATTGACGCTTTCCAAAATCCAATTGACTATTCTAAAATCCTATTGACGTCTTCTTAAGTCCAACTGGAGAATTTCCAGTTTTCTTAAATCCAATTTATGTTTTCTAAAATCCAATTAACACTTTCTAATTTTCAATTTACTTTTCTAAAATCCAATTGACGCTTTCTAAAATCCAATTGAGAATTCTAAATTGCATTTGATGCATTCCAAAATCCAATAGATAGTTCTAAAATCCAATTGACGTCTTCTAAAGTCCAACTGAACAATTTCCAGTTTTCTAAAATCCAATTTATGTTTTCTAAAATCCAATTAACACTTTCTATTTTCCAATTGACTATTCTAAAATCCCATTGACGCTTTCTTAAATCCAATTGACAGTTTTAAAATCCAATTGACGCTTTCTAAAATCCAATTAACAATTCTAAAATCCAATTAACGCTTTCTGAAATCCAACTTGAAATGGTGTAGTACTAAAATAAAAAAAATCTTGTATGACATATCGATTGAAACCAGTAGCTTAAACTTTTAAGCACCAATGAGCTCGTTTGTAACTTAGTAGCTTAAACTTTTAAGCACCAATGAGCTCGTTTGTAATTTACAACAACAAACACATCCATACATATAGGTTAGGTTCAAGTGGCTGCCGCAGACGCACACCTAGGCCAGTATTAAAAGGCCCGTTGTGATACCACCAACACTAGGAAAGTCAGTTCCGGGACCCTGCCATATGGAAAATCCCGGTATTAACGGAATTCTCCACATAGCAGAATCCCGGGACTGACTTTCCTATACCGACACCGTTACTCCTCCTCGAACCATTTAGATGACTTGTCCTTTATGTCCAGCTCCGTGACCTGGCGTAGGCTGACCAGGAAGGGAACTCCCAAAAAGCACATTCTCGCGCCACTTAAAGCCGGGCAGTTGCAGATGAGGTGCTCCACCGTTTCCTCCTCCTCATCATCCATACAACTCCTACAGCATCGTCGGTAGGGCACACCAAGTCTTTCTGCGTGCCTACCAATGAGGCAGTGCCCAGTTAATACGCCTATTAATATGGAGATTTCTCTTCTCCTTAGGGCATAAATTTGTCTTGATCTTTTCGGCCAGGTTTCTTTGGATATCCGGCATCCTGGAGATTGCAGCCATCTTTCGTTGGCTTGGCGGAGTGTGTATTCCTTCAGCATAAGCTTGCATGTGGCAAACGGCATACCTAAGCGCTCTTTATCGCGAAGAACCTGCTTGGTCGTGCCCTGCCTCGCAAGTTCGTCTGCCCTACAATTTCTCTCAATGTCCCTATGCCCCGGGACCCATGTGAGGTTAACGCGATTCTGTTGGGCCATCTCTTGTAGAGATCGACGACAGCTGAGCGTCAGTTCAGAGTTGAACGAGTAAGAGCCAAGGGATTTGATGGCCGCCTGGCTGTCGCTGAATATAAAAATGTCCTGTCTGATAGTGTGTTGGCCTATCCAAGCGGCGGCGTCCATGATTGCTGATACTTCAGCCTGGAAGACACTGCAGTGATCAGGTAGTCTGAAGGAGAGCTCAAGGTTCAGATCCTTTGAATAAACCCCTCCCCCAACTCTGCCGTCTAACTTCGAGCCATCAGTATAAATGGAAGTGCCGCCATGAGTGACGGGACTCCGATCCGTGCTCTCCCATTCTTCCCTGCTGGGAATGTTGATTTTAAAACCGCTATCTCCGACTGTTGTGGTCGCACAGCGATCTGTGCTCAGCGGAAGAAAGCTATAGGATCCCAAAATACAGGCGTGTCCAGTAGTGCTTGCGCCCCAGCCGGACGTTTCCCTTAGACGCAGAGCCGATGCTGCTGCTACTCGGTGCCCTTCCAGATCGAGTGGCAAAATGGCAAGAATGGCTTGGAGTGCTTCATTGGGCGTTGTTCTTAACGCACCGCTTATACAGATCATGCAAGATCTGTGTACTTTACCTAGCAGATTAAGGTTTGTTGCCTTGCTCAGCGCAGGCCACCATACCACAACTCCATAGAGCATGATTGGTCGAATGATTGCAGTGTAGATCCATTTGCATATTTTGGGGCTAAGCCCCCATTTCTTTCCAATGGCTCTTTTGCACGTGTAGAGTGCAATACACGCTTTCTTCTGGCGCTGAAGAACATTCTCCTTCCAGGTTAGTTTCCTATCCAGAACTGTGCCCAAGAACTTGGCTTTGTCAGCCAAGTTCAGGTGCACGTTATTCAGTTTTGGTAGTATTAGCGGTGGTATCTTATAGCGGTTGGTGAAAAGGACCAGTTCCACTTTTCCCGGGTTGATGCTCAGTCCGCAGCGCGAGCACCATGAGGAAACCTCTCTCAGTGCTACTTGCATCAAGTCGCACAGGGTTTGTGGGAAATTGCCCCTGTATACTATAGCTAAGTCATCTGCATATGCCACTACCTTCCCGCCCCCCCAGCTTGTGTCTCGCAGCATCGAGTTGACAGTGAGGTTCCATAGAAGCGGGGAGAGAACACCACCCTGAGGCGTTCCCCTTGTGACATAGCGTGATAAGTGAACCGAGCCCAGTGATGAAACTATTCGTCTACCCCTTAGCAGTTGATCAATAAGTCCAATAAGAGACCTGCTTATGCCCAGACTTGTTAAAGCGGTGTTTATAGCATCAGGGCTTATGTTGTTGAAGGCTCCTTCAATATCTAAAAAGGCCACAAGACAGTACTCCTTTTCATACAGCGATTTTTCAATAACAGAAACTAGGCTGTGAAGCGCAGTTTCTGTAGATTTCCCTTTGGTGTATGCATGCTGATAACTACAGATCAGGTTGCTATCAATAGTAGAGGAGAGGTAGTCATTTATTATCATCTCGAAGGTCTTGAGCACAAAGGATGAGATACTGATCGGCCTATAGTCCTTGGGCTCGTAATGAGACGCCTTCCCCGCCTTAGGAATAAACACTACCGTGGCACTTCTCCAGGAGCACGGAATGTAGCTAAGAGCCAGGCAGGCTGTATAGAGAAATACCAGCCATTTGGCTGATGTCTCCAGCGTGTTTATGAGTTGTGCGGGAATAATCCCGTCTGGCCCGGCAGCCTTGAACGGTTCGAAGCTTTTAACCGCCCACCTAAACTTTTCCTCCGTGATGGGTATGTGTACAGCCAGGTTTGTTGTAGGTGCTAGGGGTTCCTCATGCAAGTTCCCTGGGAAGTGCGTATTCAAGAGCAGCTCTAGGGTTTCCCTCTCCGTGATGGTCCAGGATCCGTCAGGTTTGCGCAAATAGCTTGTGGCTGTTTGAGTTTGAGAGCACTCGTCTAAGTCTCGCTGTATCGTCGACATTTTCGACCCCAGTGCAGAAATTTCTCCACGATACTCTCTTCGCCTGCCTCAGAGCTTTTTTGTAGGCCCTGAGTTTAACTTTATATTCGAGCCATTGATTCTCCGTGCCACGCCTCTTGGCCTTATTGAATTGTGTCCTACATGATTTACGGAGCGAGTCCAGGTCGTAGGACCACCAATGCGGCCTATGTTTACCGCGTGGTTTTGGCACTGGGCAAGCCTGCTCTAGGGCATTCGAGAGCGCCGTTGTAAAGGTCTTTACCAGATCCTCCAACTCCCCTACTGATGAGGGGACTTGTGGGGGCAGTGCTGGCAAGTCCCTAGATAGTATTTCATTGTGTAGCTGCCAGTTAGTGTTACGTGGGTTGCGTTTCATAGCCGGCTGCTCAACAGAAAAGTCTAGAACTAATTCTACATACCGGTGGTCGGAGAATGAGTGTTCATCGAGAACGCGCCATTTTCTGACGCACTCATAAGCGCCTTCGCTGCAAATAGTGAGATCTATGACCTCCCTACGGGCTTTAGTAATAAACGTAGGTTCGTTACCCACGTTGCAAACTACCAGGTTAGTTATTAACAAATAATCAAACAACTACTCTCCTCTAGCATTGATATCGGAGCTTCCCCACTGGACGTGATGAGCATTGGCGTCAGTTCCGATAATAAGATGACCCATGGAAAAATTTGCCACCAGGTCTTTTACCTCCCTCTGTGGCGGAGGTTCTTCGGCGTCGTAGGGCATATAGACCGATGCCATCGTCAGACTGGTACTGTCGACTGTTAAACTGGCAGCTGTAACGTCACCATTGGTATAATTGGGCAAGAGAAAAGCATTCAGCTCAGACTTAACCAGAATACAGGCTCTAACCCTGCCCCCCTCGCTGGCTTGGATTAGCTTAAAACCCTTAATCCCCAAACCGCAAATCCTTGAGCTGTTGACCCAGGGTTCTTGGATGAGGACCACATCTATGTCGCCTTTAGAGAGCGACTGATTAAAGCAGCCGAGGCTGCTTTAGATTTGTGCAGGTTTATCTGAATCACCACCAACATGAGAGCGCTCAGACTTCCCTGCCACCGCCGTATCGTCGAGTTCCACCTCGTCTGGAGGCTTATCTTTCAACGACGATTTGTTCAGACCACGATTTGGCGTAGCCGAGATCCTACTAACTGTGGCAGTATTGACATTGGTGCGCTCAGGACTAGCTGCTATCACTGTGACGTTGAGGTCCTCCCCGTCCAGCAGGCTGTCTCCCATCTCCGAGCTGTTCACTGCTCCTTCGCCATTTGACGTGACAGATACTATACTTTCCGAGTCGGACATCTCCGACTCCTCTACCGGCACTGCGATGTCCGAGCCCTCCGGTGCAGCCGAAATAGCAGCGCGCTGTGCATCGCCGCGGTATACGTGGATCACGATCTGACCCATGCCGTAGTGCACTCGTCCATTGCACCGTTTAAGGGGCTCGAGTGCTTCCTTAGTCAAGGTGAAGACCACTTGCCTGTCAGGCCCTACCGCATCCTCGACCAGAATGACACCCCAGTCCTGCGTCGGGAGAGACGGGTTCATGATCCTCAGCATCCTGAGAATTCTCTCAGGTTCAGCAGGGATAGCAGGAATCCACGCTCCTGCCCTTGGCCGATCCGGGATGTCCTTCCAGTCGACAACCTCGATTCTTCCCCCTTGGTAGATCTCACCCAGTCTTGCAGCTGCTGCCTTGTACAGTGCAACAGTTTTTGCATCCTCGCAAGCGAATACCTTGATTCGGCCCTGGTGTCATCCCGCATCAGAACCCAATCGGCGAGGCACCCGGAGAATCAACCATAATGTCGAGAAGGGCATTACCGATAGCGTTCCGGACGTACCGCCACTGGTCCCTAGGGATGGCCCAGCTTTCGTTACCTCGGTCAATGACGCCTATGAGGATCCTGTCCTTAGTCACTTCAGCAAAGCTGAGTTTACCCACTACGGGGGTGTGTTGCTGCCGCTTCGGGTGAGGTTTTAAATCAACGTCCGATCTCTGGCGTTTGAAAGGATTTCCATTAACCTTCTTTGGCGCGTAATCGCTTTGGAAGTTCGGTAAGATAGCTTCAGCCATCTCCACCGTCTTTCTAGCATTCGGCGATAGCGTCTCTTGTGAAATACCCTCGTATTTCTTCAGGATCCTCGCGGCCGCTCTTTTGTCCAAGTACTCAGAGCAACTGGGAGATGTCTTTTGGGGTAAATTTCGACCCGTAGTTGCCATCGCGGTCGTTCCCTTATTTGGATCTCTGGGGCCAGGTCGTGAGACCACTGCCACAGACGTTAAAGACTTAGTTTCGGTACCGGCACTTACTAGGACTTTACCATCAGCCGTTGTTGGCTTCACTGTGTTTGTACCGGTACTTACTTTGGGGATTGCCCCCTTGTTATCCAGAGCTAATCGACCCGTAGTTGCCATCGCTGTCGATCTCTCGGCTGATAAGGAAATGGAGTTTGTCCTCCGACGTTGCGTTCAAGCTTGCTCCAGCATTTTCCTCCTCTGCTGTGCAGTATACATAGTTGTATATTTATTTTTAGGGTTTTTGTTATTATTTATCATCTTGTTCGTACGACCCCTCGCCGGGCAAGTCCAGTTTAGGGTCAAGGGAAGAGTAGGGGGAATGTGTCGTCCGCCGCGGCAGAGCCCCATACCGCGGTAAGGCCATAGTTACTCTCCGAGGCGGCCCGGTATCAGAGAGGCTCCGTTCGATTACGGCCACGATTGGGAGGGGGAAGATCTTAGTGGTCGCGCCAGAGAGGCTTGGCTTCTCTCGTGATGTAGTACCGGTGGCGCTATGATCACAAGGGCAACGTAGCCCTGTGGCTATCGACTTAAGCCTTCGTACCGCAGCAAGGTGTCCACCCTTCACGAGGGGGCATACATATAAGAGTGAGCGAAAAAAAATATATTTTTTTCACAAATTTTCAAAACAGTCAAAAACTACAAAGTCTTATCATTTAAATATCACATAGTAGGTACCAAAATAAGAATTTTATCACAAAATCATTGTATCTAATTCTAATTTGCATTCTCTACTATATTTTAGAAACAGAACAAGAAAATAAATGTATCGTAATTTTTTCGCACACCCTAAATAGTTCCATATGTATAACAAATTGAAAGTAGATCAAAACAGTTAGCTTTTTGTATATGAGCAGCTAAAGATATGCCGACTAACGAATGCGCAGACGCACAATATCGTTTACATAAAGGAGAATATGAATTATTTGAATGTCCATAGCGAAAGGCGCCGAATGATCTCTAGCATGACGTGAAAATTACGTGGGCACTTTTATTTGTGGTCTAGAAATGCGTGTTTAAGTATGTAGTTTGAGTTCTGCATGCACATTTCAATGTGACATAACTCACTTTTCGGTCACCGTGGTATAAAGGGTAGAAGCGAAGCACCCCTTCTGCTTATAGCTCCTGCAGCGTCTATAAATTATCTGAAACTTTTTTGTATGGTTCACATCATCATTTATTGGCGCTTAACCGCCTAAGCGATTTTGGCCGTTTCGTATCAAAGCACGCCAGTCATTCCTTTTTAGCGATAACCGACGCCAATTGGAAACCCCAAGGGAGTTCAAGTCATCCTCCACCTGTTGTTTCCATCTCAGTCGAGGCCTCCCCCTTCCTCTGCTGCCGAATTCAGGCGACGATAGGAAAACCTTCTGTGCTGGAGCTTCTTTGTCCATTCGCATAACATGGCCCAGCCAGCGGAGTCTTTGGGCTTTAATTCGCTGGACTATGGTCAGATCTGCGTAGAGCTCGTACAGCTCATCGTTAAATTTCCTTCTATACTCGCCGTTGGCATCACGGGAAGGACCATAAATCTTCCGGAGAACTTTTCTCTCAAATACTCCAAGGGCCATCTCATCTTCTCTTGACATTGTCCATGAATCTGAGCCATACATCAGGACAGGTATGATGAGAGACTTATAGAGCGTGATCTTTGTTCTTCGAGAGAGGACTTTACTTCTCAATTGCCTACTCAGTCCAAAGTAGCACTTGTTGGCAAGAGTGATTCTCCGCTGGATTTCTAGACTGATATTATTTTCGGTGTTGATACTGGTTCCCAAATAGACGAAGTCCCTCACAGTTTCAAATTTGTAACTATCAACAGTGACATGGCTGCCAAGGCGCAGGTGCGCCGATTCTTTCTTTGATGACAGCAAATACTTCGTGTTGTCCTCGTTCACGGCAAGACCCACTTTTTTCGCTTCCTTATCCAGTCCAGAGAAGGCAGCGCTTACGGCGCTCGGCATACGCCAGCAATTGCACGCTCTTGTAAAAGATTGTACCATTGCGGTTTAGCTCTGCTGCTCGGATTATCTTCTCCAGCATCAGATTGAAGAAATCGCACGAAAGGGAGTCGCCCTGTCTGAAGCCTCGTTTGGTTTCAAATGGCTCAGAGAGGTCCTTCCCGATTCTGACGGAGCTGTTGGTATTGCTCAAGGTCATTTGACAAAGCCGTATAAGCTTTGCAGGGAAGTCAAATTCAGACATGGCGGCATACAGGCAACTCATTTTTACGCTGTCAAAAGCGGCTTTAAAATCGACAAAGAGATGGTGAGTGTCGATTCTCTTATCATGGGTCTTCTCCAGGATTTGGCGTATGGTGAAAATCTGGTCGATGGTAGACTTACCAGGTCTAAAGCCACACTGATAAGGTCCAATCAGTTTGTCTACGATGGGCTTCAGCCTTTCACACAACACGCTAGAAAGAACCTTATATGCGATATTAAGAAGACTAATTCCGCGGTAGTTGGTGCGGTTAGCGGGATCGCCTTTCTTGTGGATTGGGCAAAGCACACTTAAATTCCAATCCGGAGGCATGCATTCGTCTGACCATATTCTGCATAAGAGCTGATGCATGCTTTTTATCAGCTCTTCGCCTCCGTGTTTGAACAGCTCGGCGGGAGTCCGTCTTTTCCAGGCGCTTTGTTGTTTTTGAGCCGGGATATAGCTATCCTCACTTCATCATAGTCAGGTGGTGGGACGACTTTTCCATCGTCAGGGATTGGGGTATCGGGTTCGACGTCTCCCTCGCAATTTAGCAGTGAGGAGAAGTGCTCCCTCCATAATTTAAGTACACTTTGTACGTCGGTTACCAGGTCGCCATTATTGTCCTTACAGGAACTTGCCCCGGTCTTAAAACCTTCCGTCATCCGCCGGATCTTTTCATAGAATTTTCGGGCATCATTCCTGTCAGCCAGCATCTCAAGCTCCTCACACTCACGCCTTTCGGCCTCACTTTTCTTTTTTCTGAAAGGGCGTCTCTCTTCCTTCTTTGCCTCACGATATTGTTGCCATACACTGCGGGTTGCGCCCGTTCGTAACGTCTCCTTGTAGGCAGCGTCCTTTTTTTTCGAGGCAGTTTTGCATTCCTCATCGTACCAGTTGTTCTTGCGGGCTCGCTGGAACCCTATAGTGGCCTCAGCGGCGGTACGCAATGAGTGAGAGATATGCTTCCATTGCTCGGTTACATCGTTAGGTCGAGGATTGCCCTCTGCTAGCAGGTGTGAGAGTCGAGTTGTGAAATTATCCGCTGTCTGTGTCATGCGCAGCTTCTCGACGTCAAACTGTCCTTCCGTTACTGTGCGCACTTTCTTCGTTGCACAGAGGCGTGTGCGTATCTTGGCTGCGACAAGATAATGGTCAGAGTCGATATTGGGACCACGCAGTGTACGCACGTCCAGAACGGTGGAGCTATGTCTGCCGTCAATCAAGACATGATCACTCTGGTTTCTAGTTCTTTGATCAGGGGACAGCCATGTGGCTTGGTGTATTCGCTTATGCTGGAACCTGGTACTACTGATGACCATATTGCGAGCAGCGGCGAAGTCAATCAACCTAGTGCCGTTGGGGGATGTTATATCGTGGAGACTGAATTTTCCAACTGTGGGACCAAAGACTCCTTCCTTGCTCACCTTGGCATTAAAGTCGCCGAGCACGATTTTGATATCATGCTGGGGGCAGCGATCATAAGTCTGTTCAAGTTTATCGTAGAAGGAGTCCTTCTCTGCGTCGTCCGTCTCCTCAGTCGGCGCATAGGCGCAGATAAATGTTATGTTGAAAAACCTCGCCTTGATGCGGATCGCAGCGAGACGCTCGTTCACAGGAGTGAACGCTAATACTTGGCGGCGAAGTCTCTTTCCCACCACGAATCCTACACCACGCGCTTTGCCGCGTGTCTGGCCACTGTAGTATGGTTCACAACAACAAGGGCCAGTTTTTCAAAATTCGAATTATTTTCAAAGTTATAGGTAGCTATCAACACTTTTCGAAATTCCTCACTTTTTGATGAATTTCTCACGATTGGTTAAATCGATTTTGCTATTTTTTTAAATATATATAAAAGATGGTATGTTCTTCCAAACGACGATTAAAATCTTTGCAAAAAAATTTTTTTTGCAAACATTTTTCGTAATTTTTAACTTCTCCATCGTGGGCAGATGGCGGTTCTGTATGATGTTGTTGGGCATTCCATTAGTAACTATTAGCAAAAAAAAAATTTTTGGCACTTTAAGGGAGCGGGAGTTATTTACATTTTTTTACAGACTAGTTAATTTTTCATGAAATTTTTTTTCTCTACGTACTGTGTACTATGAAGGTAAAAAATTTAAATAACTTCCGCTCCCTTAGAGTGCCGAAAATTTTTTTTTTTGCTAATAGTTACTAATGGAATGCCCAACAACATCATACAAAAGCGCCATCTGACCACGATGGGGAAGTTGAAAATTTCGAAAAATGTTTGAAAAAATATTTTTTTCCAAAAATTTTAATCGTTGTTTGGTAGAAGATGCCATCAAAAATTAGCAAAATCGGTTTGCCCAATCAATAGAAAATCATCAAAAAGTGAGGAATTTCGAAAAGTGTTGATAGCTATCATCATCATTTATTGGCGCTTAACCGCCTAGGCGATTTTGGCCGATGCATATCAAAGCACGCCAGTCATTCCTTCACAGAGCAAAAAGTCACATAAAATGCCCTCTAAATCAGAAGGATTTCTCTATGATATTTTTCCAATAAGATGCCCGTCTTAATTTGACTGGGTGTCTCTTTTTAATAAAACTGAGTAGATAATCACATAAGAAGATTTTCTTTTTAATATTTCAAATTAAAAAAAAAAATGAACGCTCAACCCAGATGTCTAGTCAGTTAGTCTAATCTACACTACCATGCCATCGTATACTTAACTTGCCAACGTCTAATTCAAGCATTGGCGTCCCATAGATCTTAAGATCAGTCAAACAAGTTGGATTCATCATACAGACACGTTGTGCTCTTTGTTTACCAAATGATTTAGTCGTCGCTGGGCAAGAGGCGAAACCACATCGCGTGGGGGTGTCGTTTGTTTGGTCAGCGAATGTTGAAAATATAGTTCTCACTTATACACCTGCATTTACAAATTTGCCGACCCATGGTCTAATTACACCTTTGTTCTTTTTGCCTCACCACATGTCCACTTGCCTTATTGTTTTCACCGCGAATCGAACTAAGAATTATTAACTGCTGAACGGAGATCTCTACCATGATGCTATCGTGTGCTTGTGCTTGGTAGCGTCGAATTACATATTCGAAGAAGGCATACCTGAATTTGAATTAATAAGGGATCTTCTAAAAATATATAGTTTTCTCATTAATTTACTTTAAACAGGTTTTCTCATAAAAACAAACAGACTTCTTCTAACTTTTGACAAAAGTACATAAAAAATTCATAAATAAGAAGCTAACTCCTTGTTTTTAGCCGATTTCCTTTTCAATAAATTTGAGAAGAAATTCAAGCTAAAATTTAGAAGATTTCCTAGCACAAATTTCTTCAAATTTGTCCCCACTCGCTCTCCCCGGCCAAAAAGCTTTTTTAGACGTCGATCTCTTTGATTATAGGTGAACTTTTTGGCTCTGTGTTTTTAGCGATAACTGGCGCCAATTGGAAACCCCAAGGGAGTTCAAGTCATCCTCCACCTGTTGTTTCCATCTTACTCGAGGCCTCCCCCTTCCTCTGCTTCCGAATTCAGGCGACGATAGGAAAACCTTCTGTGCTGGAGCTTCTTTGTCCATTCGCATAACATGGCCCAGCCAGCGGAGT
>CAXKVI010000002.1:52196440-52416167 GCA_964058755.1 Campiglossa producta
GGTTGAGACACAGATACCTGATGGTTTAAAGAGATGGACCGCTAATTATTTGAATGGACGGCAGGCGTCGGTTAACTTTAGAAACGCAACATCAAAACCTAGACGTATTAGACAGGGGGTGCCACAGGGTGATGTCCTATCCTCGACACTGTTTAATTTCTATCTATCGAAGATGCCCCCACCACCAGAGGGCATCTCCGTCGTTTCATATGCCGACGACTGTACAATAATGGCGACGGGGAAGGGCCCCTATACTGATGAACTCTGTACGAGAATCAATGGTTACCTCTGCGACCTTTCCAGGTTTTTCACTGAGCGAGATCTGACAATATCTCCGACAAAATCAACGGCGACGCTTCTTACGACATGGACGCACCAGGTGAGAAATGAATTAGACATTTTCGTTGATGGCACTAAGCTACCAACTGTCAGCCACCCAAAGTTATTAGGGATGACACTGGATAATACTTTCTCATTTGCTGGTCATGTGTCTGCAATGGTCTCAAAGGTACGTGGTCGCAACAAGATCCTCAAGTGACTTGCCGGCAGTACTTGGGGAAAAGATAAAGAAACGTTGCTGACTACATATATGGCCATTGGCCGATCAGTCTTTGACTATGCTGCACCCAGGCCCGGTTCTGTTTTTGCTTTTTATCAATGATATCTGTACAACAATAAAGTTTTCGAATATCTTGATGTATGCTGATGATGTTAAACTTTTTAAGTCATATGCATCGATTGAAGAACGTTCTTTGCTTCAAATTGATTTAGACCACTTAGTAACTTGGTGCAACGTTAACAATATGCCGCTCAATCTGAAAAAATGTAAGTTCATGTGTTTTTCACGATCTGGGAATCTACAGCCAGCTTCTTATGCAATCAACAACCACAATCTTGAACATGTTAATGTTTTTGTTGACTTGGGGGTGACAATGAACCCCAAGCTTAGTTTTAGTCCTCATATTGAGGCAACAGTTAATAAGGCTAGAGGTGTTTTAGCTTTTGTGAAAAGGTGGTCAAAGGAATTTAATGACCCTTATGTTACGAAGACTCTTTTTACTACACTAGTTAGACCTATATTAGAATATTGCTCAGTTATATGGAATCCGCGTTACCAACTTTATATTGATAGGCTAGAATCAATTCAAAAACAGTTCTTACTCTTTGCATTGAGAAATCTACAATGGGATTCAACGTATAACCTTCCACCTTATACTAATCGTTTGAAACTTATCAATCTCCCAACCCTTGCAAGTCGTAGGGAAATGCTAGGTGTATTATTCATGACTAAACTGATAAACGGATCGATTTCCAGCCCATTTCTTTTAAACGAAATTAACTTTAATATTCCGTCCCGACCTTCACGACACTTTAGGCCTATTCGGCTGAAGCAATGCAGGACAAATTTTCAATTACACGAGCCTTTCCAGTGTTTGTGCGAAGATTTTAACTCTCATTCAGGCACATTTGATATTTCGGACTCGCTTTTTATGATCAAAATAACTGTTCTATTATCTCTTAACACTTGATTTCTACGTTGTATTAATTTATTGCAATTCCCTATTTATTTATGTATATCACTCAGCTGATGAATTCCTTTCTGTAGCTGAGCATTTTGAGAACTCGACGCTTAGCAAACCTCCGCCTTTCAAACACTCGGCAAATTAATCCGCGCGTTATGCGGATGCGCCCCTCGTGTCGGTTGGGCGGGATGGTGGGTAAAATCCGTTGGGCATAATAATATGGTCGCCTAATGTACATAACACCAACTGGACCAAGTTACAAGTCTGCCAAAATACTGCCATCAGAACTGCTACGGGATGTCTCCTCATGTCTTCCGAGTCTCACCTCCATCAGGAGGCAAAACTGCTCAATGTAAAAGAGCATGGGGAAATGCTGAGCAGGCAATTCCTTCTGAACTGCCACAAGCCAGCACATCCAAACCGTCATCTTTTGGACATAGATCCGCCCCCGAGAGACATAAGGAGACATCTCCGTAAGCATTATGATGAGATCCGGCATCATATTACCTTGCCGTTTGATCTGCAGAATCATAAGCGGGCTCTAACCGACATCCACACCGAGTCGGTAGATACTTTTGTCGGATCTCTACCTGTGAATCCCGTTCTGAACAGTCCTCCACCGGATATTGCTGAAGAAGAACGCACCTTACCAAGAGAGACAAGAGTGACCTTGGCACAGCTTAGGTCTGGATATAGTGTAAGGTTAAACTCGTACTTATCCAGACTTAATGATACAATCTTAAATACATGCCCTGCATGTGGTAGGACCCCCGATCTGTGGGTCAGTAGGTACTGCTTGTTTAGCATTTCATTATGCTCCCTAACTGGAAGCATTTCTACCTCATTATGTATATGAGATATAGGTGACATAAGGACGCACCCCGTAGCGGTTCTGAGCGCGGTGTTTTGACAGGCCTCAAGCTGATTCCAGTGAACGTCTGCAAGCCCCGGCGACCATATCGGCGACGCATAGTTCAGGATCGGCCGACCAATTGCCTTGTACGTTACCAACAACGTTTCTTTGTCTTTACCCCAAGTACTGCCGGCTAGTGACTTGAGGATTTTGTTGCGGCTCTGTAATTTTGAGACAATTGCAGCTGAATGGGCAGCGAAAGTGTGCATGGTGTCAAAAGTCACTCCTAAAATTTTTGGGTGAGCGACAGTAGGTATTTTATGATCACCTACATAGATTTCTAATTCCATGCCAACCTGCGCCGTCCACGTCGTGAATAAGGTCGCCGAAGACTTTGTTGGCGACAATGTCAAGGTTCGGGCAGTGAAGAACTCGACTAGAGAGGGGAGATAACCATTTATTTTGGAGCACAGCTAATCAACGGAAGTACCAGTTGCCAGTCACGTTCGTTGGCCAAGGATGCGGCCTCAGCTGGGAAGTTAGGCCTAATATTTTTTATTCTACCAGCTGAAATAAAACGGGCTGTAGCCTTTTTAATGGCCTCACGTATGTTACGCTCGCCAACGTGTACATCAGTGGGAATGGGAAGATCAACAAAGGAGCTCTCCGTGAATTCCAAAAAGCCGACCCAATTAGCCTTTTTGAAATTCACGTATGTTCTTTTCTCCAAAGTAATGAAATCCGTGGCACGATCGACGGACAGGATGATAGGCAGGTGGTCGGATGACAAGGCCACCATAGGTTGCCAGTTTATGCTGTTAATTAACCACATTTCATGGTGGGCATTAAAATCGCCCATGATGATACTGTTATCGCCACAAAGAAACGCCCTAAGGTCAGGACGATAACTTCTGGGGCAGCAGGTGACGGGAGGAATGTATATCTTGATTACCTCGAGATCAACACCACCAGCTTGTATAACTATACCCTGACACTCTAAGGGTAAGTCTCTTTGGGCAGTGTTGATATCAAATTCCCTCCGCCGTCCGTACGATCATGCCGGAGAACGTGGTAGCCTCCACTCGCTCGGCGATTCAAGTGGGGCCAAGTTTTATCTCCTGGATTGCAGCAATTTTGATTTTATGTAGCTGCATAAATGTGGTTATCTCCGCTATCTTGCCGGTCAAGCCGTTGCAGTTAAATTGCAACAATTTAAATTGCGAAGGAGAGGCAATGGCCACTCTGGGAGTTAAAGACTGATGTGTACGCCTAGATGGTGGTAGGCTAGGTCGCGATTTTGATCTCCGTTGCAGTCCTGAAGCCGGCGGATTTCGTTCATTATTAGATGAGTGTACATCCGTCGGCGTTGAAGGCCAGAGATTTCTGTTTGCGAGCCCAGAACATATGCGTAGGTGACATCGGCCTAGGCAGGAATTGCACTTGACCGATGCCATAGACGCATTTATCCTATGCCGACATACAGTGCACGAAGAGTGAGGGACCAGAAGTTGATGGACTTGACTTGCATTCGTGCTAGTGCCGGAAGAAGTTAGTAAGGGGTTCAGAGACGGCGGCTGAAACTCGGTAGTGCTAAAAGCATCAACTGATGTGCTACGAAGAAAGTAGCCATGAGTGGATGCTTGTGATGTGGACGGCGCAGGTTGGCATGGAATTAGAAATCTATGTAGGTGATCATAAAATACCTACTGTCGCTCACCCAAAAATTTTAGGAGTGACTTTTGACACCATGCACACTTTCGCTGCCCATTCAGCTGCAATTGTCTCAAAATTACAGAGCCGCAACAAAATCCTCAAGTCACTAGCCGGCAGTACTTGTTAGGGAGCATAATGAAATGCTAAACAAGCAGTACCTACTGAACTGCTGTAAACCACAGCATCCCGGTAGACAACTGCTTGAACTCATTCCGCCTCCTAGGACCATAAGGTCGCATCTACGTAAACATTTTGATGAGATCCGTCACTATATAACAACGCCGTTTGATCTACAGGTGCACAAACAGGCTTTGGGGCATATCCATACAACGTCTGTTGGCCATTACTCTGCGCTCTGTCCGCTAAACAATGTCTTACATGCCGCAACACCTGGCATTTCTGAAGAGGAGCGTCATCTTCCTCGAGAGACAAGGGTCACTCTGGCTCAATTACGCTCTGGATATTGTAGTAGGTTAAACTCCTACATATTTAGACTGAACCCTGATGTGCCAAATGTATGTCCGGCATGCGGCTCGTCCCCCCACAATACCAATCACTTATTTTCTTGCTCATTTGAGCCCACTCTTCTAACACCCATCTCTCTTTGGTCCAATCCTATTGAAACTGCTAGTTTCCTTGGACTCCCGTTAGAAGATATTCATGACAATTAGGTTAAGGAAAAATACGCGTTGGGCAGGACTACACATCGTTACAACAACAACAACAACGCACTAGGAAGCGAGCTACAGCCGGACATATTCTGCAGGTCGTGGAGACTTGATTTATAGAAGGCGATAATGCAACATTTGAACGTCGCTTGCCTCGGGACGTCCTAGGACGTGAACAGCAGGGCGCCACAAAACTTTTGTAGAAACTAGTGGGCCGTTGTGTTTTAGGATCTAGTCCTGAGCAACTAGATTTATGCAACCAACCTTTGCATGATGCACACTGTACTGAGTGTGATCGTCTTGTGTATATTTTCTTCCGGCAAACGCAGCAGAACCATTCTCTTGGGCCAGGATTTGGCTCAATGCCAACCCGGATCAAGAGAATAAGGAGCAGCCGTGCTGCAAGGGGCTGTTCCGGGGATGACAATAGGTGAGGGAATCGTGACGCGTTAGACAGGGTCACTTCGAAATGTATTGCTCTTGGCCGGGTCATTATAAAAAAAACAACCCGGGTCGTTTCGGTACGAAGGGTAATGTACAAGTACAAATACCGTTCTCGCAGAACCGGCAATACGTGAAACGGTCGTGATCTGTAGTAATTGGTTCATGCTATCTACCTACACCTATATAGGGGTGTAAGAGCAGGTCGCCTCCGTGGGTAACGCTAAATGGCCTACATGGCCTATACGGCTAGTTTCTTGTATTGCCGGTTCTACGGTACCAGTACTTGTGCTGCATCCATCGTGCCGAAACGACCCGGGCCGTTTTCTTATATAGACCCGACCAAGAGCAATACACTCGGGGTCACCGTGTCTGACATTTAGGCAGGGCTACACCTCGTTACAACAACAACAACCTACATATAGCACATATGTACATAGGTATGGGCATCAAGTGTATCAAACCACATCAAAGTGACCATGACAAAACATGAAGGATAACTTATCCAAAACAAACATATGTACATCCACTTGTACGTACATCTGTAAATGTATATACATAGGTAAAAAGTACTCAAAAGAATAATACATTGCAGATGACCCACGAAGGTAGAAGGAAAAAAAAATAATGCCACGAGCCTGTTTCTGCGGCAGATGTTTTTTGTATAAGCGCCAATATTAGACGAACCAGCGTTGGTTTTTTACCACGCTTTTATTAGGTTCACTTGTATATTTGTTTGTTTGTTTGCTTGCTTGTATGTATGTAACTCTCGTTCGGTTTAAGCCCCAGTGGCCCAAAACCGTAAAATGTCCCTAAAATATGGGTATCAAACGAAAGGGGAAGGCCCCAGGTTTCATTTGGACATATTTCGATAAATTTATCGATAACTGAGTTATCGGTCAAAATATGATTGCCCAAAAACCTAAAAAATTCCCTACAATATGGGTATCAAACGAAAGGGGAGGGCCCCAGGTTTCATTTGGACATCGACATATTTCGATAAATTTTTCTATAACTGAGTTATCGGTCAAAATATGATTGCCCAAAAACCTAAAAAATTTCCTACAATATGGATATCGAACGAAAGGCGATGGCCCCAGGTCTCATTTGGACTTCAAAATGGGTATCAAACGAAAGGGGAAGGCCCCAGGTTTCATTTGGACTTCGATATATTTCGATAAATTGATCGATAACTGAGTTATCGGTCAAAATATAATTGCCCAAAAACCTAAAAAATTCCCTACAATATGGGTATCAAACGAAAGGGGAAGGCCCCAGGTTTCATTTGGACTTCGATATATTTCGATAAATTTATCGATAACTGAGTTATCGGTCAAAATGTGGTTGCCCGAAAACCTTAAAAATTCCCTACAATATGGGTATCAAACGAAAGGGGAGGGCCCCAGGTTTCATTTGGACATCGACATATTTCAATAAATTTTTCTATAACTGAGTTATCGGTCAAAATATGATTGCCCAAAAACCTAAAAAATTTCCTACAATATGGACATCGAACGAAAGGCGATGGCCCCAGGTCTCATTTGGACTTCGATAAATTTATCGATAACTGAGTTATCGGTCAAAATATGATTGCCCAAAAACCAAAAAAATTCCTTACAATATGGGTATCAAACGAAAGGGAAAGGCCCCTGGTTTCATTTGGACATCGGCATATTTCGATAAGTTTATCGATAACCGAGTTATCGGTCAAAATGTGGTTGCCCGAAAATCTTAAAATTTCCCTACAAAATGGGTATCAAACGAAAGGGGAAGGCCCCAGGTTTCATTTGGACTTCGATATATTTCGATAAATTGATCGATAACTGAGTTATCGGTCAAAATATAATTGCCCAAAAACCTAAAAAATTCCCTACAATATGGGTATCAAACGAAAGGCGATGGCCCCAGGTCTCATTTGGACTTCGATAAATTTATCGATAACTGAGTTATCGGTCAAAATATGATTGCCCAAAAACCAAAAAAATTCCTTACAATATGGGTATCAAACGAAAGGGAGAGGCCCCTGGTTTCATTTGGACTTCGATATATTTCGATAAATTTATCGATAACTGAGTTATGGTCAAAATCTGGGGCCAAATGCATTAAAATTTCCTAACAATATGGGTATCAAACGAAAGTGGAAGTCCAGAGGTTTCGTTCGGACTGCTGTATTTTTCGATATATTTATCGATAATTTCATTGGACATATGACTAAAAAGTAAAAAATAAATATAGTTTAAAAAAAAAACTAAAACTCACGCTTTTAGAAGGTATTGGACTAAAAATTTGAAAATAATTTTAAAAACCCTACACAGTAGTATTGTGGAGTTTCGGTCAGCGGCGGCATCAGCTCTGCGCCTAAGAGAAACCTCCAGTTGGGGTGCGGGTACTATTGGACACTCCAGTATTCTGGAATCTTACAGCTTTCTTCCTCTAAGCACAGATCGTTGTGCGACCACTACAGTCGGGGATAGCTGCTTCAAAATAAACATTCCCAGCAGAGAAGACTGGGAGAGGACGGATTGGTGTCCCGAAACAAATGGTGGCACTTCCATATACACCGACGGCTCGAAGTTGGACGGCAGAGTTGGAGGAGGGGTTTATTCAAGGGATTTGGACCTTGAACTCTCCTTCAGACTACCTGATCATTGTAGCGTCTTCCAGGCGGAAGTCTCGGCAATCCGGGACGCCGCGGCCTGGTTAAGCAAACGTGTTATCGGAGGAGATATCACTATTTTCAGCGATAGCCAGGCGGCAATCAAATCCCTTGGCTCATACACGTTCAACTCTGAACTGACGCTCAGCTGTCGTCGATCTCTTCAGGAGATGGCCCAACAGAACCGCGTAAACCTCATATGGGTCCCGGGACATAGGGACATTGAGGGAAACTGTAAGGCAGACGAGCTTGCCAGGCAGGGCACGACCAAGCAGGTTCTTCGGGATAAAGAGCGCTTAGGTATGCCGTTTGCCACATGCAAACTAATGCTGAAGGAGCACACACTCCGTCAAGCCAACGAAAGATGGCTGCAATCCCCAGGGTGTCGGATATCGAAACAAACCTGGCCAAAATGGGATCTTAAAAGGTCTAGACGCATTTATGCCCTAACTAGGAGGGAAATCTGCATATTGATAGGGGCATTAACCGGTCACTGCCTCATTGGTAGGCATGCAGAAAGGCTAAGTGTGCCCTACCGACGATGCTGCAGGAGTTGCAAAGATGATGAGGAGGAGGAAACGGTGGAGCACCTCATCTGCAACTGTCCGGCTTTAAGCGGCGTGAGAACGCGCTTTTTGGGAGTTCCGTTCCTAGATAGTCTAAGCCAGATCGCGGAACTGGACATAAAGGACTTGATGGGCTTCATAAAGTCATCTAAGTGGTTCGAGGAGGAGTAACGGTGTCGGTTTAGGAGTGTCAGTCCCGGGATTCTGCTATGTGGAAAATCCCAACAACTCAGGGATTTTCCATATGGCTGGGTCCCGGGGCTGACTTTCCTTGTGTTGGTGGTATCACAACGGGCCTTCAAAACTGGCCTAAGTGTGCCTCTGCGGCAGCCACTTGAACCTACCTACCTACCAGTATTGTGGAAAAAGCGTGGTCCGCTTTGTGCCATAATTTTCGTATATCGAGCGCTCGACGCTTTTCCCACATAATGCTAGTTTCTTTACTGCGCTTTCATTAGCTTTACTTGTACATACATTCATATGTATGTTTGCTTGTTTGTATGTAACTCTACTTCAGTCTACCCGATAGTGGCATATGACTGTCACAAAAACCTTTAAATGTGCCTTCAATATGGGTGTCAAACGATAGGAGGTTGCATTTGGACTTTGATATATTTATCGATAACTAAGTTATCGGTCATAATGCCTACAATCTGGGTAGCAAACAAAAGGGAAGTTCTACAGGTTTCTATTACACTTTCGAATATTTCGATATATTTATCGATAACTAAGTTATCGGTCATAATGCGTACTGCCTGTATCAAACGGAAGGGAAGGTCCACAGGTTTCTATTGGACTTTGGAATATTTCGATATATTTATCGATAACTGAGTTATCGGTCAAAATGAGGTTGTCCAATAATATTGAAAATTGCCTACAATATGGGTATCAAACGAAAGTGGAGGCCCAGAGGTTTCGTTTGCACTGCGGTATACTTCGATATATATATCGATTACTTCATAACACATTTAACTAAAAAGTAAAAATAAATAAAGTTTAAAAAGCGAAAACACGCGCTTTTAAAGAATATTGCCCTAAAAAGGTAAAAATAATTTAAATAAAAAAACGAAGATTATGGAACAAAGCGGACCACGCTTTTTCCACAATACTACTGTGTAGGGGTTTTAAAATTATTTTCAAATTTTTAGTCCAATACTCTCTAAAAGCGTGAGTTTTAGTTTTTTTAAACTATATTTATTTATGTTAATGGATACCGTTGGCATACATGTATGTATGTAACATCAACAAAAATAACATGGGAATATGATTGGGCCATAGAACAGATGTAAATTGACTTACCTTTCTAATGCGTTTTTGTATAATCCGCTCTGCCGCGTAAACGCGGTCATCCGAACTTCCCATGTTATTATCCAGTTTAACAATTTAAGTGCTTACGCACTTAATATTTAGCAAAATTATGACACCAACGAAAAAGCGCGGGCTAAACGTGAAATTTAGCTACGTTGGCTTAATTTTAGTGCGTTCAATGTATATGTATATATTTTTGATGTACTTATATGGTTATGGTTAAACAACATTAACTTCTTATTATAAGAGAATGTTGTGCTTATATCGGCATTGTTATTACAAAAAAAAAACTAACGACATGAATTCCCACTAGCCAATTTAATTTGCAAATTTTTGGTTAAAAGTATCTTCTGCTGGATGCAGGAAATATCTACAGGCGCCAGCGCCAGGAATACGGAATAAATAAAAACTGCGAAACGTCCTTCACAAAATGTATCTGTTATTTCGCTCTGACAAATGCTGTTTTGTCCCAAACATGAAATAGTTCGCAAATCGCTGCTTCGTTACTCGTTGGAAAACAGCGACGGAAAACACGGAATTTCAGAAAAGGTGTTATGTATAAGAAACATTTACATTTATTTCATAAACTCTTTATAATCTTCTTGTTAGCGAACTAAATTAAGCACATAATATCAAAATAAGGTGCGAAAGAATCTTTACTTTATACTTTTTACCGACATCAAAAAAACACTTCTTTCACCGAAAAAAATGCGAGTACAAATAAAATCGTTGCCTTTTCTACTCGTTATAAGAACTGTGCTGCCACCTTCCTTATTAAAAAAACATAAGGCCATTGTTAGAGTAGAGACCAAACAACTCTACCGGACTGCTGTTTGATCAATGACAACTCAGCGGAGCCTGCAAAAATCACTTGATCATGCTTTCCTTTTTTTTTGATATTGGAGCACTCCAATAGTAATCCTTTTTATACCTCAGCGGACCACCTTCAGCTTTTTGAAAGCCATGAGGCAAATTACTTGTTTATTAAATTAAAACAGAAAATTAGTAACAATAGAAGATAAAACCCAACTACCACAATTAAGGTCGGGCATACCTAGCGACTCGACGCGACCAAATAATTGCCTATTTAATCAACTATGTCGTGTCGCGTCATGTCGCGTGGTGCTGCTGTCGCTAGGTGTACTCTCCCCCATAAAAACACTTGCAAAGAATGTTTGGTCACGTCGCGTTGTTGTTGTTGTAACGAGGTGTAGTCACGTCGCGTCGCGTTGCTTTAGTAGTAGAATAGGAGTGTCGACTAATGTTGTGAATTTAAAGTGATTTGCTACGACTAAAGGGTTAGTTACATAAAGCTTTATTTTGACTTTACCTCAAACTTTGACTTTGACAGAAAAGTTCAGTATACGTATTTAAATGAAGCATAGCAAATTGGAGAGCTCAAAGTTGAAGCAAGGTTAAAATTTGGCAAACTCTCAAATTTTGCTTGCTTTGCTCGCTTTGACAATCAGATGTTGATGACTTTGCTTTAATTAAAGAATAAAAAGTTGGTGTAAATAATAATTAATTCATTTTTTCTCTATTAAATTAATAAATTGCCCCAAACACTCTGAATGCAAAGAAATAAATAACGAAAAGAAATCTATAAAAGAGAAGCGTCAAGGCGTTCATTGTAACATACCTCTGAAGTGGACGCAAAGTTTTGAGATAGCAAATGTCAGGCGAGGTTAACAAAGCTTTAGGGGTCAATTACATAAAGCTTTATTTTGACCTTACCTCAAACTTTGACTTTGACAGAAAAGTTCAGTATACGTATTTAAACGAAGCATGGCAAATTGGAGACCTCAAAGTTGAAGCAAGGTTAAAATTTGGCAAACTCTCAAGTTTTGCTTGCTTTGCTTGCTTTGACAATCACACGTTGATGACTTTGGTTTAATTAAAGAATAAAAAGTTGGAGGAAATAATAATTAATTCATTTTTTCTCTATTAAATTAATAAATTGCCCAAAACACTCTGAATGCAAAGAAATAAATAACGAAAAGAAATGTATAAAAGAGAAGCGTCAAGGCGTTCATTGTAACATACCTCTGAAGCTTTGTTAACCTCGCCTGACATTTGCTACCTCAAAACTTTGCGTCCAACTTCAGAGGTATGTTACAATGAACGCCTTGACGCTTCTCTTTTATACATTTCTTTTCGTTATTTATTTCTTTGTATTCAGAGTTTTTTGGTTATTATATTAATTTAATAGAGAAAAAATTAATTAATTATTATTTCCTTCAACTATTTATTCTCCAATTAAAGCAAAGTCATCAACATGTGATTGTCAAAGCGAGCAAAATTTGAGAGTTTGCCAAATTTTAACCTTGCTTCAACTTTGAGGTCTCCAATTTGCCATGCTTCGTTTAAATACGTATACTGAACTTTTCTGTCAAAGTCAAAGTTTGAGGTAAAGTCTAAATAAAGCTTTATGTAACTGACCCAATAATGGGGACGTATTAGATACATGTTCATCACGTTCCACCAACCAAAATGGGGAATAACCTAAAGGGTCAGTTACATAAAGCTTTATTTTGACTTTACCTCAAACTTTGAATTTGACAGAAAAGTTCAGTATACGTATTTAAACGAAGCATGGCAAATTGGAGACCTCAAAGTTGAAGCAAGGTTAAAATTTGGCAAACTCTCAAATTTTGCTTGCTTTGATTGCTTTGACAATCAGATGTTGATGACTTTGCATTAATTAAAGAATAAAATGTTGGAGGCAATAATAATTAATTCATTTTTTCTCTATTAAATTAATAAATTAACCAAAACACTCTGAATTCAAAGAAATAAAAAAACGAAAACAAATGTATAAAAGAGAAGCTTCAAGGCGTTCATTGTAGCATACCTCTGAAGTTCGACGCAAAATTTTGAGGTAGCAACTGTCAGGCGAGGTTAACAAAGCTTTATGTATTTCACCCTTAAACGTTCCAGCGACGCTTTTGCGTGAAACCAGGCTACGTATAGCGAACGTGATATTGTGGTAGACGCGACTTTTGCGAAACTGTGCACCTATGTATGTATGTATGTTAAAGTGGGTGCCTCCGCAGTCCACGCGGAGGCTCACGTGGGCCTTAGTTTGGTCCGTTGTGATACCAGGAAAGGAGCCCTAATTTCCCTTTCTGTAGATCGACCTAACCCAGCAGAAAGGTCGCATCCCCCAAAAAGTTTTGTAAGAACCTTCTGACATACGTCCTCTCCTCTGGGACGGGTCGAGGCAGGAGGCCCCAAAAACACATAAAAACCTTGAAGGGATCCGTCCGCCCGTCACCCCCATACAAAGTGCAACGTATACGTTGACCCTCTATATGGTGATGACAGACAGACGGATCCCCCAAGGTTCCATGTGTTTAGGGCCGAAGTTCATACACCCATGAAGCTAAACCAGCGCGTTTGTCTGATGTAGCGCAGAATATCATCTATATTTGCAGATTCTAGCTCCGCGAGGCATCCAAAGGAGTGTTTGCGGAGACATCGGTACCTGGTTTTCGACAGAGCGGGACAGTGGCATAGATAGTGTTCTACACTTTCTATCTCCTCCTCGTCCCTGCAGCTGCGGGGCCCATGAGAGCGCCATGGGTTCCCATAAGACAGTGTCCTGTAAGGAGGCCCACTAGTGGGCTAATGAATAGGCGATTCAGATGAATTACCGATTGCGACCTTTTTTCGTTAAGTTTGGGCCAAATTTGCCTGGACGTTCTGCAAGTCGGCTCCATGGCCCATCTTGCGTCGGCTTGTTCTATGAACCGGGAACGCAGCCAGTGCTTGCATGTATTTAGAGGGGGGCTCACCCAGCTGCCGTAGGTGATTGTATGTAGACAGGGGCCCTTCCTTGCTAGCTCATCGGCAGCGCAGTTACCCGGTACAAAACTATGGCCTGGGACCCATATTATACTCAGGCTGCACTTATCGGATAACTTATTTAGAGCTTCCCTGCACTTAATCGCCACTAGTGACGACGTCTTACTACTTTGCAGGGATTTTATGGCAGCTTGGCTGTCGGAAAAAATGGAGATAGAGTTAGTCACTGGCAGGTTAGTCAGATAGCGAGCAGCTTCCCAGATAGCTATAAGCTCAGCCTGAAAGACACTGCAGTGGTCTGGAAGGCGTAAGCTCATATTAATGTCGAGCTTACTTGAGAAGATTCCACTGCCGACTTTGTTGTCTAGTTTAGAGCCGTCCGTGAAAAAGGAGATTTCTTGCCTTCCCGGTTCCACGCAATTTTTCCACTCGCTTCTCTCTGGGATCCACGTTTCGAACTTGTTATCCCAGAAAGGCCGTGGTATTGCGTAGTCCAGCTTTAAGTAAGAGTTGGGGAGTTGCTTCAGGATTTGGGTATGCCCAAACATGCAGTCCCTCCAGGGTTCTAGTGCGTTGAACCTAGCTGCGTTGCAACTGGCAGTAAATTTCCCATACAGGTCAGTGGGAAGAAGAAAAAGTATGGTTTCAAGAGCCTTGGTGGGAGTGGAGAGGAGGGCACCGCTAATAAGCATTGCTGCCATCCGTTGCACCTTTGTGGCTTTGGTTTTGTTAGATTCGATCTCGAGAGCCGGCCACCATATGGTGACGGCGTAGAATAGTATAGGTCGCACCACTGCCGTGTAGATCCAGTGGACAATGTGGGGCTGAAGACCCCACTTTTTCCCGATTGCCGACCTACAGGCGTAGAGCGCCATTGTGGCTTTCCTGGAGCGTTCCTCCATATTACGCCTCCAGTCCAGCCTTTTGTCAAGAATTACGCCAAGGTATTTAACCTCGGTAGAGAGTTTGATTACCCTCCCATTCAGCGATGGGGCTAAATTAGCAGAATGTGACATGCTTGAGTATCAGCTGATTTGTTTTGTTGACATAAAACACAATCATATGTCAAAATCAGCTGATTTCCCTGTTTGGAAATTTTTGCTGACCGAAATTTATATCCAGCAAGAATTTAGCTCTTCTCTTCAAATTAAATGTCATTTTGTAATCACGAACTCGATTCAGGAAAACAATTTGTAACAATTATTTGCATCGTAAACGTACGCAATGCAAACATTTTATTTACTTTTTGTTTGAACAGCGAAATATTTTGTGCCCTTAGGGGGATCTTTTGCACAATAGTGAACAACACTGCTGGTAAATTTAAGAAGTTGTATGCACTCCGTAGTAACCAACCCCGCAACGTCGCCGAAACTACCAAAACTTCTTTAAGAGCTTGAAAACTTCGAGGTAGCAAACCAGTAGCAAGAGTCGGTCGTCGTTGATAATTAATGATTAATAACCTAAAAGTAATAAAACCTCGGGAGTTGACATACAGGTTATAACGACTGCTTCAATACTATTAATGCTACTTACAGGTCAATTCTACTGTGGTAATAACTTTATTATTACCGGCAAACAAATTCACTCGGCAACTTTTACTCCTTTTTGGTATTCTGAGGGCAAAAGTTTTCTGGTAACACCGTTACCACCAAAATAGGTGGTAACATGTGGTAACATCAATATAAAACAGCTGATGTTTACTTTGAAAAATAAAAAAGCGAAAGTGCAATTGAACAAAGGCTGTGTGCCAAACGGTTTAAAAAAGCAAATTTTGACAGAGCGATGTTAAATTCTGACAGTTATCGTGGTGAATATGAACGTCAGAATTTGCCCTAGCCCTGGGGGCTAGGTCAAATTTTGACAATCAATAATGTGAGCACAGGGATGCATGTGCTGTTAACATTCATATTATTTCACATAAATTTATGTTCACATGCGTTATTTAACACTAAAATATAATATAATGCGAATAATACGCAACATAAATGCATGAAAAACACGTAAAATGAGAATTGATTCACAAAGCATCTGCTTTTGCACGTGCTTTTTCCATACGTCAAAATTTACTACTGTCATAATTTAACGTTTCGTTTGGCACAGCAAAATGGCAAATATTCGTTCACCATAGGAAATTTGTTCACCTCATTTTACTCTGACGAAAAATGTTTTCAATTAGCACACAGCCAAAATAAATAAAACAAAGTGAAAATCATATATGTAATACTTCTATATAGATAATACCGAACAGTGAAGCGTGTCAAACATTACAGTACAGATATACCATGAGAGAAGGAGACAAAATCTCAAGGATGTCGTTAAACTTTTGTAAACAAAGGGGCATAAATAAATGCATACTTGAACAAAATGTAAATAAATTCACTTCGTTTTTCTTATCACTCCTTTCACTAATTAACATTAAACCATGCCAAAAATACCCAAGGTAGCGGATATGACATTATTTTACCAAATGAAAAAATTCTCTGTAGCTTATTATTATTTTTTAAACAACAAATACGAACATTTTTATTTATTTATTTTGTGATTTACTATTTTGGTATTTTCATTATTTAATCGACTAATCAAAGATTTTATAACTAAAACTATGCACAATTTGTGTAATGGGGATAGTGACCCTTTTTGAGCCCTTTGATATTTTTTTTTAAACGCGCTACTACAATTCACTAACACAAACAAAACTTGCGCATGCGCAGAACTCACATTTGCACTGATTCATATAATAATGTTTGACACGCTTCTTACACACGGCCAGTATACGAAAGGCGCAGGCTTTGGTGAAAATCAAACAAATAAACAGGTATATACCTACCTAGTATTAATAAATCACAATAAAAACTGTGTATTCCCTGCAGGAGCTCGGGATGGTCCTTGCAAAAGGCCACATACAACCGCAACTGCGCTGGGGTGGTGCGTGCATATTTTCTGTAAATAAAATAAACAATTTTTAATAAATTTCAAAAAAATATTTACCAAATTTACTTACTTGTTCATTTCCATTTTGCAGTCTTCTTCTTTTTGATAAACAAAAAACATATGGCAGGTGACTAGCAGGGTGGCTTTTCAATTCACCATACACACTGGTGAGTTTTTTTGCCATTAGAGCGTTACCATCTGCTCAGAATCGCAGCCACTTTATTTGGTAACGTAGTTTAGGGAAAATTGTTTGCCGATGGCAATTTTACCGGTAACGCGCAGCATAGGGCTGTTAGGGCGGATTTCTCAACTAGCCGTCAACTTAACGCTCACTTTAAATTTTATCGGGCAGTTCATCCTCCTGTTAAATAAAGGGCAAATGAACTGGCTGTTAAACTAACAGTGAATTGACAGTGAACTTTGACGTTAACAGGCATTCGAGAAATCCGCCCTTAATGGCCACATTATTTTAAAGTAGTCGTTACCATGCAGCTACCAAATATTATTAGAACGAGGTTATTTATACCCAAAAGTAACAAATTTAGTGATGGCTTCGTAAAATTCACCTGCTTGAGGTTGCCGTCCTCGTTTATATTACTTTGGTGCTAGTTGGGAATGTAGCCCCTTATATTTATTTTAGGAATATTTGAATAAATTAAGGTTCTCCATCTGTTTTTTTTTGTTTTCCGATTTTAATTCTATAGCGTGTTGGTAACATTGCTTGAAACTAGTTTCAGAAGTATATTTTAGCAAAAGGTTTTATGGGTATAGAAAAATTTTCAAGTTGAATTAGAAACAAAGCGAGTAAATTTTCAAAGTGAAAGTTGTAGAACTTTATTAATTATTTTTTATATTTTCCACCAATTAAACTAAACGTAAGTCTTTAAGACTGTTGCAAGTTTAACGACAATGGCCCGTAGTCATAGTCAAAATTAAACATGATTTTAAGTTAGTTAAAGCACTTTTGACAGCACATTTAAAGTTCTGTCAAATAGCTTTAACTAACTTAAAATCATGTTTAACTTTGACTATGACTACGGGCCAATCAATTTTGTAATAGCTATATGACACTACGTAATTTCACTTTAATTTTTTTTATATTTTTGGGCAGTATTTTTTGTCACTCTCACTCATAATACGGGTTCAGTACTGGTATGAGGGTGATAGCTTTACTCCAAATAAAATAACGAAATACAAACTAGGCAGCTAAAAACAAACGAAACGGGTTTTATGTATTTCTCAGTTTTTTTGTCACTTGGACGTTTCTCTCTTATTTTATGTGAACATTTTTTTTTACATTTTCATATTGAAAGTTTTGTGCGCGAATTCATATAAAAACGAATTTGTTTGTGAAATAATTAAAAAAATATGCATACAAATAAAAAAATTTCAGAGTCTTTTTTGTTTGTCTATTGTGAAAAAACAGTGCAGAAAAATTAAAAAAGTGTATGTCAATTTATTTGAAAACTATTTGATTTTTGCTTATGTCATGGCAAAAAAATTAAATAAAAATAGAAAAAAGCCTTTTTTATTTATGCATTTTTTTTTTCTCACAACAACGGCATCATACAACAAAGCCGTTTGACCCACGAGTTCACAGACAGGTCCTCAACACCATCTACACAGGGACGGTGAAGACCTTTGTCAGCTCCCGTCCGGCGAATGTCGTCCTGCTACAACAAGCATTAACGGTTCCTGCAGAGGAATGCGATCTCCCGAGAGGGAGACACTCTCGTTCAACTCCGATCTCGGTAACTCCAAGTTAATGGGCGAAGCTCTTACTAATACACACTGAACCCCGAAGTGCCACCAGTTTGCCCGGAATGCTGTTCTCCTTTCTACCCAAACCTCATATTCACTCCCTGGTCCTAGGAGCATACTCTTCTAACACCAATCGCACTTTGGCACAACCCTATTGAAACTGCTAGTTTTCTTGGAATCCTATTAGAAGATATGAATGGCGGCGATATACCAACAGGTTATCATAACCTCTAACGAGATTTTTAGCCGAGTTTCTCTTTCCAACTTGTGGTGTGTTGCTTTTTGAGTTTTCCTACAAGTTGGCGGGGCCTAAAGTTTTTTGCCGACTCCGAACGGCACTTGCAAAGCAAATGAATTTTTGCTGAGAAGCTTCTCAGGGCAGAAATACACCCGGAGAGTTTGCCAAACTACTGCCGAGGAGCGCCCCGTTTAGAAAAATTATTTTTCTAAATAATTTTTGGTGTTACTTTTGCCGGGCATCGAACCGCCACCATTTGGTGTAGAAGGCCGAACACTTAACCGCTACACCACGGCGGCCGGTAGAAAATGCTTTACGAATTAAAGCCAACAAAGTGTAGAGCGTTCTCAAAAAGGAGCAAAAAGGGACTCTGTCAAAGCTCTTGGGGAGTCTTAATGGGAGCGTCTACGGATTTAATTGAAAGGAGAACTCAGCACGAGTCTTTCCAGATTATATGCGGGGTGTGTCTAAGAGAAACACTTTTTTTATTATCTGAGGAAGTGTTTTTGGACTCCATAAATGCACCTTTGATGAGTCCGAAAGTAGATACATTTTTTCCAACATTTCCAAAAGACAGCCTTTTAGAAGCCTCCCTAGCTGGGTGAGCGCACCGCGAATGGAGTCCAAACGGAGCATCTTGCAGACTCTTCTGGTTGAATGAGATAGAAGGGACTGGTTTTGCTCTGGATGTTAGCGCAAAATGTCTAGGCTGATTCATGCTAAATAAAAGAGACACAATTTGAAAGACCCGTTTGCACGAGTCAATTTTCAGAATCCAACTCCGGTTGCTGATGACAACTCGGATGCAGTTATGGGTAACCCGAATGAATGGAAAACAGTTCGAAATAATAAGAATAATAATCGAAGAAATAAAAATAAAAATAAAAATAATTTTCAAACCAACAATGCTGATGCTGTCGCTGGCGCAAGTTCAATTCCTGGAAGTGCCATAAGTAATAATATTGCAGACATACCGAATGTCGACATTTTACCCATCCAGACATCCATTAACAATAATTCATCCCACGAGCTTATTGCTGATGCTGCCGAAATTGTTGATACGGATAATGGGCAGTTGACAGAGGTGTTACGTAGGGGGCGCAGAAATATTAACGATAATATAAGGAATCAAGCCCGCATTATTGGTACGAATAATTGCACTGATCTTGATGTTGCCGATCGCTATAAATGGCTTCATATATCCTCTTTCTCACCATCTGTATCAGAGGATAATATCAGGGATTATGTAGCTAGACAAATATGGATTGATGCAAAATTACTATCTTGTACCAAACTTATAAAAAAAGATGTTCCGCTATCTACTCTGAATAGAGTCAGCTTCAAGTTGGGAGTTCCAGAGTCATCGTATGAGAAGCTGTTATCCTCGGATCTTTGGCCGGTGAACGTAATGGTTAAGCCTTTCCAGTTTTTTCGAAAGGCTCAACGAAAGCCGCAAATGACGTAATAAGGCGTGACAATCATCCTATTAATAGAAAGTGTGGGTTGAAAATTTATTTTCAAAACCTGTCTGGCATGCGGACAAAAGCTGACCTTGTGTACAATTTTAGTGCGCAGCTTGATTATGATATTTTCGTATTCGTGGAAACATGGCTAAACGAAAAATTTTTTGATTCCGAGTTTTTTAACTCCAACCTTTTTAATGTTTTTCGCAAGGATCGCGATGCAAGAAAAACTGGCTGCAGTCGAGGCGGCGGTGTTTTAATTGCCGTCAAACGTGAGTTTTGTGCTTCTTCAGTGCAACTAAAAAACGATGATTCCTTGTTGGACCAGGTCTGCGTATGTTTAACTGGCACCTCTTCGCAAGGTTCTCTGTTTGTTATGGCTTCATATGTACCACCTTCGAGTGCATTTGAGTTATACAAGGCGCATGCAGATAATATTGTTTCGTTAGCTTTAAGTGATTTAAGTGATAACCATCTTTGTGTACTTGGTGATTTTAACCTTTGCAATGTCAATTGGTCTCCCAGCTTATCTAATAATGGTCTTACACCTTCTAATATTTCGGCAAATCATGAATTGTACCTTATTGATAATTTATTGAGCTTAAATTTATTTCAAATCAACAATATTGTTAATTCTCTAAAAAGACTTTTAGATCTGGTATTTATGAGTGACAACATTAATTGTGAGGTGATGGAGTGTCTGAATCCTATTACGCCTAGTGACAGGCATCATTTGCCTCTGATTATTACAGTTAATTTTTATAGTTTTGCTTAGGAGAATTTTGATAGTAGTGTTTCTTTTAATTTCAATTCATTTGATTTCTCACTCTTTAATGACTGTTTATCTCAAATTAACTGGGAGGAGCTTTTTGAGGGGCTTGATACCGCCAATAGCTTCCGCATTTTCAAAACTATATTGTACAATCACTGCCTGGATTGGATTCCGGTTCGAAGAAAAAGGCCCTACAAATTACCGTGGTACTCAAGGGACCTAAAGAAACTGAAGAACCTTAGAAACAAATATTTCAAAAAATTCAAAAACACAAAGAATCATTTGTTCTTTATTAAATACAAGTTCTATCTTAGAAGCTTTAATAATTTGGATAAGTTTTTATATACCAATTACATTCGTAACATTGAGTCAAACATTAAATCGAACCCGAAATCATTCTGGAACTATATTAAGTCAAAAAAGTGCTGTGCGAGTGTACCAACAGGAGTCTTTCTTGACAGTAATTCAGCGAAGTCCCCGACTGAAACAGCCAATTTGTTTGCGGAGTTTTTCAAATCAAATTTCGACCCAGAAGACAATAGTAGTCAAATTTTTGATATCCCGAAGAGTCAGGACTGTGCTATTAACTTTGGAACGCTATGTCTTTCTTCTGAGGATATTAGTAAGGCTATCCTTAAGCTAAAATCCTCCTCTCGGTCTGATGTTGATGGTTTGTGTCCAGTTGTGCTAAAGTGTTGTCCGGGTCTAATATATCCGTTAAGACTGATTTTTAATAAATCCTTGTCTTCTGGGACGTTCATCAGTGATTGGAAAATTACTTCAATTACCCCTGTCTTTAAAAAAGGCAACAAGAATGATGTTCGCAACTACAGGCCCATTTCCAAGCTGTCTACTATTTCCAAGATTTTTGAGCATGCCGTCAATGCAAAGCTGAGTTTTGCTGTTAAATCTCTTATTTCTCCCTATCAACATGGATTTGTCGCTGGCAGATCAACCGTGTCTAATCTTGCGGTCTTTAGTGAATACTGTGTTGAGTCATTTACTGCAGGTTTTCAAGTGGATTGCATCTACACAGACTTCTCTAAAGCTTTTGATAGGGTCTCCCATAGGGTTTTATTAGGGAAACTTTCTTTTCTTGGTTTTCATTCCTCATTTCTGCGATGGATTGCCTCTTATTTATTTAACAGGCAATGTGTTGTTAATATTGACGGTGTATCCTCCAGGCCCTTTTTTGCCACCTCTGGAGTTCCCCAAGGTAGTATACTAGGACCGTTATTTTTTATTCTTTTTATCAATGACATTGGTGACTGCTTCTCGTTCGCCAAGTGTTTGCTTTACGCTGATGACTTAAAGTTATTTTCTGCAATTAAGGGGCCTGATGATGCCTTAAGATTGCAAAATGACCTTGACAAACTCTATCGCTGGTGTGAGCAACTTCATCTTTCTTTGAACCCGGCTAAATGTTTCCACATGACTTATGCGAAAGCAACCAATACAATACACACGACTTACAAAATTTCAAACTGTGAGCTTCAATATGTTAGTGAGATAAAAGATCTTGGTATTATCTTTGATAGTAAGTTTTCTTTTACCAATCAGGTAAACTTTGTTACTGCTAAATCATACTCTATGCTTGGTTTTGTTAGGCGTAATACTTTAAAATTCTCAGATCCGTATACGATAAAACTATTATTCACGTCTTTTGTTAGGTCACATTTGGAATATGGGGTTTTTATTTGGAGGCCAAGCCAGCAAACAGCGATAAATAGAATTGAGCGTATACAGAAGATCTTTCTTAAATATGCTCTCCGACCTCTTAATCTCTTTGAACCAATGCCTTCCTACTCTGCTCGTCTCTTGCTATTAAACCTTAAGTCGTTGCTGGATCGTAGATCTATTATCTGCCTAAGCTTCGCTTATAACATTATTAATGGGTTTGTTGACTGTCCGTTCTTGCTGGAACGGTTTCGATTTAATGTTCCTCAACGTTCTCTCCGGAATTTTTATTCTTTTTATGGAGATAATCCTAAAACTAACTATGCCTGTAATGCCCCTATTGCTCGTGTTATACGTGAGTTTAACATACTGAGCATTAGAGTTCCTCTGGACTTTTCACTACCTAGGTCTGAATTTTTAATTATTTTAAACTCTGCTTTCTAAGTTCTCCGAACTTTGAAAATATTTGTATTGTATCATACTTTATTTAAGTACTATTTTACACACTTTATTTAAGTACTATTTTATATCTTCTAGTCTGTAAGGATTTATTCCATTGACTTAACAAATAAATGAAATGAAATGAAATGAAATCAACAAGAAATTGTATGAATAATCGATCAAGGTTAACGCCCTTTGAGAATGAATTTGTGTTCTTTATTTTAAGTTTAAACTTTTAAGTATGTATGTATGTACGTAAATATACCAAATCGAGTAAGCAGAAGTACTGAAAAAGTTTGATGTTTCTTTCCTTTTATGGAACAACGCGTATGCTAAAAGACTTCGCCAAATGGATAAAGACTGATTGGCTTCGCCGGTGCACGAAACATGGTCATATCCAGCACCAGGTTCCAGCATAAAAAGATCCATCAAGCAACATGGCTATCACCAGATCGGAAAAAACCCAACATATCGATCACTTTGTGATAGACGGACGGCATGTTCCAGCGTTATGGACGTACGCACGATGCGGGCCCAAACATCGACTCCGATCACTACTTGGTAGCAGCCAAGACTCGTACCCGCCTAAAGGATGATTTACACGGGTCGATTTTTGTAACCTTTTTTCAATCGACCGTGTAAACAGCAATTCGATCGATCTTCACCTTGTATTTAAGGGTTCAACCCAAGTGGTTCGATAAAAATCGACCAGAAAATCGACCCGTGTAAATCAGCCTTAAGCACAACAAAAGAGGCGCCACAAAAAACGAAAGAAAAGCGGGACGTCTAAAAACGGCAGTCACAACATGCAGCCAATGATTTCGCAGAACCCCTCGCACACCTGCTCTCTGAGAGCACAATTCACCCCAGCGGAGTGCACGAGCAGTGGGCACATATCTCCGGAGCACTTCGTGCCGCAGCCGAAGAAGTAATTGGATTCCGGCAAGTGCAAAGCTGGTAACGATGATAGAGAGTGCAGAGACGCAGTGAAAAGAAAGGACGACTTAAAAGCGAATGCAACGAGGAGCGTGTATGAACACTACGCGCGATGAAGAGGGAAGCGAGACGGTTTTTCAGAAGAAGAAAGAAAGGGGAAGAGGAAAAGCGTGAAATCGAAGCTTGAAATGCTAGCCAGCAGAAGCAACGCCCGAAAAGTGTATCAAAAAAACGAATGACGGAAGGTTTGAAACCCGGGGCAAACTCATGTAAAAATCAGTAAACCGACTGATTGGACCTTATCAGTGTGGCTTTAGACCTGGTAAATCTACCACCGACCAGATTTTTACAATGCGCCAAATCTTGGAAAAACCCCATGAGAAAAGGATCGACACACACCACCTCTTTGTTCATTTTAAAGCCGCCTTCGACAGCACGAAAGGGAGTTGCCTATATGCCGCTATGTCTGATTTTGGCTTCCCCGCAAAACCTATACGGCTATGCAAAATAATGCTAAACAACACCACCAGCTCGGTCAGAATCGGGAAGGACCTCTCCTAGCCGTTCGAAACTAAGCGAGGTTTCAGACAGGGCGATTTCTTTAATTTGATTTGATGTTGGAGAAAATAATACAAGCTGCAGAACTTAATCGCGTTGGAACAATATATTACAAGAGCGTACAACTGTTGGCGTTTTGGGATCAATTGGGGGTAATCCAAAATTACCCAAAACGGCCCCAAAATTACCCCCAATTGACCCCAAAATGATTCAAAAATTACCCCGAAATGGCCCCAAAATTACCCCCAACTGATCCTATAATAAATTCAAAATTACCCCGAAACAGCCCCAAAATTACCCCTAATTCATCCCAATGCGAAACCAACATTGTTGCTATTACAAAATCAAACCAGCAAAAAGGATCAAATACCAATATTAACTTTGACTCTTGTCACCTATTGCTACAGAATTTTTTGCTGGTGAATACAAACAAAACAAATATTCTGGGAAAGTTTGAATTTAAAATTCCAACGGCAAGACAGTGCTCAAGGATATATAATATATCTTTATATTATAACATTAAGAAAAATATTAAAGAACCCGTAGTTTTGGTTATTTTTTTTTTAAACAAGTACAACTGCGTGTGAAGTAATACATGTATTTATTTCATAAAAATTTCGTGTAGACTGCCTTGTAGGTAAACTGAACGCCATGGTTTTCACAAGTGATATTGATGAAATGTTTAAAACTGGTATATCGTCGAAAAAAGTACAAAACCTTCTGCAAAACCGCACATTCGACATTTCTGTCAAAAATGAGATTTGCCTACCAGGGCTTCTGGGTAACCCGGACCCATTCATTAGTAACAAAAAAGTAGGAGTTTGTGCAAAAGAATGTCAAAAAAACCACATTTGAATTTGACCCACCACATAGTGGTTCGTACAAGGGTTAATCAGTTTTCAGTGTCTCCTGTAAAATGTGTGCGGCTACGTATGTGCGGTTTTGCAGAATTTCGATGTGCGGTTTTGAACTTTTTCCGACGATATGTAACTTTGGGTACTGTTATGAGAAGTTTACCTTTGTAATACAAAATTTAGTCAATCTAGATCGTATTGATATTATTTTTTAGCATCTGTTTTACATATTTATAGCACATGCAATAAAGAAACACAATTTATAAAATAATGTTATTTTTTTGCATTTTTTGGACTTTTTTTTATATAAATCATGAAACTTAGGATTCTTTGAGCACCATTTTTTCACCAACCAAAAAGTTTGAAAAATTACAGAGGTATATTGACGTCAATATAAAAAAATGGAGGGATGCCTAGGGCAAGTATTTGAAGTTAGTTTATTTTGGGCTACCCTACCAACATCAACACATGGTTATGAAATTTGTATGGAACAAGGACTTTAACTAAAAGTATGCACCGGCCTTACAAACATTGCCCGCTTAACATTCCTACATATAATAAAATTGTAACAGGTCGATGTCTGTACATGGCAGATATCAACAAAAAATTGATTGGGGGAAGCATTATTAAGCGAGTAGAATCCAATATAACCATTTTAAAATTTTTTGTGTGTCTGTCTGTCAGTCCGTAGGTTTGTGGCCGTGTCACTCTGAAAGTAATGAATGGAATTGAATGAAACTTTTTTCGTTGGATTGCTCGACGCTCAACTTAAAATTTAAGATATTACTTTTTTCGATATCTCAACCGGTTTTGGAGTTATCGCCCAATATGTGGACCATATCTGTCTGTATGTTTGTGGTCGTAACACTCTAAAAGTACTGAATGGAATTGAATCGTTGGATTGCTAGACGGTCAACTTAAAGTTTAAGATATTATTTTTTGCGATATCTCAACGGGTTTTGGGGTTATCGCCCAATATGTGGGTCAGGGGTAACTAAAACTGTCTAAAGCGGGCTACCCACCTACCAAGAAATGCCTCAAGAAAAAAACGAGCATATATTTCTTATGCCTGGTCAAGACATTTTGACGTTTATGGCATTTTCCATTTTATTGCAGATTATTATTATAAAAATTTATAAAACATGTGTAGCGAAGTATTTACTCATCTTTGCCGTGAATCTGCACGTTTACCTCAAGAAATATATACTAGCATATATACTAGCATATTTATTTCTTGAGGTAAACCGGCATTGCCAACCATAGAAAATTGTAGTATTTTTTCTTATGAGCTGAGTATTGGCTCAAGAAAATCTGACGTGTGAAAACAGTTCTTGACCATTTCTTGAGCGTTTTTATATGGAGCTTGACATTTCTTGGCACGTGAGTAGCCCGCTTTAGTACACTATGGGTGTCAAACGAAAGATGTCAACCCCGAAGTGCCACCAGTTTGCCCGGAATGCTGTTCTCCTTTCTACCCTAACCTCATATTCACTCCCTGGTCCTAGGAGCATACTCTTCTAACACCAATCGCACTTTGGCACAACCCTATTGAAACTGCTAGTTTTCTTGGAATCCTATTAGAAGATATGAATGGCGGCGATATACCAACAGGTTATCATAACCTCTAACGAGATTTTTAGCCGAGTTTCACTTTCCAACTTGTGGTGTGTTGCTTTTTGAGTTTTCCTACAAGTTGGCGGGGCCTAAAGTTTTTTGCCGACTCCGAACGGCACTTGCAAAGCAAATGAATTTTTGCTGAGAAGCTTCTCAGGGCAGAAATACACCCGGAGAGTTTGCCAAACTACTGCCGAGGAGCGCCCCGTTTAGAAAAATTATTTTTCTAAATAATTTTTGGTGTTACTTTTGCCGGGCATCGAACCGCCACCATTTGGTGTAGAAGGCCGAACACTTAACCGCTACACCACGGCGGCCGGTAGAAAATGCTTTACGAATTAAAGCCAACAAAGTGTAGAGCGTTCTCAAAAAGGAGCAAAAAGGGACTCTGTCAAAGCTCTCTTGGGGAGTCTTAATGGGAGCGTCTACGGATTTAATTGAAAGGAGAACTCAGCACGAGTCTTTCCAGATTATATGCGGGGTGTGTCTAAGAGAAACACTTTTTTTATTATCTGAGGAAGTGTTTTTGGACTCCATAAATGCACCTTTGATGAGAAGTAGATACATTTTTTCCAACATTTCCAAAAGACAGCCTTTTAGAAGCCTCCCTAGCTGGGTGAGCGCACCGCGAATGGAGTCCAAACGGAGCATCTTGCAGACTCTTCTGGTTGAATGAGATAGAAGGGACTGGTTTTGCTCTGGATGTTAGCGCAAAATGTCTAGGCTGATTCATGCTAAATAAAAGAGACACAATTTGAAAGACCCGTTTGCACGAGTCAATTTTCAGAATCAACAAGAAATTGTATGAATAATCGATCAAGGTTAACGCCCTTTGAGAATGAATTTGTGTTCTTTATTTTAAGTTTAAACTTTTAAGTATGTATGTATGTACGTAAATATACCAAATCGAGTAAGCAGAAGTACTGAAAAAGTTTGATGTTTCTTTCCTTTTATGGAACAACGCGTATGCTAAAAGACTTCGCCAAATGGATAAAGACTGATTGGCTTCGCCGGTGCACGAAACATGGTCATATCCAGCACCAGGTTCCAGCATAAAAAGATCCATCAAGCAACATGGCTATCACCAGATCGGAAAAAACCCAACATATCGATCACTTTGTGATAGACGGACGGCATGTTCCAGCGTTATGGACGTACGCACGATGCGGGCCCAAACATCGACTCCGATCACTACTTGGTAGCAGCCAAGACTCGTACCCGCCTAAAGGATGATTTACACGGGTCGATTTTTGTAACCTTTTTTTCAATCGACCGTGTAAACAGCAATTCGATCGATCTTCACCTTGTATTTAAGGGTTCAACCCAAGTGGTTCGATAAAAATCGACCAGAAAATCGACCCGTGTAAATCAGCCTTAAGCACAACAAAAGAGGCGCCACAAAAAACGAAAGAAAAGCGGGACGTCGAAAAACGGCAGTCACAACATGCAGCCAATGATTTCGCAGAACCCCTCGCACACCTGCTCTCTGAGAGCACAATTCACCCCAGCGGAGTGCACGAGCAGTGGGCACATATCTCCGGAGCACTTCGTGCCGCAGCCGAAGAAGTAATTGGATTCCGGCAAGTGCAAAGCTGGTAACGATGATAGAGAGTGCAGAGACGCAGTGAAAAGAAAGGACGACTTAAAAGCGAATGCAACGAGGAGCGTGTATGAACACTACGCGCGATGAAGAGGGAAGCGAGACGGTTTTTCAGAAGAAGAAAGAAAGGGGAAGAGGAAAAGCGTGAAATCGAAGCTTGAAATGCTAGCCAGCAGAAGCAACGCCCGAAAAGTGTATCAAAAAAACGAATGACGGAAGGTTTGAAACCCGGGGCAAACTCATGTAAAAATCAGTAAACCGACTGATTGGACCTTATCAGTGTGGCTTTAGACCTGGTAAATCTACCACCGACCAGATTTTTACAATGCGCCAAATCTTGGAAAAACCCCATGAGAAAAGGATCGACACACACCACCTCTTTGTTCATTTTAAAGCCGCCTTCGACAGCACGAAAGGGAGTTGCCTATATGCCGCTATGTCTGATTTTGGCTTCCCCGCAAAACCTATACGGCTATGCAAAATAATGCTAAACAACACCACCAGCTCGGTCAGAATCGGGAAGGACCTCTCCTAGCCGTTCGAAACTAAGCGAGGTTTCAGACAGGGCGATTTCTTTAATTTGATTTGATGTTGGAGAAAATAATACAAGCTGCAGAACTTAATCGCGTTGGAACAATATATTACAAGAGCGTACAACTGTTGGCGTTTTGGGATCAATTGGGGGTAATCCAAAATTACCCAAAACGGCCCCAAAATTACCCCCAATTGACCCCAAAATGATTCAAAAATTACCCCGAAATGGCCCCAAAATTACCCCCAACTGATCCTATAATAAATTCAAAATTACCCCGAAACAGCCCCAAAATTACCCCTAATTCATCCCAATGCGAAACCAACATTGTTGCTATTACAAAATCAAACCAGCAAAAAGGATCAAATACCAATATTAACTTTGACTCTTGTCACCTATTGCTACAGAATTTTTTGCTGGTGAATACAAACAAAACAAATATTCTGGGAAAGTTTGAATTTAAAATTCCAACGGCAAGACAGTGCTCAAGGATATATAATATATCTTTATATTATAACATTAAGAAAAATATTAAAGAACCCGTAGTTTTGGTCATTTTTTTTTTAAACAAGTACAACTGCGTGTGAAGTAATACATGTATTTATTTCATAAAAATTTCGTGTAGACTGCCTTGTAGGTAAACTGAACGCCATGGTTTTCACAAGTGATATTGATGAAATGTTTAAAACTGGTATATCGTCGAAAAAAGTACAAAACCTTCTGCAAAACCGCACATTCGACATTTCTGTCAAAAATGAGATTTGCCTACCAGGGCTTCTGGGTAACCCGGACCCATTCATTAGTAACAAAAAAGTAGGAGTTTGTGCAAAAGAATGTCAAAAAAACCACATTTGAATTTGACCCACCACATAGTGGTTCGTACAAGGGTTAATCAGTTTTCAGTGTCTCCTGTAAAATGTGTGCGGCTACGTATGTGCGGTTTTGCAGAATTTCGATGTGCGGTTTTGAACTTTTTCCGACGATATGTAACTTTGGGTACTGTTATGAGAAGTTTACCTTTGTAATACAAAATTTAGTCAATCTAGATCGTATTGATATTATTTTTTAGCATCTGTTTTACATATTTATAGCACATGCAATAAAGAAACACAATTTATAAAATAATGTTATTTTTTTGCATTTTTTGGACTTTTTTATATATAAATCATGAAACTTAGGATTCTTTGAGCACCATTTTTTCACCAACCAAAAAGTTTGAAAAATTACAGAGGTATATTGACGTCAATATAAAAAAATGGAGGGATGCCTAGGGCAAGTATTTGAAGTTAGTTTATTTTGGGCTACCCTACCAACATCAACACATGGTTATGAAATTTGTATGGAACAAGGACTTTAACTAAAAGTATGCACCGGCCTTACAAACATTGCCCGCTTAACATTCCTACATATAATAAAATTGTAACAGGTCGATGTCTGTACATGGCAGATATCAACAAAAAATTGATTGGGGGAAGCATTATTAAGCGAGTAGAATCCAATATAACCATTTTAAAATTTTTTGTGTGTCTGTCTGTCAGTCCGTAGGTTTGTGGCCGTGTCACTCTGAAAGTAATGAATGGAATTGAATGAAACTTTTTTCGTTGGATTGCTCGACGCTCAACTTAAAATTTAAGATATTACTTTTTTCGATATCTCAACCGGTTTTGGAGTTATCGCCCAATATGTGGACCATATCTGTCTGTATGTTTGTGGTCGTAACACTCTAAAAGTACTGAATGGAATTGAATCGTTGGATTGCTAGACGGTCAACTTAAAGTTTAAGATATTATTTTTTGCGATATCTCAACGGGTTTTGGGGTTATCGCCCAATATGTGGGTCAGGGGTAACTAAAACTGTCTAAAGCGGGCTACCCACCTACCAAGAAATGCCTCAAGAAAAAAACGAGCATATATTTCTTATGCCTGGTCAAGACATTTTGACGTTTATGGCATTTTCCATTTTATTGCAGATTATTATTATAAAAATTTATAAAACATGTGTAGCGAAGTATTTACTCATCTTTGCCGTGAATCTGCACGTTTACCTCAAGAAATATATACTAGCATATATACTAGCATATTTATTTCTTGAGGTAAACCGGCATTGCCAACCATAGAAAATTGTAGTATTTTTTCTTATGAGCTGAGTATTGGCTCAAGAAAATCTGACGTGTGAAAACAGTTCTTGACCATTTCTTGAGCGTTTTTATATGGACCTTGACATTTCTTGGCACGTGAGTAGCCCGCTTTAGTACACTATGGGTGTCAAACGAAAGATGTCAACCCCGAAGTGCCACCAGTTTGCCCGGAATGCTGTTCTCCTTTCTACCCTAACCTCATATTCACTCCCTGGTCCTAGGAGCATACTCTTCTAACACCAATCGCACTTTGGCACAACCCTATTGAAACTGCTAGTTTTCTTGGAATCCTATTAGAAGATATGAATGGCGGCGATATACCAACAGGTTATCATAACCTCTAACGAGATTTTTAGCCGAGTTTCTCTTTCCAACTTGTGGTGTGTTGCTTTTTGAGTTTTCCTACAAGTTGGCGGGGCCTAAAGTTTTTTGCCGACTCCGAACGGCACTTGCAAAGCAAATGAATTTTTGCTGAGAAGCTTCTCAGGGCAGAAATACACCCGGAGAGTTTGCCAAACTACTGCCGAGGAGCGCCCCGTTTAGAAAAATTATTTTTCTAAATAATTTTTGGTGTTACTTTTGCCGGGCATCGAACCGCCACCATTTGGTGTAGAAGGCCGAACACTTAACCGCTACACCACGGCGGCCGGTAGAAAATGCTTTACGAATTAAAGCCAACAAAGTGTAGAGCGTTCTCAAAAAGGAGCAAAAAGGGACTCTGTCAAAGCTCTCTTGGGGAGTCTTAATGGGAGCGTCTACGGATTTAATTGAAAGGAGAACTCAGCACGAGTCTTTCCAGATTATATGCGGGGTGTGTCTAAGAGAAACACTTTTTTTATTATCTGAGGAACTGTTTTTGGACTCCATAAATGCACCTTTGATGAGTCCGAAAGTAGATACATTTTTTCCAACATTTCCAAAAGACAGCCTTTTAGAAGCCTCCCTAGCTGGGTGAGCGCACCGCGAATGGAGTCCAAACGGAGCATCTTGCAGACTCTTCTGGTTGAATGAGATAGAAGGGACTGGTTTTGCTCTGGATGTTAGCGCAAAATGTCTAGGCTGATTCATGCTAAATAAAAGAGACACAATTTGAAAGACCCGTTTGCACGAGTCAATTTTCAGAATCAACAAGAAATTGTATGAATAATCGATCAAGGTTAACGCCCTTTGAGAATGAATTTGTGTTCTTTATTTTAAGTTTAAACTTTTAAGTATGTATGTATGTACGTAAATATACCAAATCGAGTAAGCAGAAGTACTGAAAAAGTTTGATGTTTCTTTCCTTTTATGGAACAACGCGTATGCTAAAAGACTTCGCCAAATGGATAAAGACTGATTGGCTTCGCCGGTGCACGAAACATGGTCATATCCAGCACCAGGTTCCAGCATAAAAAGATCCATCAAGCAACATGGCTATCACCAGATCGGAAAAAACCCAACAAACATATCGATCACTTTGTGATAGACGGACGGCATGTTCCAGCGTTATGGACGTACGCACGATGCGGGCCCAAACATCGACTCCGATCACTACTTGGTAGCAGCCAAGACTCGTACCCGCCTAAAGGATGATTTACACGGGTCGATTTTTGTAACCTTTTTTTCAATCGACCGTGTAAACAGCAATTCGATCGATCTTCACCTTGTATTTAAGGGTTCAACCCAAGTGGTTCGATAAAAATCGACCAGAAAATCGACCCGTGTAAATCAGCCTTAAGCACAACAAAAGAGGCGCCACAAAAAACGAAAGAAAAGCGGGACGTCGAAAAACGGCAGTCACAACATGCAGCCAATGATTTCGCAGAACCCCTCGCACACCTGCTCTCTGAGAGCACAATTCACCCCAGCGGAGTGCACGAGCAGTGGGCACATATCTCCGGAGCACTTCGTGCCGCAGCCGAAGAAGTAATTGGATTCCGGCAAGTGCAAAGCTGGTAACGATGATAGAGAGTGCAGAGACGCAGTGAAAAGAAAGGACGACTTAAAAGCGAATGCAACGAGGAGCGTGTATGAACACTACGCGCGATGAAGAGGGAAGCGAGACGGTTTTTCAGAAGAAGAAAGAAAGGGGAAGAGGAAAAGCGTGAAATCGAAGCTTGAAATGCTAGCCAGCAGAAGCAACGCCCGAAAAGTGTATCAAAAAAACGAATGACGGAAGGTTTGAAACCCGGGGCAAACTCATGTAAAAATCAGTAAACCGACTGATTGGACCTTATCAGTGTGGCTTTAGACCTGGTAAATCTACCACCGACCAGATTTTTACAATGCGCCAAATCTTGGAAAAACCCCATGAGAAAAGGATCGACACACACCACCTCTTTGTTCATTTTAAAGCCGCCTTCGACAGCACGAAAGGGAGTTGCCTATATGCCGCTATGTCTGATTTTGGCTTCCCCGCAAAACCTATACGGCTATGCAAAATAATGCTAAACAACACCACCAGCTCGGTCAGAATCGGGAAGGACCTCTCCTAGCCGTTCGAAACTAAGCGAGGTTTCAGACAGGGCGATTTCTTTAATTTGATTTGATGTTGGAGAAAATAATACAAGCTGCAGAACTTAATCGCGTTGGAACAATATATTACAAGAGCGTACAACTGTTGGCGTTTTGGGATCAATTGGGGGTAATCCAAAATTACCCAAAACGGCCCCAAAATTACCCCCAATTGACCCCAAAATGATTCAAAAATTACCCCGAAATGGCCCCAAAATTACCCCCAACTGATCCTATAATAAATTCAAAATTACCCCGAAACAGCCCCAAAATTACCCCTAATTCATCCCAATGCGAAACCAACATTGTTGCTATTACAAAATCAAACCAGCAAAAAGGATCAAATACCAATATTAACTTTGACTCTTGTCACCTATTGCTACAGAATTTTTTGCTGGTGAATACAAACAAAACAAATATTCTGGGAAAGTTTGAATTTAAAATTCCAACGGCAAGACAGTGCTCAAGGATATATAATATATCTTTATATTATAACATTAAGAAAAATATTAAAGAACCCGTAGTTTTGGTCATTTTTTTTTTAAACAAGTACAACTGCGTGTGAAGCAATACATGTATTTATTTCATAAAAATTTCGTGTAGACTGCCTTGTAGGTAAACTGAACGCCATGGTTTTCACAAGTGATATTGATGAAATGTTTAAAACTGGTATATCGTCGAAAAAAGTACAAAACCTTCTGCAAAACCGCACATTCGACATTTCTGTCAAAAATGAGATTTGCCTACCAGGGCTTCTGGGTAACCCGGACCCATTCATTAGTAACAAAAAAGTAGGAGTTTGTGCAAAAGAATGTCAAAAAAACCACATTTGAATTTGACCCACCACATAGTGGTTCGTACAAGGGTTAATCAGTTTTCAGTGTCTCCTGTAAAATGTGTGCGGCTACGTATGTGCGGTTTTGCAGAATTTCGATGTGCGGTTTTGAACTTTTTCCGACGATATGTAACTTTGGGTACTGTTATGAGAAGTTTACCTTTGTAATACAAAATTTAGTCAATCTAGATCGTATTGATATTATTTTTTAGCATCTGTTTTACATATTTATAGCACATGCAATAAAGAAACACAATTTATAAAATAATGTTATTTTTTTGCATTTTTTGGACTTTTTTTTATATAAATCATGAAACTTAGGATTCTTTGAGCACCATTTTTTCACCAACCAAAAAGTTTGAAAAATTACAGAGGTATATTGACGTCAATATAAAAAAATGGAGGGATGCCTAGGGCAAGTATTTGAAGTTAGTTTATTTTGGGCTACCCTACCAACATCAACACATGGTTATGAAATTTGTATGGAACAAGGACTTTAACTAAAAGTATGCACCGGCCTTACAAACATTGCCCGCTTAACATTCCTACATATAATAAAATTGTAACAGGTCGATGTCTGTACATGGCAGATATCAACAAAAAATTGATTGGGGGAAGCATTATTAAGCGAGTAGAATCCAATATAACCATTTTAAAATTTTTTGTGTGTCTGTCTGTCAGTCCGTAGGTTTGTGGCCGTGTCACTCTGAAAGTAATGAATGGAATTGAATGAATCGTTGGATTGCTCGACGCTCAACTTAAAATTTAAGATATTACTTTTTTCGATATCTCAACCGGTTTTGGAGTTATCGCCCAATATGTGGACCATATCTGTCTGTATGTTTGTGGTCGTAACACTCTAAAAGTACTGAATGGAATTGAATCGTTGGATTGCTAGACGGTCAACTTAAAGTTTAAGATATTATTTTTTGCGATATCTCAACGGGTTTTGGGGTTATCGCCCAATATGTGGGTCAGGGGTAACTAAAACTGTCTAAAGCGGGCTACCCACCTACCAAGAAATGCCTCAAGAAAAAAACGAGCATATATTTCTTATGCCTGGTCAAGACATTTTGACGTTTATGGCATTTTCCATTTTATTGCAGATTATTATTATAAAAATTTATAAAACATGTGTAGCGAAGTATTTACTCATCTTTGCCGTGAATCTGCACGTTTACCTCAAGAAATATATACTAGCATATATACTAGCATATTTATTTCTTGAGGTAAACCGGCATTGCCAACCATAGAAAATTGTAGTATTTTTTCTTATGAGCTGAGTATTGGCTCAAGAAAATCTGACGTGTGAAAACAGTTCTTGACCATTTCTTGAGCGTTTTTATATGGAGCTTGACATTTCTTGGCACGTGAGTAGCCCGCTTTAGTACACTATGGGTGTCAAACGAAAGATGTCAATGAGTGGTACAATATGCGATGTGATTCATTGAAATGTCTGAAATAGTTTGGGAGATATTTTGAAATTTCGATAGCTCGACCGGTTTCGGAGGTATCGACGAATATTTCCACAAAAAAATGTTAGTACATTATGGGTATCAAACAAAAGGTGTTTATGAATGCTGTCATAAACCATTGATTAACTTCAATACCTAAACTATCCCGGAGATATCTAATAAAATGTGGGGTCGTTTTTTATTAAACTTTAAGCTTTATCAGTCCGATGAAAAAATTTTTTGTGACCGAGATTTGGGTTTATCGAGCAGAAAAACTTTAAAGCTTGCATGACAACACGACCCTTAATGGCTGAACTCCAGAAACAGAAATTATACGCATACGAAGTCGCGGGCACCAGCTAGTAACAGTATAAAATAAACGAAAGAATGGAAAAGAAAAGGAGTGGATAAAAGGAAAATAATGGAAAGGTAAGGCAAGTAAAGGAAAAGAGAGAAAAATCAAAGGCAAGTAAAGGTAGGGAAAGGAAAGGAATTAAAAAGAAAAAAAGAAAGGAAAAGAAAGGCAAAGAAAGGCAAAGGTAATGAAAGTAAAGGAATGAAAAATAAAGGAAAAATAGAGAAAGATAAAAAAAAGAAGAAGAAAGGAAATAAAAGGTAGGGAAGAGAAAGGTATGGAAAAGAAATGAAGATAAAAATAAAGAAAAATAAAGAAAATGAAGGGAATGGAAAGGGAAAAAAATAGTTAAAGGAAATGAATGGAAAAGAAATAAAACTAAAAGAGTTGAGAAAGGGGGAAAAAATAAAGTAAGGAAACGTAAGGAAAGGAAGGGAAAGGAAAGGAGAGGAAATGAAAGCTAAGGAAAGGAAAAGAAAGCTAAGGAAAAAGGAATGTAATGGAAAATAAAGGTAACAAAGAAAAGAAAAGTAAATAAAAGAAATGAAAAGGTAAGAAAATAAAAAAAGGAAAAGAAATGAAAGGAAAAGAAAGAAAAATAAAGGAAAAGAAAAGAACAATAAAGAAAAGAAAGGAAAGAAATAAAATAAAATGAAATGAAATAATAGAAAAGGAAAGGAAAAAAGGAAAAGAAAGGAAAGGAAAAGAACGGAAAGAAAGGGAAGAAAAGGAATGGAAAGGAAAGATAAGGAAAGGAAAGGAAAAAAAGCAAAAGAAAGAAAAGAAAATGTGTTTTTTGAGAAACGAAAATTAAAGGAAAGGAGATGAAAGGAAAGGAAAGAAAAGCAAATGAAAGCAAAGGAAAGGAAAAAATAGGTGAATAAAAATGACCTAAAATAAATAATTATAAACATTGAAACTGTATTACGGAATAGTATAAAGAGGGAGGAAAAGGCAAAAAGAAGAGGAATGTAAGTAAGGAAATAAAAAAGAAAGTGAATGTTAAGAAAACTGAACTTCAAAAAGGTAGAGGAATGAAACAAGGTTTGTGTGGTTGAATTTTAACCACTGGGCAAACTCTAGTTAGCATAAATACGCAACATTCGTATGGGTGCTGCCGCATTTTTCTGAAATAAATGCCGCCATGGGACACGCTTCAAAAATCATGCGAATACCATTACCAATGAGGTTGTAAATGTGGTGGCTTTTGCAACTACACACATACATACCTATGTTGAACGTCACAACTGACAGCCACTGAGGGTTGTGAGAAGTTTCTACTGACGAACTCTCACAATGAAAATCCAGTACACATTCGAACAGCAGCAAGAAACAGACGAAAAGAAAGCAAACAAAAGTGTTAAAAAATACCCCTACGCAAATGCATATAAAAGTGAAATTATCAATAAAGGATTAGCGAAAATACTGAAACAAAAACCAATCATTAAAGAAAATAAACGCAAAACTGCCGAAAATCAAAACGAAAATGAACGGATGAAAAAATAAGCCAAAATACAATATAAACCCTACTGATAGTTATTAAAGATTTTGCTGCTACGTTTTCAGTTATGGGTTGAATTGAATGTGGGACGTGAACTTGCACACACACAAGCGAAAACACACAAAATGTATATTGTGTGCGTGGGTGGCACAAAATAAAATAATAAATAAAATTACAAAAGGAATTGGAGCAGCTGCATGGAAAAACAAAAAAAAAATAGAAATAAAACGCACTTTTTTGCTGAAGAAGCTACAATGCAGCAGCTGCGGTTTGACGTTATGCGCTAACAACAACGAGACCAAAAGACGCCAGTGACAAAGAGGTGATATTTGCATAGAACAAACGTTATATATGCGTGTTAAAGCACGCAAGAACATGTAATTAAATATAGCAAAGCAAGCAAGCAAAGTGTGGCCACTCCTACAACTGCACTTACATATAACTGTGATAACGTTGAAAGCAAAGCAAAGAGAAAGCAATGCACAAACAACTGATGTGTACTGATTGGCGGTGTGGTGGGGCGTATGAGTAACTAAAAATCCAACTAAACTAAAAGCAAACTTAATTTTGAAGAAAATAGTACGTAACTAATACATACAACAAATAAATAACTAAAACGCCAACAAAGCTTTAATGTACGATAATGAAAAATTGTTGTTTGTAAATGTGTTTGGTGGTGAAAAGAAATAGAGACCAATGACCAAAATAGCATGTCCTGCTTTTAAAGCAAAATAACTGGCAGCTAGGATATACATATATAAAAGCACATAAATATGTATACATTTATGTAGTATGCAGGAATTAGCCTTAAGACAAAAAAGAAGAGGAAAACATCACAATATGTTGTAGCTAAATTTAATTGATTAGTTATAACAGTGCTTTAGATGTAAACAAAACACCAATTTATTAGCAAAAATATATATACATATACATACATATAAGGGTTTTGAAACAACTATCAATAAAATAATTAAGTTGTTTTGTTTAAACAAATTAAGTAAGAAGTTAATTTTATTTATAAAAACTACAAAAACGCATGAAAGCCGTTCAAACTTGAAAATCATATATGAACCACCAACAACAAAGTTCCCGTACAGCAGTGTTGTATATTTGTTTACATATAAAAATACTCATATACGCGTACATTAATTGTAATGCAGACGAAACAACTTTAAACAAACAATAGACTTTAAATTTATTAAATAATTTTTTTTAACAAACATTTGTTAATCGTCATATTAGATACATAGTTTAAAGAAATCATATGCAATAAAAACCAATTCATTTAATAATTAATTTTAACAAAAAAAAAAAATAAATAAAAAAAATAAGAACTTTGAACTAAAATTCGAAATCAACACAAAGTGGATAATCTCCTGCAAAAGCAAGCCAATTAATTAAAAAAGAAATAATAAAGTTAAAAAAATTATTAGAAAACTAAAAATTAATAAAAAATGTATCCTACATTGAACAAGTAACAGTAAAGCATTAGTAATCAATTTGGTACAACAGCATGCAAAATCGTTAGCCTAAGAATACGAAACAAATTAATATAACTTAATATAAAAATCAAGGGCTATAATCCCACAAGAAAATAACAGAATTTATATACCCACGTGCAAAAAAATTTTCATTAACGTAAAGCTATTAAAAAATTTAGGGAATTTAATATACATATATTGTGTGAAAAATAGTAACTAATAAAATAGTGTTATAAAAATATTTATAAATATTGTAGAGCCTTCAAACGTTGAGCATATACAAATTTGTTAACCCGCAGCACCCGGCAACACATTCTACATACAAACCTGCACAAGTTAAAATCGATACTAACGCATACATATATAGTCCATATTTAAAAAGTTAGCGATATTGCATTAAAAACAAAAACAAATTATATAAAAAAATAAAAATAAGTAAGTAAAAATTACCTATCAAATAATTCATAAAAGCAAAGTTTAGGAAGAGCGTACAAAATAACAACAATTGTGGTCCGTTAACGCCGCATGGCGTGTCACAAATTGCGCTCAGCTGGTAAGTACAACTAGCCCAAGCGTAAAATATGCCCGGTATGAAGCAGCAGCGCAAAAATAACTATTTAAATGCAGATGTAACGCTGCTAAAAACATAAAAAAAAAATAATACAGAAAATAATTCTGAAAAAATAAAACTAAAAAAAAAAAACATTTTAAAGCGCAACAAACGAATGAAAGGCCACTAAAAATTTATGTGTTTGATAAAGAAAAACTGACAGCGCTACAAAAACAAAATAAAGTGTTTAATATTTGCTCAATATTCACACACACACACACATGAACGCTCAAAAGCGAATGTCAAAAACAGCTGTGTAGGTGTTTGCTATCATAAAAAAAAAACAAACACAGTTGCTAGTACTGCTTTAAGTCGCTTATTTGGGCGTATATGATGGTATGTGTGATGGTATACGCCTATCAAAGTGAACATCGAAATCGAAAGCACAGGCCAACAACAAAGCTTTAAAACACTTATTTTTTATTGCGCAATATTTAAATATTCAATACAGTGCACTTCAAAGCGTATTGCTAAAAAGAATTTATTGTTGTTTAAAACCACAAAATTACAACAAAATCTTTTGCCTAATACGGCAAGCAAAAATTAACCGTTGGAAATTGAATAGTCTCCCACCAACAGCCGCTAAAGCAAGTCAATAAATAACAAGTAATGTAAGCTAAAAAATATAAATCATAGCGTTGATACAAAAAAAAGCATGGTAAAAACAAACTTAAAAAAGAAGATATTATAATTTATATAAATTAAAAATCGTGTAACGCCTCTCGCCCCCACCCACATATCTAAAAAAAATTAAAACAATAACGCGCTTTGCACATTTCACGCTATACTTGGCACACTATAAAGACAACGATCGCAGCTTATAAAACAAAGCAACTCTGGTTTCTATCAGTTTTAATTGAATATGTCCCATATAGCCGATGATGCTAGTAGCATGAGTGACGACGTTTTTGAAGATCCCGAAATTACGCAACGTCGCTTCGAGGAGACGACAGCGCACTATCGCAGCGATTATAGCAGCTCGGCTAGCGGTAGTGGTCTACATGCTGGCGCCGGCGTTAGCTGTAGTAATGCATATAGTACTGGTTATCCTGGTTATCGTCCACCGGTTAAAGCCTTGCAAATGTATGCACTCGAAGATGCGGTATTTCATGATGTTGGCGTTGATGAAGCATATGAAGATGGTTGGCGTTCCTATCGTTATGATGAAGTGGGCATGTATAATCAACCACAACAACAGCCATTCGATGATACTATTAATCACAAGGTAAAATTTCGATGCCTACCAGTTGTTACTCTGAAAGGAATTTCTGAGATATGGGTATCAAATGAAAGGTCTTAATAAGAGTTTTAAGGAGAATTTGTTTCAAGTCCCATGTAGGAACCCGTTTCCGAGATATCGACCAAAATGTGGACCAGGTGTGACCTTAGAAAGTGTTTGGACAATATGGGTACCAAATGAAAGGTGTTGATGACGGTTTTAACAGGGAGTGGTTGTAAGTCCCATGTCCGAACCCGTTTGGCAAATATCGACCAATATGTGGACCAGGTGTGATCCTAGGAATTGTTTGTACGATATGGCGTTCCAAGATATCGGCTAAAATGTTGACCAGGTGTGACCAAAAAAGTGTTTGGACAATATGGGTACCAAATGAAAGGCGTTGATTAGAGTCTTAACAGGGTGGGGTTCTTAGTTCCATATGCGAACGCGGTTCCGACATGTTGACTTAAATGTTGACCAGGTGTTACTCAGAGGATATTTGTAAGATATGGATATCAAATAAAAGGCGTTTGCTGGGCTCTTAACAGGGAGGGGTCCAAGTAGAGTGGACGAGCTTGCTTAAGGGGTGCAAGAGTAAGTCGCCTCCCCGTTGGTGCACCCTGGGTAACGCTAAATGACTTACATGGCCTACACGGCTAGTTTCTACGTATTGCCGGTTCTACGAGAACGGTACCAGTACTTGTGCTGTACCCATCGTGCAAAAACGACCCGGGCCGTTTTCTTATATCGACCCGGCCAAGAGCAATACACTCGGGGTGACCCTGTCTGACATTTAGGCAGGGCTACATCTCGTTACAACAACAACAACAACTTGCTTCCCAAATATCGACCAAAATTTAGGCAAAGTGCGGATCGAGAAAGTGTTGGTGAGTGTTTTGAAAGTGAGTAGTTCCCTGCCCCGTGCACGAACCAATTTTCCAAAATATCGGCCAAAATGTGGACAAGGTGTGACCCGAAAGTGTTTTGACAATTTGGATACCAAATGAAAGATGTTGTTGAATATTTTAACAAGGTGTGATTTTTAGTTCAATGCAAACCGGGTTGCGAGAAATTGCCACTTCCTGTATATACTTACTTTTTAAGGCTCAATATCTCTAAAAATGTTGATGGCAGCTACCTGGGAAATGGTATGGAAATATACGATATCAATACCACTCTAACAAAAAAAGTTCGAGTTATCCATCGCTGGTGGCACCTTCCGCACAAAATTCATTTTTTCGAATAAAGAAAATACGGTCGTAATCGGGATTTTTGGAAATGAGTTCAACAAAAAACTATTTTGTGCAGAACGAAGTCTGCGGGTTCAGCTAGTAGCTACATATGATTAAAAAGAAATTAGTTGTTTTCTCTCCTGTAAAATTTGATTGCTTTCAGATATGGGGTTTTGCATCTGCCATATATGTGGTTTTGCATAAGCATCGACGATATGCACAAAAAAAGAGTATTTGGAAAATCTAGAATCTTTCTAACGGTGTAAATCTGATGCTCTGCACAATAAATCTCTTCGCGTATCATTCATCAATTCGCTCATTTATTAGCTATGGTTGAATAGTTATTTTAAAATTTTTGAGCAGATGACAACGCTTTTTATAAAAATCATAATAAATTACTAAATTCCAAGCCAAGACCTAAAGCTAGGTACTAACATCGAGTTTCACGTGAAACAGCTCTCAAAATCCATACAAATTGTCTGTCGTGAAAAAACCGTGAAATTTCGCTCCCACTTCACGGAAAAGTAGTACTGAGTTCACGCCGTAATAATATTGCGTAATATGGCATTAGATACATTTTTTCACGACTTTGAAATTGTCCATGTCATTTAAAATGGTGCGAAAGGTGACGTTTGTTGAAGTTGATGCTTGAAATGGGAAAACTTACGGAAAATTACAAAATAACCAAAGAATAAACGAAATAAAAAAATTTAAATTGCTAGCAACATTTCACGACAAGCCAATTGCATGTGGCCGGCGAAATTCCACGGCTTTGATGGTAGTACTTGGCTTAAAGGAGAAAATTATTTTTAAACAGGTGGCAACACTTTTCCAAATAAAATTGTAGCTTTCTGCATATCTACAGACTGGGCTCTTTTATTTTACACATCCACTTTAAAAATGAAAAAACTATACAGCAAAAAATAACTTTTAAACAGGTGATAATAAAGGCTCGAGGCCTTGATAAACACAGTAACTTAAGTTGTAGTTAAATTTTCTTATTTGATTTTAGCAAAATTACAAATAATTATTTATAGCATATTAATTTTTTGCTCTTCCTAGACTATACTTCTCGGCGATTCTGGGGTAGGCAAAACCTCTTTCCTTGTAAAGTACAATACAGGGGAATTCCGTTTGGGTTCCTTCTCAGCCACAGTGGGTATTGCATTAACGGTAAGTGGTTGCATTTTTTTTAATATATGTATGGGATTTGAATTTGTAATACTTCTATATTGGCAGCAACGTATCTTCTCAATGTGCAATAATTACGAAATCAATTCGAGCAAGCTAGTACCGCTTCTGTCAATGTATTGTGTACGTGTATATTCATAAACGAAAAAATTGAAAAAATTGTCAAAGCAATAAAGTAGCGGATTTCATTGATAGGGGCCCAAATGTATTGAAACCAAAAAAAATTTTTTTTTTTTTTTTAAATATGTTGAGGCTTGTTGTCACAAGTATAATGGTAAGGTATCTATAGTTTTTCGTCTTAGGCTCACGTGCACAACGAAAATTTATATTATTTTTAGGTATTTTAGTGAGCTCAAGGCCATGCAACGGCGACGGGTCCAACGTATGCGAGAAGGTATATGTAGGGACAACTAAATTAAAATTAAAGACAAGGGTTTCCGCTCACAAATCAAATATTAAACTTCGTAACAGTGTTTCTGAAAATAAGACGGCATTAACAGCCCATTGCAAAGATACAGATTTTGAAAATGTTGTTTTACTTGACAAAGAGAAAAATTACCATAAAAGATATTTTTTAGAAATGTTACATATTACGAGCACCCCTAATGAGAAGAGAATGAATTACAAGAGTGATACACAAGAAATTGCGCATGTCTATCGGAGCTTGGTGCTCAAACAACAATAACGATCATCGAAGTCAGCATCATCACCCAACAATGTTCCTGCTAATAGCTAATAAGCATTGCAAATATATTTACATACATACATATTAGAGCGTACCAAAAATATATGGAATAAAATGAAGGTTCGAAATTTGATATGCACACCCTCTATATCCGTGCGTTTTAGCCTAAAGAACATGTGTGCGAAGTTTTATTGCTCTAGGATAGCGGCAACCCGTGCCGACTTTAAGTTAAAGTTTTTGCTAGGAGCTTATACTAAGTTCGTAAAAAAGTGCATTAAGGCTTCGAAAATTACATAATTTTAATATTTGGTTCATATATAAAAGGCTGTGTAACAAATATCCACCTTTGAACTTTTAAAAGGGTTTCAGGATTCTTTGCAAGGATATTGAAAAAAAGTATTCACAAGAAAAGGACATTGGAATTTCGAAATTGTGTTAGTAGATTGCGTAACAATATGTTTTCTAGCAAAAATATTTTAATACATCTTGAAACTTTGCAATTACAGTGCACTTTTAATAGGTCATACACGGCGTAGGAGTAACATTGTTATAATTCAAGTAAATATTTTGCGAAAAAAATATAATAACATCAGATCTTTAACAGAATATATTGTGTGTAATGTGTTGATATTGCAATCGGGATATATGTTCCTATGATCCTGTACGCATCGCAACAGGTATTGTTTTTGTTCCTCTTCCGCTGTCAGTAATCCATGAAAATCCTGCGTTAATTTTACAGCCCTTTCAGATGTATCATTTACAACTTTCAACATAGAGACCATCGTTTTTGCAATCAGAAATGAATTGTTACTAGCCCATAAAGAAGGATGAACGATAAGGAAACTATCGTCGAGCTGTAGTCGTGAAAACAAGTTCTTTTGCTTTTGTGTGTTATGAAGTCCTCTATATTTTTTCCTGTAAAATCAATTTTTATATAGCTTTACTAGCTTTTTCACGCAATGCGGTAATGATTTCGATGGTATTCGTGCCTTTTCCCAAATTATGACACACTCCTTTACAGCTAAGTTGGCACTTTTACAGACAGCTTTACTTCCCGAATATTGTAAAATAATACCGCGAGTATTTTTCTATTCGACGGGAGTTTCGCACCAGTAATTTGATGCTGCATAATGCCTATCAAATAAATGTCTTTAATAGAAGCATCAAGTTCAGCCGACATGGTTGCAGCGATAAAAAACACAATATAAATCCTAAGGGAATAATTCAAACGAAACAACTAAAATATTTTGACACACACCAACTTATGTTTATGATGGTTAGGGCAGATTCAAAGGGGTGTTTTACGGGTTCAAACCCCCTCCCTTCGGTATCCAAAAAGTCATACTTTTTTACAGTAACTTACAGCAAAAAATTAGACAAAGTTTGTAGTAAAAACTACACAAAAAGTATATTGAAAATTTCCAAAAAAAAAAAACATATAAAAAATGACACAAAAAAATATTGTAAAAGTTACGCCAAAAATATAGTAAAATTTTCACAAAAAATACAATAAAAATTACACAAAAAATATAGTAAAATTGCCAACAAACTGCCAACTAATATTTTATTTGTGATTTTTGTTTATTAAATACGAGATAAGACGGTATTGTATATACGTAATACATGCCTACTTCATACGAACATAAAACGAGTTGAAGGGAAGCGTTTTATATATACTAGGTAACACATTCGGTAACTTTTTAAACAATTGAAATACGTGATATTGAATTTGACATTGCGCAAACCAACAAATGTATATAATGTATATATTTTTTTTTAAATAAGTATGAAAGGTCAGTTTTGAGAAACTGTGAATGAAAAATGTCCTCGAAATTAAATAACAAAAAAAATTGAACCCCCCTTCCCAAAATTGTGGATCTACCACTGACTGACGTTTAACGATAAGAGGTTGATGAAAGTAACAAAAAAGTATGCTAACAGGCAAGGTTGTTGGGTTGCTCCTGGTCCATGTTTTGTTTGATATCTTCAAAACGGATTGAGATATCGAAATAAGAGCTACACAACGTTCAGGCCGTCAGGAATACTTTTCAGTTGATACCCATGTTGCAAAATCAATTTCTAGGATATCTCCTGTCACATTTTGCATCGTTAAATATTTTGATATACGTTTTCAGGACTTTTATTAAAATACAATTTTTTAAGACACATAAAGTTTTGAAAAAGTTGAAAGATAAAAATTTTAACGGACATTACTTCGATGTACTTGAAGGATAATTAAAAAAAATATATATTTAGCCTATATTTTAATTATCCTTTAAACTAGTAACCACAAATCCACATTTTGTTAAAATTTTTCTGGAGGTTCTACAATCTTTGACCCTTCAAAGGATATCCTGAGCATCTGGTACAGAAAAAAAATTTAGATTTACTAATTAAGAAGTCCTTAAGGGGTAAGGATACAGTTATATAAGAAAAACGAGAACATAAGTCATTTAATTAGCAAAACTCAGTGGAATGTAGTACGATTTTACTGATAACTTCAACCGCAAGTCGGCACGGGTTGCCGTGGTCCGAATTGCATAAAACTTTGTCAGGATAGTGTTTGATGCACAATGGTCAAAATAAGGGGGCGTTTAAATAAAACCACTTAAAAATTTTGGGACACTCTAATACATATGTACACATCTTTCTCTTTCTCTGTTCTAATTGTCATTGCGGTATTTTAAATTGTTTACTTTTACTTGCTTAAGCTCTCTTATTATTTTGTTTTCGAACATATGATCAGTCGATACAACGTATTCTTATGTGTAAGTTGTGTTTCGTTTGATATTTCCTATACCCACATGTATGAAAATTTTATTTTAACTAATTATACCTGTTTTTCTATTTTTGTGTTTCCCAGTCCTGATGATGGTTTCAGAGTGAAACCGAAATATTGACAAATATATGTAAAATACAATCCATAATATTGTGTTTTATTTTTCAAAGGCCTTGAGCTCACTAAAATACCTAAAAATATTTACATATAAGGCTATTAAAATCATGATGAAAATTTATATTTTTAACTCAGAGTTAACATCAAATGAGCGGTTAAACTCATACGTTTTTGACAACTTTTCAAATTAACTCTGAGTTTAAAAGATAACTCGACGTCGTGCAAGTGGGCCTTAGAGTATCAGTATACTTTACCTAACTTAACTTAAGCCAAAAGTTTCCAATAAGGGCATTTCCTGGCGTGTCTTGGCCCTAACGGGGCCCTTTTCAAGGAGCTATTTTTGTATATTGGAATATTCGCTACTATCTCCATGCCATTACATAACCGATCTTGCAAACAGACAACGGACTACATTCTGTTATAATAAGCGAGCTAAGCTCTGTGACCCAAAAATTTTTTATAGTTCCTTTTTTACTTTTAAAATTTTTAAAAAATTTGAATTTATGTTGCGTTAGTGTTTTTTTTTTGAAACGCTCATGATTTTTTTAATTATTTTGTAAACAAAATATGCCTGCCTCGCTCAAAATTAATATATCTGTACTGTGATGTTTTCGAACGGTACTAGCTTTTACTGCCAATATAGGAGTATTAAATATATGGAAGTGTCATACTTAAGCACTGTTGGTATGTATTTTTCTACTGCATTAAAATAGGTTAAGCGCATCAGAACTTTTAACAATTTAGGTTCGCAATTTAGTCGTTTTTCCTTAGACACTTCCACCTCCTACAGCGTGCGTCTCCTGTAGGGACTTATGACATCAGTAAATTGGTGTAGTATACAGTAGATAGCAGTACTTCTTGATAAGCGTGAGTTAAACTTTAGAATCCATTCCCGTTAAATATATTCAATATATATTAAATTTCGGCATTTCACACAACTTAAGGCCAAAATACATAAAACTTTGCGAAACTTTGGCAGATGCGCGCCTCGTTTTTGCCCGTTTGCCGAAATTTTGCTTTGCTTTACTTCCACAAACTTTGTATGAAAGTGGATCCTACAAAGTTGTATGTAATTGGGCCATTACATACGTACAACTTTGCAGATTCCACTTCCTTACAAAGTTTGTGGAACGTAAAGCGTAGCAAGATTTTGGCAAATGCTCAAAAACGCGGCGCGCGCCCGTCAAAGTTTCACAAAGTTTTATGTAATTTGGGCTTTACTCAACTTATCATCCACAAATAGTACAAATGTACTTACATACATATATGTATGTGGGCGGATATTTAAGCAGACCCTGTAGGAAAACTCTCTATTCCTATTTTGACCTTTATGTAGAATTGTATTCCACTGTATTACCTTTTCTCTAGTTCCAGACTAATTGTAAACTTCATAACGCAACATTTATAATTATTTTACTTCGTTTTAATTTTAGTTAAGAATGCTCTTTTTTTGGCAATAACCGAGTTCCCAAACTATTGATAGCAGCTACCATCGATATTGATCGATAGTTTTTTCTAAGCTAAGCAAAAATAAGTTAAGACCGGTTTCTCAAATAAACTTTAAAATTGATCTGCACGAAAAAAATGTGTGTACAAAGTGATGATGATGATGATGATGATGATGATGATGATGATGATAGGAAGAAATCAGTAATTCTATTTTTATCGATTCTTAATAATCCAAAAATGTACAGACAATACTTCTCCCACAGGGTATTTATTTAGTCCATTGTATGCTGCATTCGCTACATTGCACGTTGCTCATACGCCATGTTGATCCGTTCGCCAAGGTAGTTGGCAATCTCACTTGAAGTCAGTTGTTTCCATAGTGGTTTTCGGGCAATTATCCCAATAAACTAATTATGAGTGGATATTGTTGCGTAAATGAGATCCACTCTGGTTCGCTAAATTTAGTTAACAAATCGGGACTTTTAAGTTTATTTATTAAATTATCGACTATAGTTGGACGTTAGATACTTTATAAAATAAATTATTACTACAATGTAGGATGTGGTGTAATGAAACTTATGTAATGGGGGTTTCTTAGTAGAGCCACAAGAATATTTTGAACTTAAAAGATAAACAAAAATAGTAATACGTTTACACTGCACCAAATTTGCCAAATTTGGAGAAAAAGTCCAAATATGGTGCTTTTCCCATACAAATCTCATTTTCCAAATTTGGATTTTCATCACATTTGACTAAATTTCCCGAACAATTTATCCTGGGCCTGGATTCTCTAACAGCGAGTTTTGAAATTTTCACTTTTTCCCATTTAAAATATGTGTGCATTTAAAAACTCACAGTTAGAGAATCCAGGGCCTGAGCTCATACAAATAGCAACCCTGGGGTGTTGCGCAATATAATTACCCCGCATTAAAATGCAGCCAAAATCGGGTTACAACTTCCCGTTTCTTTTCAGTGGTGAAATGTAATAATATTCATATGATAAAAATGATTCATATGATAAAATTATCATATTTTTTTTTCTCTTCTGAAAACTTTTTGGTTTTGAACATACAGGGTTTTGCAGTATGGCTGTCGATATATCGCACCCTAAATCAAAAAACGTCACAACTCAAAGTTTTTTAGGTCGCTTTCTTGGCATAGATTGCCTGAAAAAAAGTAGTACAGTCAGTACATATACTTTTTTCTTTTTGACTATTATCGTTATTCTTTAAAGAGTACAGTGATGCCAAGTTTTTAAAATCAAATGACTTTTGTGCGATCCAGAAGCAATTAACTGAAAGTTACTCTGATTTTGAGTTGTGACTCTTATTGATTTAGTGTGCGATATGTAGGTATAATATCAATATGTATGTATATCAATATTTCCGCATGCTTTAACGAGTGTTGGTACGACATGGCGTATGCGTAATATTTTTACGTGTTCTGGGGCAAATTTAAAATACATGTGTGTGGATGTGTATTTGCTGCCGGACGGCCAAAGTCGGTTGCAGTGTGAGCCTAGGCTTACTCTTATATCGAGAACTCTTGCCGATTTCCAAATGTCTTGCCTAACTGAAGTCTTACTACTGGCAACGCTGTATTATGTGACAACTCCGTCATCTGTAAGTATGTATACTAGGGTGATTCAAATAAAAAAAATTGGTTATTTTTTCGGTCTTACCCACTGAAACTTTAGGTATTGACGAGAAAATGAGCCTTGCAAAAATTAGCGCTCTAACTTAACCCTTAGGGTGGATATTTTTCTTCGCCCTTTCCCATACATTTTGTATGGGAAAAATGGTATTTTTTTCAAAGTGAATTTCTTTCAATTTTTTAAACTGTTTTCAAAATATTTTTACATACTCTTAAAGTTGAAGCTTTGTAGCTTCCAAAATGGTAAGCCATGTGCGAATATCTTAACTATTTAAATAATTACAGCCTCTTAAAATTTACTAAATTTTATACGTGTTACTGTGTATGTGTGTGCAATAGTACAAAACTCAGCCATTTTCAAATGGCTGTAATTATCTTAATAGTTAAGATAATCGCGCATGGCTAACCATTTTGGAAACTCCAAAGCCTCAACTTTAAGAGTATGTAAAAAGTTTCAAAAATTAAAAGAAAATTCACTTTGAAAAAAAAATGCCATTTTTCCCCATACAAAATGTATGGGAAAGGGCGAAAAAAAAATAGCCACCCCTAAGGGTTAAGTTAGAGCGCTAATTTTTTGCAAGGCTTATTTTCTCATCAATACCTAACTTTTTAGGGGGTAAGACCAAGTCGACATTTTTTTTGAAGGGTGATTCAAATAAAAAATTTTAGTTTTTTGGGTCTTACCCCCTACAAAGTTAGTAAATGATGAGAAATTAAGCCTCGCAAGAAGTTAGCTCTGCAACATACCCCTTACCTACATAAAATAGCCTTTAACCTCCTAGGTAATTTTGGCCGTCCCTTAAGAGTCAAATACATAAAGCTTTGTTAACCTCGCCTGACATTTGCAGCCTCAAAACTTTGCGCTCAACTTCAGAGGTATGCTACACTTATACTTTTACTTATACTTTTGTTTTCGTTATTTATTTATTTGTATTCAGAGAGTTTTGGTTAATTTATTAATTTAACCTATTAATTTAATAGAGAAAAAATGAATTAATTACTATTTCCTCCAACTTTTTATTCTTAAATTCAGCAAGTCATCCACATCTGATTGTCAAAGCAACCAAAGCAAGCAAAATTTGAGAGTTTGCCAAATTTCAACCTTGCTTCAACTTTGAGGTTTCCCATTTGCCATGTTTCATTGAAACACGTATATTGAACTTATCTGTCAAAGCCAAAGTGCGAGGTAAAGTTGAAAAAAGTTGTATGTAGTTGTCGGGGTCGCTTTTCGCTTTTTCGCCCTTTCCCATACATTTTTTACGGGAAAAAATGGAATTCTTTTCAAAGTGAGTTCATTACTATTAAACTAACTACAACCATTTAAAAATGTTTATATTTTGCATGTGTTACTTGCAATAGTACAAAACTCAGTCATTCAACATCAAAAAAAATGGAAAAGGCTTATGTAAATGTGTTCCTATCTAAAAAAAAGAGGGGACTCTTTTTTTCTGCTGGGACCCTTTTTTTGGACCCTTTTTGAAATTTTTCAGCGGCAACACTGTTTGGTTCTAATCAAGTCACAAATAAAAAGTACCCTGCTAGACAGTGCTATGACATTCAGTCAGCTTTGTAATGTTGCCTTTGAAAACGTGATAGAAAATCGTGATGTAAATATCAGCTGTTTTATATTTACATCAAGATTTTCTATCACGTTTTCAAAGGCAACATTACAAAGCTGACTGAATGTCAAAGCACTGTCTAGCAGGGTATATTTTTGTGAACACTTTTGAAAAGAAATTTTGGTGAAAAAATGGCAACACAAAGATAAGTAGCATTCCTACCAACTTCATCCATGGGATATCTTAGTTTTTCCTCAAATTCTTTACCGTTTTCTAAAGTATGCATACTATTTTTTTGTAATATGTGTTATTTAATAAAAAAGAAACATTCATACATACACATGTATACAAAATTAATCAAAAATTATCATACATTAATCACTTTAAACACATGATTAAAAACAATCAAAACCAAGGAAGGAAGTCTAAGTTCGGGTAAACCGAACATTAAATACACAGCGGTAGTTTTCATATGATTTTCGAAATATTCCGTTTCGGAAGTGGGAGAAGCGATTTCGTCCAATTACATCAGGTATACTCCCTATTATGTTAGTATACCTTTTTTTTGGTTTGTTTGAATTTAATTGAATTTTGCCCACAAAAACTTTATGTGCGGCTAGCTCAGCGGTAGAACAGTCGGCTGTGACTCCTGGGCGCTTTCGTTCAAGTCCCGGGAATCTTTGAAAATTTGGTGGACTTTTGACCGTGTTTTTTTTAGAAATTTTTCATCACCTATTGTTGGTCATCGAACCAAGAACCAAGGGGATTAGGAATTTCTAAGCCCGCAGTGTGTACCTCTTACACCAAGCTGCGTTGAAATTATTGCCAGCTTATATCCATCATCTTCACTTTGTATGTATTAATTTTTTATTAGTTTTTGTTATTCTTTTACCTTATCGACAGCTCAAGCGACATCAATCGGTCACCATTTATACTAGCAGTGTCAAGGATTTTTAGTATACCCTGTGATCATTTTACTGACAGCTGCCAGCTTATTTTCACAGGGTGGGTTTTCGCTGTGTCCTGCGATTTATATGTATGTATGTTATGAGTTAACAAAAACTAATAAAAAATGAATACATACAAAGTGAACATGATGGATATAAGCTGGCAATAATTTCAACGCAGCTTGGTGTAAGAGGTACACACTGCGTGCTTAGAAATTCCTAATAATTTCTAAAAAAACACGAAGCCATTTGACAAGTGCCCTTGAGCAAGGCCGAAATTACGTAATCATGGTAGCTTGTAATTGTTGTTGCTTTTCCATCTTGTTCACTAATAATAAATAAAAAAACAGAATAATTTAAGAAAAATATTTCACACACGGTCAAAAGTCCACCAAATTTTCAAAGATTCTCAAATTAATGACCACAAACTCATAACATACATAAAACTTTTCGGTTTAAAATTAAAACCTTTTCGGTCTACAATTTTTGTTTTGTTTTCATTTATTTTTTAAAGCTTGATTGAATTTTGCCCACACCATTTATATGTACGATGTAGCTCAGTGGTAGAGCAGACGGGCATGATGCTGGAAGTCTTGGTTCGAGTCCCAGCCAACGCACAAAATATTATTTTTTCTTTAGAAAATTATTACAACATGTGTGGTTTAAAATTAAAACCCGTTTCTTTTAGCCAATTTTCTGAAAAACTGATCTAGTTTAAATTTTAAACCAAATATGGGTAGGTCATATAAGTGTCCGAAAAATTTCAAAATTTAGTCTCAAGATTTCTCTTATTTCTTTGTTCGTGACTGGCATTCCAATATTATATATTACATTTGATTATTAACTTTGATATGTAACAATCGATAAAATGCTATCAGTTATCAATATTATTTGTAATCTGTAACTCTCTATTGCTTATTTCTTCATTCTTACCTACATTCAATAATTCATACACGCACATCCATACACATATGTACGTTTGTACATACCTAAATACCTATGTACACTTGCTGCTCATTTCTTCATTACTTATGTAGTCATTTGGTTTTGATTTGCATTAATGAAGTCAGTGAAGGTTAAACTCTAAACAGCATCGGTTATTTCGTTGGTAGACATTCTTATTATTACTATCAAAGAGATATAACATAATAATGAGAAGATATTACTCGGTTAAAAAAATTAGCCTAAATTTTAAACCCGTCTAAAGTTTAAGCGATTTTTAAAACATTTTTTGGAACATTTTAAGCTTTCAAAAAGTTTCAAAAGGATTTAAATTTCTTTCGGTTTCGATTTAAGATCTAAATGAAAAAGCAGTATCAATTAATTTTTTTTGGTTTGTTTGAATGTAATTGAATTTTGCCCACAAAAACTTTATGTGCGGCATAGCTCAGCGGTAGAGCAGTCGGCTGTGACTCCTGAGCGTTTTGGTTCGATTCTTGCCAAGTGCCACATTTTTATACCTTTCATGAACATGAAATGGTATTATAACTTTGGTCCGATGTTTGTAAGTATGAGAAGAAGAAGAGATAGACCCATAAATAAGTATACCGAAATAATCAGGATGACGAGATAAGTTGATTTAGCCATGTCCGTCTGTCCGTCTGTCTGTCTGTCTGTTTGAACGCAAACTAGTCCCTCAGTTTTTGAGATATTTGGCTGAAATTTGGTATGCGGCCACCATTTTCCAATATAGGAATCATTTGTCGGAACCAGCAAGATCGGACCGATATTACATATAGCTCCCATACAACCCATTATTCCGATAAACGGATTTTGGGCTATAACTCCTGTAATTAAACACGTAGGAACGTGAAATTTTGTAAGTATTGCTACTTTTATATGTGAAATATCGATGTTGAAAATCATAGAGATGGGATAAATATTTCACAATACAATCGATTATTCCGATAAACGGATTTTGGGTTATAACTCCTGTAATTAAACACGTAGGAACGTGAAATTTTGGACTTATTGCTATTTTTATATGTGAAATATCGATGTTGAAAATCATCGAGATTGGATAAATATTTCACATAGCCCCCATACAATCGATTGTTCCGATAAACGGATTTTGGTAGATAACTCCTGCAATTATATAGGTAGGAACGTGAAATTTTGGAAGCATCGCTATTTTTATATGCAAAATATCGATGTTGAAAATCATTGAAATGGGATAAATATTTCACATAGCCCCCATACAATTGATTGTTCCGATAAACGGATTTCGGGCTATAACTCCTATAATTATATAGGTAGGAAAGTGAAAATTCGTAACAATTGCTCTTTTCGAATGTGGAATGTCGATGTTAAAAATCAATGAGATTGGACCAATATAACACATCGACCCCATATAATCGATAGCTCCGATAATTTCGGTATGAGCTAAAGTTAAATTCACACAGGCTGTACTGGGGATCAAACAGTAAAAATCGTGACGCTTATTCATGAAAGGTATTTAGCCTTCAGCACAGCCGAAGACAGCTTTCCTTACTTGTTTTAATTTTATTTTATTCTAAAAACTTTTCCGTTTAAAATTAAAACTTTTTGGTTTGAAAATTAAAACTTTTCGGTTTAAAATTAAAACTTTTTGATTTGAAAATTAAAACTATTCGGTTTAGAATTGAAATCATTTGGTCTAAAATTTTTCTTCTGTTTTCATTTATTTTTGAAAGCTTATTCAAGATTCAATTTTGCCAACAACATTTATGTGTGCGATGTAGCTCAGTGGTAACGGACAAAAAATTTATTTTATCTTTAAAAAATTGATAAAACATTTCTGGTTTATAATTGAAACCCGATTCATTTACACAATTTTCTTGAAAACTAGTCTAGATTGAATTTGAAACCAAATTTGGTTTGGTCATATATGTAGTCCAAAAGGGTTTAAAATTTAGGCTCAAATTTTTAACCGTGTACCTTTTTGTTTTTGTCCTATTACATAAAAAATTTTGACCAGGAAAAAGTAATGTATGGCAGCTGTGGTTGCCACCTCAACTAACAGCATCATGGTTACAAAACAGCGAATCGTTCCAAAGTTTAAAATGTAGGCTCAAATTTTTAACCGTGTACCTTTTTGTTTTTGTCCTATTCCATAAAAAATTTTGACCAGGAAAAAGTAATGTATGGCAGCTGTGGTTGCCACCTCAACTAACAGCATCATGGTGACAAAACAACGAATCGTGCTTTTAGTTGTTCGCCCGCTTCCTCTCTATACAGTCGGACAGTCGGTAGATGATTGTTTGCACAGCGATTGCAGCCTACGGAAATTAATCATTGGCCATATTAAGCGCAAAGTGATTGAGCAAAAGTGTAAATAGAAAAGAGGGAGTTTATATGAGTTTAAGGGGATATTATCAGTATGTGCATGTGCTCATTAGCATGCAGCTGTCATACTACAAGCTTTTTCAGCCGCAATTGTAGTATTCTTTAAAACTCGTGGGTAAGAAAAGACGTTTTTGAAAATGTTTTCATAAATAGTAAGCAGAGTTTTGAAAATATTTATTAAAATTAAGAAATCGATGGCTGAGTGCATGATTCAATTATAAGGTTTGCTCTTCCCTTGACGTTTATTATTGACACTCCCAATGTGAAAATGTATACGGGTTTCGTTTGCGAATAAAAAAATAGGAAAGTTTTTTTTCTTTCGTCAAGGAAATGGTAGTAGAAAAATCGAAAAGGAGGATATAAATTGTAATGCAAAAAAAAAATTGCAAAGTAAACTAACACATTCGACGGGGCCAAAAAAAAGTTCGTTTTTTTTCAAAATTATATTGATTTTATTTTTCAGAAAGGTGAAAAATATTACTGTAAAAATGACAGATCTTAACATTAAATTCTAGAGATATATCATCGCTAGTTTAGATTTCACAGACTTTACCTCATATTAAGGGTAAGAACTCGGAATCCCTTCAAAAGCTGCATAGCCTAAAATTTTCTCCGACTAGCCGTTTTATAGTATTCTAGCCTCAAAATAAGTGTCGATTTCCTGGTCGATTTTTTTTCCGTTCCACCGTGTTAATAGTAATTCGACCGATAGACAACTTGTATTTGATGGTTGAATACAATGAAACGTCAAATCGAATAGGACATCGACTCATGTAAAGCAGTCTTAACCTAAATTTTTACTAAAAGTTCCTTGAAAGGTTTTCGGGTCATAAATACTATAGCAAAAAGTGTGCCAAAGGGATAGTATTACCATTTTACTAACCAAATTTAACCAGTTCCAATAAATTTACCTCCAACTCTTTCATGCACACTTGGCTGATGATTAAGAATGAAAATAACATACTCTATTCACAGAAGGAAAATCCTTAAAGTCAGTTATTAATGATAAATTCATCAATTTTCCAAAAGCCAACTATTTTTCTAACTACTACTATTTTAAACTACTTTTCTAACTACTTTTTTTACATTTTGCTAAAAGGCTACCCAGAATGTGAATGACAGTTTTCCAGGGAGCAAGATGGCTGCAACTGACAGAATGTGTCATCGAAAAGCTAACCTGGTATAATTGAACCATGGGCTGAGTGCAAAATCAGCATACATATTTCAAAACATTGTTCAAAAACGTCCCACGTCTTGTTTCAATGCCGTGCTATTTCAAAATTTTATTCAAGAACGAACTATGTTGTTGTTGTACTCATACTTTGCCCTGTCTAGTCGGAAGATCCACTTATAAAAAGTTACGTGACAGACTAGACAGGGGGTGTACGGATGTTGACAGTCCTTTTCCGGATGAATCTGGTACGTTCCAGACTATGTATTACGGCTGAAAACGTATTGAACTTTCTTTCAGATAGGCGCTTTTTGAAACGTGTACTTGGACAGGGCACTCCTGAACCAAATTCTGAAATATTATTCAAAAAAACTGAGCTAAGGCGTTCTGAAAAGAAATTCAGAGATAGGGGGTTTTTGAATAATACACACTTTGAAATAGCGAAGATCTTTCGAAATATAAAGATATGTATGTATGTTTATTAGGGTAATATTAAAATAATAAAAAAAATATTTTTTAGGTTTTACCGCTTTAAAGGTTAGAAATTGATGAGAAAATAAAGCTCGCAAAAAAAGGCGCGTAACTTAACAATTAGAGGTCGCTATTTTTCTTATAATGGCACTTTATGTACAGTAGAGCGTAACACCAAAAAACAAGTCGGCCGTACCTCCCCTCATATGAAGTGTTTTTGAAAAACATTTAAAAAAATATTTTTTTTTTTTCTGGAAACCGTAGACGTCGCCCAATTGCATTTTTCTTCATATCTTCTGCACTTATTGTCGGATTTTAAAGTGTGTTACACCAATTTTTTGGCTCAGGGAGTGGGTTTTTCCTAAAAAAGTTCATTGAGCTCATGAGTTTCGTTGTGGTACTTACCCACCATATCTCAGTTTCTACCACCCTAATGTAACGTTAATTGAAGACTGTAAAGGATTTTTGCGGTCTTTAATTTGCTGTTATTAGATCGGTACCTACCCACCATGGTACCACAACGGAGCGCCTGAGATCAATAAGCTTTTTTTTAGGAAAAACCCACAAAATTGGTGTATCACACTTTAAAATCCGACAATAAATACCGAAGATATGAAGAAAAATGCAATTGGGCGACATCTAGGGTTGTCAGAAAAAAAAAAATTGTTTTTTAAATGTTTTTCAAAAACACTTCATATGAGGGGAGGTACGGCCGCCTTTTTTTTCCTGTAAGGGGAGACGATCTAATGTACAGTCTTGCAAAGTTCAAATCTCCAACTTTGAAAAATTGTTAAGGTTTTTTGAAAAAATTCAAAAATTATGAGAAAAGTTCAGTTAAAAAATTACTTAATATTATTGTTACACCTAAAAAATTTAAATTGTTTTTTTCGAATCACCCCAGTGGCGTGCCTACGTGTATCAATCAAATCAAGCCCCAGTCTTTATAACCCTAACAAAAGCACATACTGCTGCCAGAGAACATTTCAGACAAAGAAAAGTTTAGGATATTTATCGACTTTTGCACACGGGGAAAAACTTAAACTTTTAGGTTCCGCCAATAGGCACGTTATTGTTTGCAGATTTTTTAAGCTTTTCCAATCCAAGGGAAAAGTTTTATTCGCACTATTCCCCATTTAGGTACATTGCAGAAGCTAAGAAACCTTAAAAATCGTTTTTATATTTTATAGTGCCCAGCTTATAAAAAAATTACAGCACCTACCACTATTGAATTCTTTTTTTTTTTCTACTTTAAAATATGCGCCAATAATTTTTGAGTAAAGCGCTTTGCACGTTAAAATTGTAGATACATACATAAACAAATTTCATTTTCGTTTTATCGTAAGTTTGGCATTTATCGCTTATGGTAACACCAGCCAGAAGCTGGCTTCAAAGTTTCATATATATAAAATTACTTCCAAATTCAAAAAAAAAAAAAAAAAAACAATTGCTTCACCAGACAGACTCGACTACTGGTTTTGAAAGCCCGGTAAAAGCCAATAAGTAAAATCGAGATGGCCATCATTGCCTAGGCGGTTTAAGGCTATTTTAAGTAAGTAAGTAAGAGATGGCCATCATACGCGCTGAAATAGTTTTATATAAATGAGCTATCGGCCGACAGGTGGCAGGAAAAGCTGTAGGTATATTTTATGCTATTAACAGCTATTAGGTAGTAGGTGGCAGGCAGGGAAATAAAAACCGGATATCCTTTTAAGAAACCAAATGTAAACGATAAAACAGAAATTGTTACGATACATTTTTGAAACATATTGTAGCTCATAGGGGATTAGCTAGGCAAGCCGGGCTTTTCGGTTTATATGGAAGGCACGCTACTGAATCACCCTAATACACCTACAAAAAAATACAAGTTATGGTTGCTCATAACTACTCATATGTTCGGAGTGACAATATTCCACCTGCTGCTGTGGGTGCTGCTGGATAAAATAAACAACAAGAGTCAGTACAATTGCAAGGACGCCACAACACTCACGTCGCCATTGACATTGAATTGAGGTGCAATTGATTTAAAAGCTTGCAGCATGCCACAATGTTCAGTTGGTTTTATGTTCGCGCGTGCGAGAGTTCACAATTTCTTCTAAATGAACTTACAAGTGTCAAGAGAAAAACTTTGCAACAGTCTACCAAATTTAATGAAAAAAACGATAAAGTTAAACTAAAAATTGTGAATAAACAATAACATAAATTACGTGTGTGTTATTAGGATAACTTATGAGTCCACGTTAGACAAGTATTATACAATTAGAAATAAAGAAAATAACAAAGTCAACTTTTATATAGGATTTCATAAGCAAGTACAAGATAAAATTTACATAAGTGCATATTTATATTCAGAGAAGGAAAGAGTATTTAAAAATCTTACAACTATACATATTTTAGACAAGGCAAAAAATTATATGGGTCAATTTCAAAAAAAAACCTACACAAATTCACCTAAGTGGCCAATTTATGTAGAAATTGATGAAGAATCCGGTGGTACCTTTAAGCTCTCAAAAAAATCAGTATTTTTGGTTTTTTTTTAGGTTTTCTATGATTTCTATGTTGAGCGTCACACAATTTAATTTCCAAACTTTTTCAGGGTCTTAAAATAATATTATTTGGTATTAAATTTAAAAAAAAGTAGTCTTTCATTTTTTACTGTGTAAAAGAAAACAAAAATTCTTCAAAAAACAAAAATTTTCATACGAAAATAAAAATGCACATATTCTTTAATGTCTTTAACAAAAATGGAAAGCTTTATTTTCTCTCGATATTTCTGTGCTCTTTCAGCCGCCGTTAATTTTGTTGTTTTACTCTTGAAAATTAAAAAATAAAATCAAAATAAAGCATTTTAAGCTATGTATGTATCAAAAGTGATGCTAATGAAATGTTTGCCTATTTTGGTTTTTTTCCGTAGGCAATTTATTTCCCAAATTCACAAATTATAAAAAAAATGAGTTGAAACCATGAAAACAATGATTGTCAACTTCAATTTTGTACAATTAATATATTCACTTTTAAAAAAATTAGCGTGACGCTCATGAAATTTTATCGCGCCCTTACCATGGTGTTCACAAAAACTACGCAAATGCACACTTTTTTTAGTAGATTTTTTTTTTTCGCTTTTTCACTCTTGTAATAACACTGGTCGACGGCCAAAATTTACCAGAGACGCCGTTATGAAAATCGTATGTAAAACCACCCCCTGATTTCGAAAATCGAGTTCATTTTTGATTCTATGGTACCGTTTTTGAGATATTTGCATTTTCCCGTTATTCGAAAAAACCAAAAAGATGGCTCCCTTTAATTACATATATCTCACGAACGGGTCAAGCGATTGCAAAAAGGTTGACAGAATCAAAAAGACGATAAAATTTGCTATAAATGCATCATACATTGTTTTTTGCTCAACCAGATAGTTTTCGAGATATTAGCTTATCATTTCATATTTTTGTTTTCTTTTATGAAAAAATATGAAAAAAATTACTCTTTGCGTGGCCAGCATTCCAAAACCACACCTTTTTTTCTAGATATTTTTTCTTTACGTAGAGCTCTGTTTTATTAGAAAAAAGATAAGCTATCATCGAAGAAAATCGATGTAAAACTACGTAAGTTATAAGCGATCAAATAAAAATACCCAGGTTGCGCAATTTCAACGTATAGCTCAAAACGTATGTATGGTATAAGAAAGAGAGAAATATCAAGCTATGCTCTGTTTCTATTGAGTTCAAAGTTTAATTCATGAATGAAATTACCCATATTTTTTACTTTTTTTTAAATTTATTTATGTTTATACTATATTCTAACAATCTTTATCTTAATTTGATTTTACTATGTAGTCGAAATAATTATGTGTTCTACTTTGACGCTTATTCAGTTTAGGATCGGTTTCTCTTATGAGAAACCAGCAGTAATCACCCATCATTGCGACGTCCCAGAATCCTTGATATCGATTCTCAATTAATTTCATTTGCTGATGAAACCTTTCGCCATGTTCGTCACTTTCGTCGCCAAGATTTGCCGGAAAAAAGTTCAAATGTGAGTGCAGAAAGTGAATTTTTAAAGACATATTTACGCCTGGAAAGAAAATATTAGTTAGGTAAATAAAATTTTGGGAAATTAATTTTAATAAGCCTTTTATATTTACCCATTTTCGCATAATTATTGATTAAGTCGTTCACTATCTGTTCGTAGTTAGGGCTTTTGTGTCTACCGAGAAAAGAAGCAACGACCTTTTCAAAGGATTCCCACGCTGCTGCCTCAACTGATGAGAGTAGTCCTTTGAATTGAGTATTGTTGATCAACTTTTTTATTTGTGGTCCAACAAAAATACCTTCCTTCATCTTGGCTTGAGAAATATCTGGAAAAATTGTTTTCAAATAGTCGAATGCTTCGCCTTCTTTGTCCAAAGCCTTAACACAGTTTTTAATGAGACCGAGCTTGATGTGTAAGGGTGGAAGTATGATTTTCTCTTTCTTGACAAGAGGGGTATATTTTATGTTATCCACACCAACGGTAAACTCGACTCTTTCCGACCAATCCTTTCTGACGTAGTGGTCCTTACGAGCTCGGCTATCCCACTTGCAGAGGAAGCAGCAGTGCTTGGTGTAGCCACTTTGTAGACCGCATAGCATTGCAACGACTTTGAGATCAGAACATATTTTCCAATCATGCTCTTCATATTTGATAAATTTGAGAATTTTTTGCATTTCCTCGTAGGTTTCCTTTGTATTTACTGCATGTGCGATCGAGATAGAAGGCTTTTTGTTACCAATATGCAATAATACAGCTTTCAAACTCAGATTATTGCTGTCTATGAACAATCGCCACTCTTTTGAATCATATGTTTGACCAAACTCTTTGAATAAACCAGGAATGTCGTTGCAGTAGCATATACTGTCTTTCTTGGTATAGTGTTTGGAAAATGGTTCGTGACGAGTTCTACAATATATCACCTTAACATCGGATGACACAAATTTAAATTGTTGCATACGGGAAGTGTGGATCTCTGCCTTTTCCTTGGATAGTTCCAAATCTCTTATCCAATCATTAAGTTGTGCTTGTGAGAGAACGTTTCTCTCGTTTCCCACGCGAAATTCAGTACAACTTGATTCCCCGCACTCAGATATTACTGTTGACAATGGAACTGGATCCGCAACTGTCGTTGAATGTAGTACTGGTAATGTCACTGATGGTACGCTGGCATAAGTTACTCTTCTTGATCTTCCAACGCCAAGCACTTTCGTTTGACAAATATAACACTCCATTGAATGGCAAGTAGGTTCTCTCCATATCATTGGTGTAGCAAATTTTATTTGTTGTCCTGATTTCGACTGAATCAATTCTACTCGACACGATGTACACAAAGTGTTCGGTGTCCATGGTTTTTCAGCATTTTTAGGCTCAATGCCAAAATACTTGGAGTATAAAGTTTTGATACGATCTGAGAACACTCGTCGTAGCTTAATGATAGTATATTGGCCACACATGAAACAGAACACATCTGGATCGTTATCACACTCAAATTCTCGCGTCCTTTTACTCATTTTATTTTTTTTTTAATAAATCACGGTTTTGAAATTCGACTTATGAACTGAACTATCTCCGGCGAGCCTTGCAGATGTTTTGAAGTTTCAAGGCGCCTAACTCATATTTATACTCGGAACAAAAATAAAATTGAAAAAATCAAATCTTACCTAGACAGAAAGGTTCCTTTTTATACGAAGCCGGGAAAAGAAAATATTACCTGCTTTAGATGTCGGCTTTAAAAATTTTCTTATAATTTTGAAAATCTACCTGCATACTTACGCATAAGTGACGGAAATACATGTTTATAACTACATGCCTACAGCACTTTCGAACCCAACCACTCTTCCTTTCGAAGCAACCACTCTACCTACTATAAAACAATTCGAGTATTAAAAGTACTATTTGATTTATTTAAAGAAAAAGTATTATCATTTTTATGGTGTTATTCGTTTATCCGGATATATCCCATTTGCACTTTATACCTTTAAAATATGTATGTATACATCACACATTGAAGTTGCGCAACCTGGGTATTTTTACTTGATCGTTTATAACTTACGTAGTTTTGCATCGATTTTCTTCGATGATAGCTTATCTTTTTTCTAATAAAACAGAGCTCTACGTAAAGAAAAAATATCTAGAAAAAAAGTTGTGGTTTTGGAATGCTGCCCACGCAAAGAGTAATTTTTTTCATATTTTTTCATAAAAAAAAAACAAAAATATGAAATGACAAGCTAATATCTCGAAAACTATCTGGTTGAGCAAAAAACAATGTATGATGCATTTATAGCAAATTTTATCGTTTTTCCGATTCTGTAAACTTTTTTGCAATTGCTTCACCCGTTCGTGAGATATACGCAATTAAAGGGCGCCATCTTTTTGGTTTTTTCGAATAACGGTAAATTGCAAATATCTCAAAAACGGCACCATAGAATCAAAAAATGAACTCAATTTTCGAAATCAGGGGGTGATTTTACATACGAATTTCATAACGGCATTTCTGGTAAAGCGAAAAAGTTGAAATTCGTGGTCCAGTGTAATTAAAGTTTGTACTTTCCTTTCGTTATTTACTGTATTTAAATGCAAATTGAAAACTGAAAATATTACTTGATTTATAAAAAAGTGACGCTCAACGCTTTCTTTGCAACGCCAAATTGGCACTAATTAATTTTTGACAACTATAACAAATCAAAACTAGAGAAAGAAACCCAATAATTCGAAAACTGTTATTAAATGTTGCATATGTATTTACTTTTTTCTTGATTTTATTTTATTTTGTTTACTAAAAATTCTAACGGGGGACACATGCTTTTGTATGAAAGGAGTCAGAGGGAGAAACAAAACACCATTCTGAATAAACAAAAAAACAAACATACAAATTTGAGAATTACGTTTATTTGTTACATATTCCTCGATGATCACTCTCACATTTTTTTATTTTTTTTACCTAAACTAGTAGTGTAAAGTGCAGGGACACAAAAATTGCGTTTTTTTTTTAAATTGACCCATATGCATATTAGACTAGGCCAATATATATATATATTTTTTTTTTTTAATTACATTAGTATTGTTTTTCAGAATAGCAAAAAAAATGGCAACACTGTACCGCGATGCGAAAGAAAACTCTTCGCATTTGAAAAGAAAAATGTATAGTATAAATATAAAAATGTATAATATTATGCTTTAATAACAAATTTTACAGGTCTATAATTACTACTCAGAACATTTTTGTAGGGGATTTAAATTTCTACAAAACTGTATGTAGCTAAATTTTTTTACTTCGAAGCTTTAGCAGATTTTTGTTTTCTAGACTTTATCACATTTTTGTTATATAACTGGACAATAATTGTGGTAAAAAAAGCTTACCCGCATACATATGTATACCGCTTAATTGTTCTGCTAATAGTAAAGTATACATGTATCGTGATCTGAAGTCTGTGGACGTTAGTCCTTTATGCTGATATGTCAAATTTTAACTGGTTCCTTGAGATTGTAGGTGCTAAACTTGACTAAACCGAAAGAAAAAATATCAAAAACCACCGTAAAATTATCAATTTTTGTTTATCAAATGCAACTGAAAAGAAAAAATGTCAATTTTACAATTTCGAAAATATTATTTCTACGTGAAATGGATTTGCACAAAAAAAAACGTAAAAACGTAGAGGAAAACGTCAAATAAACATGACCATCATGTACTATTGAAGGCATTCTCTCGTATAATTGATTTGAAACGCAAAAGGTACAGGAAAAACGTAAAATGAACATGACCATTATGTATATGTACATTGAATCTACATTCTAAAGCGTTTTATTTTAAATGAGAATCACATCAAAATGATATTATTTTAAATAAACATTTGATAAGGTGACAAACTTAACATTTTTAGAAGCACATCAAATTACTTTCTAGACAAACTTTTTTATGCATTTCACAGGAACTAAAAGTTCTTATATCTTTTTACAGTTGCTCCTTCGTAAATGTAATACAGATGAAGTACCAATTCCCCTTGCGCTGCTGTTTTCACTTCACTCTTACAAATGTTTTTATGTTAATTATTTTTTGCTTATACATATGTATATGTAAATTCCCAGCGCGCCCGAAGTTGAGTGTCAACTGTAACGCGGTTCATTTAATTTTAGAATGAAGCAATTACATATCGTTACCTTAATTCACAAAAGCCCTAACTGACATAAAAGAAATTTTATAGGAGAAGCAAAAAACAACAATTTTTTTTACACTGAACGCATGCAAATATTGCTTTGTAAATTTGGAATATCTCCGTTATTACTGCTAGTAACTCCTTAAAATACTTAAATATGTGAAAAACTCCTTTTTCGAAAAATGTGTCAATTAGGGCCGTTGTGAATTAAGGTAACGATATACAAATGCTAGTATATTTCCATATCATTTTTACGTGAAGCCGGTTTTCTAAATGTGTTATGAATATGATAAATGTCAACAGCAGCGCGGCTTATGCCATTTTGACATGAGAATGTTATACAATTGTGAGATTAACAGTTTCTATATCATTATGATGTCGAAATTTATATTAACATGAGAAATTGATGACAGTTATATGACGTACTAATGTTGGCTCAAAAAGTTTTTTATCAATTTGATGTGAAACCGGTTGTTTACATCATTTCTAACGTTAAGTAAATAAAACTTTTCGAAGTGATGTATCATAACATGAGAAATTGATATGACAATGTTATACATGCTAATGTTGATTCAGCAACTTTTGTACCAATTTAGCGTGAATCCTGTTTGTTTGATAATTTTCAATATTAATACGACATTTTTTTGCTGAAATGTAAAATTGATAAAGCAGAAATGTTAGTTTTACAAGCGAAGCTATCGATAGTATGGGGGCTATGTGAAATATTAATCGAGTCTCAATGATTTTCAATATCAATTTCATATCGCCGCCTAAGAAGATAACTTCAATAATCTCTAATATTGTTTGGATAGTTTAACAATTAAATGCTTGCCTATCATAGCACGCCAGTCACACCTTTTTAGCGATAACTGACTTCAATTGGCAACCTCAAGGGAGTTCAAGTTATCCTCCACTTGTTTTTTCCATCTCAGCGGCCTCTCCCTTCCTCTGCTGCCGAATTCGGGTGACGGTAGGAAAACCTTCTGGGCTGGAGCTTCTTTTTCCATTCGCATTACATGACCCAGCCAGCGGAACCTTTGAGCTTTATTTCGCTGGACTATGGTCAGATCTTCGCAAAGCTCGTACAGGTCATCGTACATCATAGGAAAGTGGATTTATCCATTTCGGAAGGAGCCAAACTTCTTTCATCGGCGAAGTAATTGTCATAACTATGTTAATACGTTTATCTAAGGAAACACACATTTTTGAAGTATTTTTAATAAAATTGTTCAATATTAGTTTAAAACTCCTTGAAAATGGTCACAAAAGTACGGAAAATGAACTGATTTAAACTAAAATTCTTTGACGATATTATTAAGTGTTTTAAGAATATACTATAAAAACAGAAAATGCGTGAGCTACCCATGGTGAGGTCTATCAGATAGTCTGACGAAACTTCCGTCGGGAATTATTCCGGAAATCCGATAGAGATTTCCTTGCCTTTATCGAAATTTACTACCAAATTCTGATGGAATCGATTGAATTCTCCCAAGATTTATCACATTTTCCCCCGTTGTGAGCTCCACCGTAATACATAGCTATTAGACCCCGATATATTTGTGGCGGTGCAGTTCAAGTGTTCAGAACAAAATTGGTGCTTAGCAACGAACATTTAAGTTTTCTTATTCAACAATTTTTCATAGTTCAGTTTGTCAATATTTTTCATTGATTTCTAATGCTAAATAAATAACAAGTATTACTAGAGATTTTCAATCCATAAACCGATAGTTTCGTTAACCACCTTCACTGGTAGTGATCCCGAGCTAGAAAAAAATGTAACATGTAAATGCAACAACAATTTTGCCACCCGGATCACCTTGTTGTTGCATTTGCATATTAAATTGACCGTGATCCGGAGCGATATAGCCGCGGGATATCCCCTTATGAGAGAAAGTTTAATCTTTTTTAAGGGTTTGCCTTCTTACCGTATATTCCCGCAATCTACGTAGAGTGGAGCGCAGTCACTTGACATAACTAGAGGATATATGTAACATCAAACTAGCAGAAAAAAAGTAACTAAAACAAGTACGAAGCAACCACGTAACCAAATTTGGTTAAAAGTAACCAAAACGTGAAACCCTGTTTCCACTACTATTTTACTGCTCACAGCTTGTCTAAGTTTAATTATTTTCTAGGTAACGAACGGCCAAAATCGCCTAGGCGGTTAAAGGCTATTTTAAGTAAGTAATGAAAAAGTTCGTTAAAGCGAGTTTGATGCTTTTACCGCAACGCGACGCCATCCAGTACATATCCAAGTAAAACTTTCGATTGTCATTATTATTATGTCTATTCCCTTTATATATATCCTTAGTTGATAGTAATTGAAATCAGCTTTGACAGAATGCATAGACCGATTGTCACGAGTTGAAACTTCCTGTACAACGTCAGCTTACCAATATGTTTAATTAAAGGAATGAAACCGAAACCGTAACCGATTAAAACCGATTCATTTTTCAAAACCGAAACCGTAACCGATTAAAACCGATTCATTTTTCAAAACCGCAACCGAAACCGTAACCGCTATTTTGATCTAAAAAAGAACGAAGCCGAAACCGTTTCAAAAGCCGGAACCGCTTCCAAACGGTTTTGAATTTTTTATATGCCTTTTTTCTTTTTGTGGGAACATACATATTTTGTTTTACCAAAGGGTACCCTGAATTGCTTTCATGGGGGATTGTCGAGCAATGTTACAAAAGACACGTTTTGACCTCAGTATCGAATTCCTAAAGAAGAAATTTAGCTATAGCTGAATGATGGATCCAAAAAAAATTTACGAGATCCGAGAAAAAGTGTTAAGTGGCCCGTATCAGATATTTTTACGATTTTTTTTTTTCATTTAGTTTTTGTTTCTAATATTTTTCTAAAATTTAAAAAATACACTTTCAAATAAAAAAACCACCAATCAAGTAAGAGGAGCAAGTAGGCCACGCCGACATTTAACCTTTTTAAATTTTTAAACAAAACAATTAGAAAAACAAATCTTCGAAGGGTCCAACTTCGAAAGCTCGTTACTAAGCATTGCAGCTACATACATACTTAAGTTTTGTAAACGTTTTTTGCTTTCGTGTTTTTATTTGGAAAACGAAACCGGAACGAAACCATAACCGAAACCGAAATAAGTTTTGAAGAACGAAACCGGAACCGAAACCGAATTGTGTTACAAAACCGAAACCGGAACGTTATTTTAATCGGTTTCACACCTTGGTTTAATTCTTTTCGATTCTATTAATTTAATTCTGCTTTAATATCTGTTATTTACCGACCACGCTAAATTTTATTACACACTAGGAGGGAACCCGACGTTGTCCGGGTGGATCTATATTTTACGATGTTGCTAATTTCTATTGAAATAATTTTTTCGGTTTTGCCAACCTTATTCTCGGGTCCAATTCCTCTCCATCAACCTCTTTTCCTCGGCTTTCTTTCCTATGTCATATTCCTTTCTGTCACATATTGCACACTAAATCAAAGATAGTCACAACTCAAAATCAGAGTAACTTTCAGTTAATTGCTTCTGGATCGCAGAAAAGTCATTCGATTTTTAAAAACTTTGCATCACTGTGATCTTTAAAGAGTAACGATAATAGTAAAAAAGAAATAAGATTTATGTACTGGCTGTACTACTTTTTACTTGGACCTAAAAAAATTTTGAGTTGTGACGGTTTTTAATTTAGGGTGCGATATGTTTGGGTTATGCTCCTATCTCTGTTGGCAATTCCAGTCGAGTTTTTCCGAAATACTTCCTTCTTTCCATCTTCTTAACCTCAGTACCTCATCTGCTCCCACTTTGATACCCACCCTCATTGATAAAAATAGAGACAACAAATATAAAAGTAGTTCAGATGAACTCTATAACATTCCCTACGTCACTTTCAGTAATTTTTGCCAAGGAATTTCCAATGTGCAGACACAACTTTTCTACAGTTTTATTCCAGTATATAGATAAGTGAATGGATGAATAATTTAAAAAATTGTATTCCCAAATATTTTGGTACGCCACTGTTCCTATGCCGAAATTTAAAAAAATAGTAAGCAAAAGTTTTGGAGAGGCACGCTTTGTTATTTGTTTGAGAAACTAACTGAATTTTTCTTGGTATAAATCTATTTACAAAAAAAAAATTTCATAGGTACCTCACTTAAAATTACTATATCTGTTTTGTTTATTGGACGATTTTGATAAAACAAAGTTTAGGACTCCTTCTAAACTTCAAGCTGTCCATCAGAAAAAGTCTCATTAAAATCCTCTTCTTAGTTTCCGAGATGGTTCAGATGGACTCTATAACATTCCCCAAGTCATAGTCAGTCATTTTTTAAAAGAAATTTTTAATGTACAGACACGACTTTTCTAGAGTTTTATTATGGTATAGATATGAGCCGCTTACAGCACAAGTGGCATAAGTCCAGTTTTCGATTTTTTTTAGTTAGGCATGATGCAATGTAGGGGAAAATGTGTTCTATATAACGCGCTAACGGGGAAACTCCTAGCTCCCATAGCAACCGAATAAATGACAGAATTAACTAGTGAAATCAAGGGTAAATAGGAATACCCTTAACAACACAACACAAAACCTTGAATATCTCAGTTCGAGAAAAGATAGACTTATGCCAATTGTGTTCTAAGGGGCTGATATATGTATAAAAACCGTCTGCACGAAGTAAGTAAAAGTCGTTTATAGGTACGGTGACCATCCGTTCTGTTTTTGGCAGAACAGTTCTGTTTTTAAGGAGCTTGTTCTGCGTATTTTTTTTCTAAGGAAAATAATAGAAATGTTCTGTTTTTAAGCAAATGTTCTGTTTTTGTTCTGCTTTTGTGTGCCGGCAACCTTTTTTAACAAATGTAATGAGTAGCTCAGTCCCAATCCAGGGTGTTACGCGATACCGTGCCCATTGGACGTTTGCAGCCGGGAGGCAAATCGTGGCTGTAGTCGAACGGTGCCTCTCTGATACCGGACCGCCTCAGAGAGTAACCATGGTCTTACCGCGGTATGGGGCTCTGCCGTGGCGGACGACACATTCCCCTTAATCCACCCTTGACCCCAAGCTGGCCGTGTCCGGCGAGGGGTCGTACGAACAAGATGAATACAACTCAAAATTCAAAACAATCAATAACTTCGTTTACTCCGCAGCAGAGGAGAACTATGCTGGAGCAAGAGAAATCACAACGCCGGAGGACAAACTCTATTTCAAAGTCAACTGGGGGACCGACAACGATGGTAACTACGGGTCGGTCATCCTCGAAACTGCTAGCAAGTGAGAGTGACTTGATGAAAGCCAGCACCAGTGCGGCTGCATACGCAGGTAAGCAGAAAACGGCGGATGCTAAACTTCCATCAAGCGCCGGCACGAACATCAACCTCTCAATGTCTGTGGCAATGGTCTCGGGACCTGGCCTCAGTGATCCGAAAGAGAAGGAAGACGCAACTAAGCTTCTATCAAAGGGAGAGACCGCGATGGCAACTACGGGTCTGAACTCCTCCCAAAAGACATCTCCCCGACGCTTTGCGTACTGGGATAAAAGGAAGGCTGCAAGGATCCTGAAGAAATATGAGGGAGCATCGCAGGATACACTATCGCTGAATGAAAGGAAGATGGTGGAGAAAGCGGAAGCTCTGATACCAAATTTCCAAAGGCCCTATGCGCCTAAAAGGCTGAACGGGAATCCCTTCAAACGCCAGAGATCGGACGGAGAGGTGGATCCCCATCCGAAGCGGCATCAGAATATCCCAGTAGTGGGCAAACCCAGCTTTGCTGAAGTGACCAAGGACAGGATCCTTATAGGTGTCATTGATCGAGCCAACGACCGTTGGTCCATCCCTAGAGACCGGTGGCTGTATGTCCGGAACGAAATTGGCAGGGCCCTTCTCGGCATATGGCGTGAGTCTCCGGGTAGTCCGCCGTGGGGTACAGACGCGGGTTGGCACCAGGGTCAGATTAAAGTTTTCGCGTGTGAGGATGCAAGAACTGTTGCACTGTACAAGGCAGCAGTTGCAAGACTGGGTGAAGTCTACCCAGGGGCAAAAATCGAGGTCGTCGACTGGAAGGACATTCCGGCCCGGCCAAGGGCAAGGGCATGGATTCCTGCCATCCCTGCTGAACCGGAGAATATTCTTGAGATGCTGCAGGCCTGGAATCCGTCTCTACCGACGCAGGACTGGAGTGTCAATCTGGTCGAGGGTGAGGTTGGGCCTCATAGACAGGTGGTTTTAACTTTGAATAAGGAGGCACTCGAGCCCCTTAAACGGTGCAACGGACGAGTGCATTATGGAATGGGTCAGATCGTGATCCACGTATAGTGGCGATGCACAACGCGCTGCCATTCCGGCCGCTTCGAAGGACTCGGAAATCGAAGGACCAGAAGAGGAGGCAGGGGTGTCAGACGCACACTAACGTTGATGCCGCTTCAGACAGTAGAGATTCCGCCACGCCAAATCGTGCAGATAAATTGTCGTTGAGAGATAGGCCCCGGGACGGGGTAGACCTCCACGACGGTACGACGGTGGTAGGGAAGTCTGAGCGGTCTCATGTTGGTGGTGCTTCAGATTAACCTGCACAAATCTAAAGCAGCCTCAGCTGCCCTAAGCAGTCGTCTTTATAAAGGCGACGTAGACGTGGTCCTTATCCAAGAACCCTGGGTTAATAGCTCAAGGATCTGTGGATTGGGGGCTAAGGGGTACAAGCTCATCCGAGCTAATGAGGAGGGCAAGGTCAGAACCTGTATCTTGGTCAAGTCTGAGCTGAACACCTTTCTCTTACCCAACTATTCAAATGGTGACGTTACAGCTGCCAGCTTAACGGTCGGCAGCACCAGCCTGACGATGGCGTCGGTCTACATGCCCTATGACGCCGAAGAACCTCCTCCACAAAAGGAGGTGAAAGATCTGGTGGAAAATTTCTGCACGGGTCATCTTATTATTGGAGCTGACGCTAATGCTCATCACGTCCAGTGGGGAAGCTCCGATATTAACGCTAGGGGCGAGTCTCTGTTTGACTACCTACTAACAACTAACCTGGTGGTTTGTAACGTGGGTAACGAGCCTACTTTTATCACTAAAGCCCGTAGGGACGTCATAGACCTCACTATTTGTAGCGAAGGCGCTTATGAGTGGGTTAGGAAATGGCGTGTTCTTGAGGAGCATTCATTTTCCGACCACCGGTATATAGAAATTGCCTTAGATTTTTCTGTTGAGCAGCCAGTTATGAAACGCAATCCACGCAACACTAATTGGCAGCTACATAATCAAATATTAGTTAGGGACCTACCAGTGTTACCCCCACAAGCTCCATCATCAGTAGGAGAACTGGATGATCTGGTTGCGACCTTTACAACGGCGCTCTCAAATGCCCTAGAGCAGGCTTGTCCAGTGCCGAAACCACGCGGTAAACATAGACCACACTGGTGGTCCTACGACCTGGATTCGCTCCGCAAGTCCTGCAGGAACCAATTTAATAGGGCCAAGAGCCTCGGTACGGAGCCTGAATGGCTCGAATATAAAGTTAAACTGAGGGCCTATAAAAGGGCCCTAAGGCAGGCGAAGAGAACTTCGTGGAGAGATTTCTGCACCGGGGTCGAAAAGGTCGATGATACGGCGAGACTTAGACGAGGGCTCTCAAAAACTCAAACAGCCATTAGCTATTTGCGGAAGCCTGACGGATCGTGGACTATCACGGAAGGGGAAACCCTGGAGCTGCTATTGAATACACACTTTCCGGGGAACTTGCATGAAGCACCTTTAGCATCTGCAACAAATATGGCAGTGAATATACCCATCACGGAGGAAAGGGTAAGGTGGTGATCAAAAGCTTTGAGCCGTTCAAGGCTGCTATGCCAGACGGGATTTTCCCCGCACAACTCATAAACACGTTGGAAACATCGGCTAAATGGCTGGTATTTCTCTTTTCAGCCTGCCTGGCTCTCAACTACATTCCGCACTCCTGGAGAAGCGCCAAGGTAGTCTTTATTCCTAAGGCTGGGAAAGCCTCACACTATGAGCCTTAGGACTACAGACCGATCAGTCTCTCGTCCTTTGCACTCAAAACCTTCGAGAGGATAATTAGCGATTATCTCTCCTCTACTATTGATAGCAACCTTATCTCTAGCTATCAACATGCATACACCAAAGGTAAATCAACGGAAACTGCGCTTCACAGCCTTGTCTCTGTTATTGAAAAATCGTTGTATGAAAAAGATTACTGTCTCGTGGCCTTCCTAGACATTGAAGGTGCCTTCAACAATATAAGCCCGGAGGCTATTAACACCGCTCTAACTAATCTGGGCATAAGCAGGTCTCTTATTGGACTAATTGATAAGCTACTAAAGGGAAGGAAAATAGTTTCTACACTGGGCACAGTTGATTTCTCACGCTATGTCACAAGAGGAACGCCTCAGGGTGGTTTTCTCTCTCCGCTTTTATGGAACCTCACTGTAAACTCGTTGCTACGAGACACAAGCTGGGGGGGCGGGAGGATAGTTGCATATGCAGACGATTTAGCTATTGCATACAGGGGCAATTTCCCACAAACCCTGTGTGACTTGATGCAAGTAGCACTGCGAGCAGTTTCCTCGTGGTCATCTCGCTGCGGACTTAATATCAACCCGGGAAAAGTGGAGCTTGTCCTTTATACTAACCGGTACAAAATACCAACGCTAAGCCTACCAGAACTAAATGGCGTGCGCCTGAACTTGGCTGACAAAGCCAAATTCCTAGGCATAGTTCTGGATAGAAAGCTTAACTGGAAGGAGAATGTCATCCAGCGCCAGAGGAAAGCGTGCATTGCACTTTACACCTGTAAAAGAGCCATTGGCAAAAAATGGGGGCTCAGTCCCAAAATCTGCAGATGGATTTACACTGCGATAATCCGGCCAATTATGCTGTATGGAGTCGTGGTATGGTGGCCTGCGCTGAGCAAGGCAGCCAACCTAAACCTGTTAGGTCAAGTCCACAAATCTAGCATGATCTGTATAAGCGGCGCGTTGAGAACAACGCCCAACGAAGCTCTCCAGGCCATTCTTGGCATTTTGCCACTCGATCTGGAAGGGTATCGGGCAGCGGCAGCATCGGCTCTGCGTCTAAGGGAAACTTCCGGCTGGGGCGCAGGCACTACTGGACACTCCGGTATTCTGGATTCTTACAGCTTTCTCCCTCCGAGCACGGACCGTTGTGCAACCACAACAGTCGGAGATAGCTGGTTCAGAATAAACATTCCCAGCAGGGAAGACTGGGAGAGGACGGATCGGTGTCCTGCTACTAATGGCGGCATTTCCATATACACCGACGGTTCGAAGTTGGACGGCAGAGTTGGAGGAGGGATTTATTCCAAGGATCTAGACCTTGAGCTTTCCTTCAGACTGCCTGATCATTGCAGCGTCTTCCAGGCTGAGGTCTCAGCAATCATGGACGCCGCGGCTTGGATAGGGCAACACGCTATCGGACAGAATATCGTTATTTTCAGCGATAGCCAAGCGGCAGTCAAATCCCTTGGCTCTTACTTGTTCAACTCTGAACTGACGCTCTGCTGTCGTCGATCTCTTCAGGAGATGGCCCAACAGAACCGCATGAGCCTCACATGGGTCCCGGGACACAGGGACATTGAGGGAAACTGTAGGGCAGACGAACTTGCTAGGCAGGGCACGACCAAGCAGGTTCTTCAGGATAAAGAACGCTTAGGTATGCCCTTTGCCACATGCAAGCTAATGCTGAAGGAGCATACACTCCGACAAGCCAATGAAAGATGGCTTTTATCGCCAGGGTGCCAAGTATCCAAACAATCCTGGCCAAAAGGGGATATTAAAAGATCTAAATATATTTACACCCTAAGAAGAAGGGATATATCTATATTAATAGGGGTTTTAACCGGGCACTGCCTTATTGGAAGGCACGCAGCAAGGCTGGGTGTACCCTATCGACGATGCTGTAGGAGTTGCAAAGATGATGAGGAGGAGGAAACGGTGGAGCATCTCATCTGCAACTGCCCGGCTTTAAGCGGCGCGAGAAGGCGCTTTTTCAGAGTTCCCTTCCTGGATAGCCTACGCCAGGTAGCGGAGCTGGACATAAAGGACTTGATGGCTTTCATCAAGTCATCTAAATGGTTCGAGGAAGTGTAACGGTGTCGGTTTTAGGAGTGTCAGCCCCGGGATTCTGCTATGTGGAGAGTCCCAATAGCACTGGGATTTTCAATATGGCTGGGTCCCGGGACTGACTTTCCTAGTGTTGATGGTATCACAACGGGCCTTTTAATACTGGCCTAGGTGTGCCTTTGCGGCAGCCACTTCAACCTAACCTAACCTAGCTCAGTAAAGTTAGTTTGCTCAATAATTTCAAAACTTTATGAAAAATTTAAAATCTTTCAAAATATTTTAAAAATAATGTAGTTTATGTTAAACACGGTCAAGTGTTTCAGCGAAATCAAAAATTGAGTACGTTAAAATGGGAAAAACGTACCAAATTTGGAAGTTCCTTACCCGGAAAAAAGTTCGTACCAAAAATGGTACATTTCGGCCAAAACGGCAACCGTGATTATGGTAGGTTTTAAATTAACCAGGCCTGCATAATAACGTTATTTTTATCAAAAAAAATAAAAATATTTTGTTTTCAATTCGTTATTCAAAAGTTTAAACGTATTTAGATCAACGAAAAGCTTCTCCTTTCATTGAAATCTGAATCAAAATCTCAATAATTTTTTTTATTTTGATTGTTTGAGTTAGCGTGTCCGCATACGGAGCGAATCGTCATAGACGCGTATTAGACGCTACATTCGATTTTTGTACGCTTTGTTGCTGAACACGTATATTTGCATGAAGAGCTGCACACGAATCGGCAGCTGCACGAAAGTGGCAAAGCATGAAAGCTACATGCTGCTATTCACAAAACGAAATAATATACTTAAACAAATGACTTTCAATTGATGCACTTTGGTTGAAATTATTTGAGATTGCAATTTCAATGTTTCACAGATTTTTGAATGCAAAAAGATGATTACGCCATGAAAAACACTTTTTTATTCCAAATATTGAGAGTGTAACCCCAAATAGTTTATAGCGAAATTTTCACGTGAAGGCTATACCAAGCCTTAAGTAAAAAGAGTTCTGTTTTTAAAAAAAAAAATTATGGTCACCGTATTTATAGGGCCAAAATAGCTCAATTCTTACTTAAATCTTGTAGCGTTCTAAAATTAAGGACGAAGTATAAATCACAGAACGGATAGAATATATTTACGTGCATAAGCGACAGTGAACTTCCCTCACATTATCAATACTGAAAATCAATTTCAGTATCCTTTCCTCCACTTTAAAGCCAACAGGGCTTTTATAAAACGCCCCCTTTCATTATATTTATTTATATTTTTGACACATACTCTGCCTTAAACCATTGCAGGGCTATGTAAACAATAACAAAAAAAAACATCAAAGTAAGTGTGAGTGGGCATAATAAAGGATTACACGCGTGAATTCTGTTATTTCTCATTAATTAAACTAAAATCCACAAGGCCTTCATGAACACCAACAAGTAAATACACAGGTCTACAACGTTTTGAACATGAGCAGTGAAAAGGTGTTACTACTGTAATTTTCATCGCTGATTACGAATCCGCTATCCTTCGAGTTTTTTAGATAATGATAAAAAAAATTACAAATTTTGCACTTTTAATGATTTTTTTATTGGACAAAAATTATACAACTAGAAGTAAAGCGCAGTCGAACTGCGTCGTTTGAAATTGTCAGGGTTCGTTTCACGTATCAGAGACTAACAATAGTCGCTGAGCATGCGCTCACCCCAAAAACCTTTGTAGTTTTGTTCGATTCTTTTTAAATCCTGCTGAAGACGTTCTCCTTGTTCGTCGCTGGTACCGCCCAAGTTTTCGGGGAAGAAATTAAGATGAGAATTAAGGAAATGCGCTATCAACGACATTCCAGATATCCACTATAATATGTATGTTCACACAGTCGTCACTTTTCATATTACCAAGGAAGTTTCTGATACCGTTTTTGAACGACGACCGATGCTGACTCTTCTGTGGGAGTTATAAATTTAGAAAAATTTCGTTGCCCTGATGGCGGGAAACGGACCGCAGATTTGAGTCCAGAGCACAAAAATACATGGAAAATCGCGTTGATCTTTATGTGTCCAAAAGTTTGCCTAAATTTGTTGGCCTGTGATATTGATTACAGTGTGAAGGGGTCTTGTCACTTGTATAGCCCTGAAGTTGTAATTTTTAAATGGCAGGGATAGGCCGCATCAATAAATCTTTTAAACATTTACTTTGAGGGAGGCTAATATATTGGGTTAGTTATTATTGAGTGTGATGCTACAATTTAATATTTAAAACCCAATTAAACTGTTTAAAGGAAACAATTTTTAGTCCAACTACCTAGTCATGATCAAAATTTTTGGAAAGGTCCTTATTGAAAAATTCCAGTCAGGTTATCACACCTTTCGATTCAAATTAATTTCACATCCATTATACCAGAATTTTCCTCAGTGTACAATTATCCATTGATGAACGTGTATTTATAGCTAGGGAGTTTTTATTGAACATGGTTTTGTGTTGACAAACAAATATGTATGTATGGTCCTACATTTGCATATAATTTGGACTTTTAGTAGCTGGTTAAGGTACTTAGATTCATTTTGTGTAGGCCACCATAACAGAACACCATTGAAAATAATTGGACGTAAAATAGGGTGTAACGACAATAAGCTTTTTCTGAATATGGAAACGTAATACCAGTCAAAAGCTGGGATTTGCAATGTAGGCGGTTAAGCGTCAATATATGATTTTTCCTAGGGCAAAAGGATTTCTTTTTTTTTTATTTCGAAATGGTCAGGACATAAATGGAGTATAGTGACCAAATATGAGTATTTTGTGTTGATGGGAAAGCGTGTCTCATCGCCGTTTTTGGTTTTCGTGAAAAGCTTCTATGTAAATGAACCACGGACATGCCATACGAAAACTAACACTTTTATTTTGTGTTTGACGAAAACTAACACTTTTAGGGAGTACATTTTCTTTAGGGGAAAAATTAAAGTGTTAGTTTTCGTCAGACACAAAATTTCTGGTGTTAGTTTTCTTAGGTACGTCGATATCTTCTCACCCAAAAATCGGGCAGCCAACTTTTACCCCCAGTTTTTGCAGGGAATTGAACACTCTACAAAAATTTCTTATAAACTTTTTTCAGTAAAGTGAAACGCTGTGTAGCTCAAAAACCATTATTAAATGAACTTAAGTTATTTAAGCAGCAAATTGAGCAAATCTAACAATTAAAAAGATACACAAACACAAAACTTCAGTACAAAAACGCCCAAATATACAGGCATACACGCAACTGTGAAGAGTGTGTGTGTGTTCATTTGAGCCTTTAAGTACTCCACCGATGAGGAACCCTTGGGGATTTAAAAAACTTCAATTTTGTTGTACCGTGTAATTGGATCTTTTCATAATTAGTAAGCTTTATTATTTAATTTTATAAATCCGTAGGTTTATACGTTAAAATATATAATCCTATTAATGAAAACCACCACTATAATTGGTACGATAATATAAGAATTTAATAAAATTCCAAGTACAATAACCCACTATAATGTACAGTGTACATTAGGGCGATATAAAAAAAATATCGACTTCACAGAGCCAACAATGCCTAATAAAATAGAACAAAAGTCATAAGATATCTCTATAGATTTTCTTCAAGAAGATGTGCTTCTTATTATTATATAGACAGTCTTTTTAATTTTATTAAGAAGATTTTCTTTTTAATATTTTAAATGAAAAATAAAATGATATCGCCCTCACCGAGAATCGAGCTTACAATTTTCGGAATGCTAAACCCAGCTGTTAACCATCAGTCCATCGCTCACTTTTGATTGCCAGCTTCTAATTACCGATATGTGTAGAGTTGTTAATGTTTCAAAGGAAAATCTCATAAATATATTTAAGAAGACTTCTTTTTAACATTTCAAATTAGGAAAAAAAGAGAGAGAATCGAACTTACAATTTTTCGATTGCTAAACCCAGCTGCTTACCATCCGGTCATCGTATACTAATAATTGCCAGCGTCTAACTACACCTTTGTACTAAATGTATAGTTTTTTAATAAGAATTTCTTCTTAAAACCAAAAATATTTCCCTACAGTTTTTTCTTCGTTTGCACCGTTGCGACTACCCCTTTGCCCAAAAGCTGATCATGAAGACAATCTTATTAATTTTATTAGGCATTTTTGGCTCTGTGTTGGTCTTGCCCCCTTAAAAAGTTAGGTATTGATGAGAAAATGAGCCTTGCACAAAATTAGCGTTGTAACTTAACCCTTGATTTTTCTCATAATTTTTGAAACTTTTTTCAAAAACCTTTATATATTCTAAAAATTTAGGCTTTGAAGTTTCCGAACCGGTAAGCCGTTTGCGTTATCCTAACTATTAAAATAATTACAGCCATTTAATTTTTGAAACTTTTTTCAAAAACCTTTATATATTCTAAAAATTGAGGCTGTGAAGTTTCCGAACCGGTAAGCCGTTTGCCGTTATCCTAACTATTAAAATAATTACAGCCATTTAAAAATGACTGAGTTTTGTACTATGGCACACACAGATACAGTAACACATACAAAATCTAGTAAATTTTAAATGGTTGTAATAGTCTAATAGTTAAGATATTATTTACATTACAATTAGCACATTACAAGTTTTCATCAAAAATTTAGTCGGTAAAACCCCTACGAGAGGGGTTTGAACACCCAAATCCCCCCTCGTGCGCACGCGCCTGGTTTCGAACTAGTGCAAATGTATACACTAACGGAGTTATTCTTATTGGCCACCTTATATCTAGTTCTGAACTAGAAATTTGTGTCACTAGTGCCTAAGTTCCCTGCAGGGCTTGTTGTTGCTGTTGTTGTTGTTAACGACAAGAACACTCCCCGAAGGTTTTGGGGAGTGATGTCGAAATTGGTAGTCCTTGGCAGGATATGAACTCTTTACGCTCCAGTACTCCCTTGCGGTACTGCCCCACTTTCGCGGCAGCTATTTGATATGACCAGTGGAACCTTCTAGGTCATGTCATCCCTCCATCCGAAAGGAAGGAGAAGATGGGTAATGAGAGGTGAGAGGCATCATATCCGTAGATCAACCATCGAGTTAGCACGTCATGTAAATATTAGTCGCCTCTTCCGACCGCGGGGGTCTATTTTTTACCTTGGATTTGATTTCTATTACATTCAGGTTATTATAAAACAGGGCTGAAAATAAACGTTAAATTTATCAAAAAACAAAAAAAAAAATTTGATTTCTTTTCGTTTATCAATAAAATTAACGTTCCCTACAAGACAGATGACAATCATTTGATGCAACATTTTATTGTCATTGCTGTCAGCTAAACGATCATCGCTTCAATCATTTCACACGAGGAATAAGAAAAAGTTGATGTCAACAACTGTGTCCGTGTGAGTTTTTGTCTCCCTCTAACACATGACTAATTTGAATGAAGCATATATAGGTCTCGCACACAACTGACAACTGTCACAACCTGTCCAAGCTGATATAAACATTACTTTTTCTTTTGTTTTTTTGTTTATTAAAATATTTTTAAAATCAATGAAAATGGCTTTATTTTTGAATAATATTGCATATACATAATATTTAAATAATAAAATACATCTTAAAAACTAGTTACATGTTTATTTAGTTATCAAGACGCGGCACAACAAAGCCGCATACCTTTCAGCACGCAAACAGCAAATATGCAAATCGTCACCGGCGCCTATCGCAATACTCCAAATACGTCCAAATGAGTCCATCTAATTGTATACTCTCAAGTGCTGGAAAAACCAGAATTCAGTTATTGGTACACGCTTAAAATCTATGCCAATTTTCTCACCTTCCTCGAAGGCTCGTTCGGCGAGCGATTCTTCCAAATATTTTTATGCAGTCTCTTTGTGTCGTGGTGTTTTATTAATATTTCCTGCTTATATCCTGCTCAACATGACCATTCCTGGTAAAGTTGTCCACTTCAGTACCACTGCCACCACCAACATGCATGCTATTTTCCGCCATACCGCTTCTGCACAGTATTTCTGTCCTTTCCGAAAACAACTATAATAAAGTTTTCTTTTTGATTAATTAATTTACATAAATAAATAAATACTTACATACCTTGTTTTTTGTTATACCGCTTCTTATTTTTTAAACATTCCTATAATAATATAATTATACTGCCGTCCTTAGCAAGAAGGCAGTAAAATCGTTTTACTGCCTTTTAGCAATTTTGATACCATTATATTATTTTAATGTTTTACAATCCACTGATTATAACATTTATCCGTCAGAATGCAAGTTCAACGTTAAAACAAGGTTTAAGTTAGTGACACATCTAGAATCTCTTGTATCTCTCCAGAACAAAAAAGCAGTATAAAGGTATCACAGTGTAAAAAGGCAGTATAAATGAAAATATACTGCCTTTATACTCAGAAAGCTAAGAATGCTGCTTGGAATATATGGGGACGGAGGCAGTATCTTTGACCTACAAACCAAAAAAGCAGTAAACGAATTTTTATTTTATTTGGATTTAAAAATATAAAGGGTTTGTTTTACAATCCAAAAAAGCAGTAAATAGTATTTTACTGCTTTTCGATTTACAAAGCAGAAATGGCAGTTCGCTGATCCTTTAAGGCTCTAGGGATAATATTCGCCCATAATCAGATGCAAATGATTCTTCGTGAAGCCTTTTAATATCTCAATATTCATTTATGTCTGTTATGCAGCAAAATAACTAGTTATTTTGTTCGAACACACCCATACTTCAACTTTAGTTTTCTCGATAATCAATTTTTATAACATACTGCCTGTGACCGCTGAGGCTCGGACGAGCACTTGAAATTTAACACAATGCTTTTCAGTTTCGTGCGTATGTGTACGCTACATTTATTGATAGTGATTGCACTTGTGGTGTGCGACGTGTGGCTTGTGTGTGTGTTTATTTCTACATAGTAAATGAACATTATTAGCACATTGAATCTCAAATTAAATAGCAAATGGAATTACAAAACTTAACTTACCGCGGTTGCGTCTCGTCCGGCTTATTTTCAGCGAATGACAAGAAACGATCGCGGCTAACAGATTTACATACATAGATACATATTGACAAATTGTAGAATGACAGATACAAAGAAATACAAAGTAACGAATGATTGACAGAGTTGCATGCGGCCGTGCTGCCACACTGCCCTTTTGCTAAGGACGGCAGTATAGTTTCAAAATAATGAGCATAGGACTCAAGGCGAATTTATACAGGTGTGTTCGAGCGAATTCAGATCTACACGCACGCACACACTCCTTGTGGCTAAAAATGTCAGACAAAGCAACAACATAAGAAATTTGACAGCTACGATTGGATTTTCAAGGAGGAAGAAGAAACCATATTGGGGGAGGATGCCACCTGTAATGAATTCGCCTTGATCGGACTGAAATTTTGTTAAGTTTTGACAATACTTGAAAATACACCATTTTCTGTAATCATTAGGTTTGTTTACTGACCAAAAAAAAGTTCAGAGCAGCTTAGAGCAGAGCAGAGCAGGGCAGCTGTCAAAATAGAAATAGAGCAACTCAGAGCAGAAATGCCATGAAACACTTGAATCTCGATAGTTTCTTTTTATTTGATTTTTTTGTTTAAATCTTCAAAATTAATGCAAATTCACGTTTACAAAAACATTAATTTTCTTGCAAGCTAATTTTTTTGAAGTTTTCAAAAATTTATTTTTTCCTGACTGACAATTGCTTCTCTGCTCTAACTTACTCCATAAAAAAAGCTAGAGCAGAAATTTGTGATCTGGATTACTCTAGTTTTGTTTTAAGCGTACTCATGAAACAAAAGATAGAGCAACCTAGAGCAAGAAAAGTGTTCGTTAAACACAATTTTGTGAAATATCTCAATCTGGCGTAAGCTAGAGCAGCCCAATAAACAAACCTATTTTATGCGTCATGTGACAGTCAGCTATGGCAATTCATGAAAATTGTCAGTGTTTTTGTCAAAAGATTATCAGCATTGACAATTTAGAGTGTGAGTGTGTTAGTAAAAATATCAGCCCGTCTTGTAGGGTTATTTGTTCAACGAAAAAATTTAACGTTTTTTTTTTTAAACAATTAGGGTACTCACAGTCCCATCTTACCAGCCATGCTAATATTGCCAGCTGGCAATATCTTGACAATTTACCAGGTGTCAATTATTTTGTTTTTGTTTTGCCTGCAAATAGAAGATACCACTTTGTGGCAATATTGCCGGGCTTGTGCCTATGTTTAAATTTTGTGGCAAAAGTGAAAATTGGCATTATGATTTGTTTTAAAAAAAAAAAATTTTTTAAATAAATGAACAGAAAGAGAAAAAGTAAGTTTTTTCATATTTGGAATTTATTCAAATAATTTGTATATGTTCATAAATATTTTCAGATTGAATTCAGTCGTGAATTAACAAAGGCAATGCAGGAGATTATACGGGGTGCTCACAGTCGCCATGTGGTAATGTGGCAAAGGTAAAACGTTTTAAGTTTAGCAGATACCTGTGAGTTCCCTAAATAAATAAATATAGTTTTGAAAAAACTAAAACTCACGCTTTTAGAGAGTATTGAACTAAAAAGTTGAAAATAGTTTTTAAAACCCTACACAGTAGCATGATATAAATATTACAGGTAAAACCGTTAATGACACAAGTGACATTTTTAAGTAATTCTTATACTCATTTATTTTTTTCCACGACTTTTCTGTTTGGTTTTTTCAATCAAATAAATTACAAATCAAAATAATTTATTTTATTTTTTCTTCAATTTGGGATTATAACTATTGCTAGAATTGTTAAAAATAAGGACTGTAAAAGCGGAGAGAATGTGCCCCTTTAGCAGGCTAATCTACCATCTCATTTCCTGCCATTTTATAGTGTCCAAGCATCCACCTAAACGTGCAGTGTAAATTGGAAAATATTTTTTTGATTTTTTTTAAATTTTTCTTATTTTAAATTTTTTGAATATTTTTTTCTATTTGACTTATATACTGACACATTTTATATTGCTTAAAAACTTAAAAACAAAATCAAAAGAGAGAACGGTTCTACCTATAGTATTGATATCATGCAGAGTAGTATTGTGGAAAAAGCGTGGTCCGCTTTGTTCCATAATCTTTAATATTCTTTAAAAACGTGTGTTTTCGCTTTTTAAAGTATATTTATTTTTTACTTTTTAGTTAATTTTGTTATGAAGTAATCGATAAATATATCGAAATATACCGCAGTGCAAACGAAACCTCTGGGCCTGCACTTTCGTTTTATACCCATATTGTAGGCAATTTTGAATATTATTGGACAACCTCATTTTGACCAATAACTCAGTTTTCGATAAATATATCGAAATATTCCAAAGTCCAATAGAAACCCGTAGAACTTCCCTTTTGTTTGATACCCAGATTGTAGGCATTATGACCGATAACTTAGTTATCGATAAATATATCGAAGTCCAAATGCAACCTCCTATCATTTGACACCCATATTGAAGGAACATTTCAAGGTTTTTGTGACAGTCATATGCCACTATCGGGTAGACTGAAGTAGAGTTACATACAAACAAGCAAACATACATATGAATGCATGTACAAGTAAAGCTAATGAAAGCGTAGTAAAGAAAATAGAATTATGTGGGAAAAGCGTCGAGCGCTCGATATACGAAAATTACGGCACAAAGGGGACCACGCTTTTTCCACAATACTACTGTGTAGGGGTTTTAAAATTATTTTCAACTTGTTAATTCAATTTGTCTATGAAATTCAAATGTCTTATGAAATTATCGATACATATATCGAAAATACAGCAGTCCAAACGAAACCTCTGGACTTCCACTTTCGTTTGATAGCCATATTGTTAGGAAATTTTAAGGTATTTGGCCTCACATTTTGACTATAACTCAGTTAAATTATAAATCGATAAATTTATCAAAATATGTTGATGTCCAAATGAAACCTGGGGCATTCCCCTTTTGTTTGATACCCATATTGTAGGGAAATATTAAGGTTTTCGGGAAACCACATTTTGACCAATGACTCAGTTATCGATAAATTTTTCGAAATATGTCGATGTCCAAATGAAACCTGGGAACTTCCCCTTTCGTGTGGTACCCATATTGTAGGGAAATTTTATGGTTTTCGGGCAACTACATTTTGACCAATAACTCAGTTATCGATAAATTTATCGAAATATATCGAAGTCCAAATGAAACCTGGGACCTTCCCCTTTCGTTTGATACCCATATTGTAGGGAAATTTTAAGGTTTTCCGATAACGCAGTTATCGATAAATTTATCGAAATATATCGAAGTCCAAATGAAACCTGGGACCTTCCCCTTTCGTTTGGTACCCATATTGTAGGGAAATATTAAGGTTTTTGGGCATTCACATTTTGACCGATAACGCAGTTATCGATAAATTTATCGAAATATGTCGCTGTCCAAATGAAACCCGGGACCTTCCCCTTTCGTTTGATACCCATATTGTAGGGAAATGTTAAGGTGTTTGGGCATTCACATTTTGACCGATATCTCAGTTATCGATAAATTTATCGAAAAATATCGAAGTCCAAATGAAACCTGCGGTCTTCCCCTTTCGTTTGATACCCATATTGTAGGGAAATTTTGAGGTTTTTGGGCAATCACATTTTGACCGATAACTCAGTTATCGATAAATTTTTCGAAATATATCGATGTCCAAATGAAACCTGCGGCTTCCCCTTTCGTTTGATATTCATATTGTAAGGAATTTTTTAGGTTTTTGGGCAATAATATATTGACCGATAACTCAGTTATCGATCAATTTATCGAAATATATCGAAGTCCAAATGAAACCTGGGGCCTTCCCCTTTCGTTTGATACCCATATTGTAGGGAAATTTTAAGGTTTTCGGGCAACCACATTTTGACCGATAACTCAGTTATCGATAAATTTATCGAAATATATCGAAGTCCAAATGAAATCTGGGGTCTTCCCCTTTCCTTTGATATCCATATTGTGGGGAAATTTTAAGGTTTTCGGGCAACCACGTTTTGACCGATAACTCAGTTATCGATAAATTTATCGAAATATATCGAGGTCCAAATGAAACCTGATGTCTTCCCCTTTCGTTTGATAACCATATTGTAGGGAAATTTTAAGGTTTTTGGGCATTCACATTTTGACCGATAACTCAGTTATCGATAAATTTATCGAAATATGTCGCTGTCCAAATGAAACCTGGGGCCTTCCCCTTTCGTTTGATACCCATATTGTAGGGAAATTTTAAGGCTTTCGGCAACCACATTTTGACCGATAACTCAGTTATCGATAAATTTATCGAAGTCCAAATAAAATCTGGGGTCTTCCCCTTTCGTTTGATACCCATATTGTATGTATGTTTGTTTCTATGTATGTAGATAAAAAAACTTAGAAATTTTTTTTTTCATACTGCAAAACGTTCTATGTCAATATTATTCTTTCAGGTTTAAGTGCACAATGGAGGCATCTTTCTCTTATTCTACGTCGCCGTTTGAAAAAGGATAGTTGAAAGATTGATTCGTGGGGCAAAAAAAAGTAAAACTATATTAAAATACACCTAATTTTCCTAAGAACTTAAAAATTTTAAACCTTACCAAAAATATACGAGAACATTAGAGTGCCAAAAAAAAGTTCGACACTTTCTATCGGAATGATTAAGCTTGAGAATTTATTTTTTTTTTGTAGGAAAATTGCTTCGCCGGCAAATGAAAGATATCCAATGAAAATAAAAACAAATTTCACATGTGAGAAATTATAAGCACCTGCAACTCTAGTGTCTTAGTTTCTGTTTGAAAACTTTAGATTTGTAACAAACTTTTCAAATTGTTATTTGTTTCATGCGATGCTAAGCGCTCTCCAATGCTGCTCTTATGTCAGGCCAAGTTAAAATACAGGAGATGATGGAAACACGAGCTTTTAATCCTATTTAAGATTGTATAATTTCCCCTTTAAAAGCTGATGTGGTTTTTTAATATAAAAGTCACTGGAAATTATTTGGAACGCATAATAATAAAAAACATGCTCGTAAAATTTCTGGAATTAGTGCTTTTCGAAATTGGTGATTCAATAAATATATTATAAATTTTAAGGAAACATTTAACACCATGAATAAGGAGGCACTCGAGCCCTTAAAAGTTACGATGGACTAGTGCATTAGAGTGTAGGTCACATCGTTATCCACGTAAAAAGGGCTATGCAGAGCGCGCTGCCATCTTCGCTGCATCGGGGGACTCGGATTTCGAAGAACTGCAAGAGGAAACGGAGGAGTCCGACGCGAAAGGCATGTTATCTGCCACAGCACTTTCGCAAAGTGACGTGAACAGCTCGGAGAAGGAAGACAGCTTGCTGGACGGGGAGCAACCAATCCTGAGCGCATTATCTCTGATGCTTCAGTCAGCAGGGCCTCGACGATATGGGTACGTCAGGGAAGTCTGAGCGCTCTGATGTTGGTGGTGCTTCAGATAAATCTGCACAAATCTAAAGTATCCTCGGCTTTCTAAATGCGACATGGATGTGGTCCTCATCCAAGAACCCTGGGTCAACAGTTCGAGGATCTGCGGATAGGGGACTATTGGCTTCAAGCTCATTCGAGCTAGCGAGGAGGGCAAGGTCAGAACCTGCATTTTGGTGAAATGTGAGCTTCTTGTAAGAATGCACACAAGCTTTTTCCTTGATTTAAATTCAGCTTCAAACGATGAGGTAACGTATTTGTAAGCTGACAAAAGGCTGCAGAACACGATAAATTGCTATTATTTAGTTAAAATCAAGGACTGAAACCGAAACCGAAACCGTAACCGTAACCGATTAAAACCGTTTCATTTTTCAAAACCGAAACCGAAACCGTAACCGTTATTTTGATCTGAAAAAGAACGAAACCGAAACCGTTTCAAAAGCCGGAACCGGTTCCAAACGGTTTTGAATTTTTTTGTATGCCTTTTTTCTTTTTATGGGAACATATTTTCTTTTACCAAAGTGTACTCTGGAAAGCTTTCATGGAAGATTGTTGCAATGTTACAAAAGACACGTTTTGACCTCAGTATCAAATTGCTAAAGAGGAAATTAAACTACATATGTATAGCTGAAGCATATATTTTGACGATTTATTTCATTTACACAGAGCCAAAAATGCCTAATAAAATTAATAAGATTGTCTTCATGATCAGTTTTTGGGCAAAGGGGTAGTCGCAACGGTGCAAACGAAGAAAAAACTGTAGGGAAATCTTTTTGGTTTTAAGAAGAAATTCTTATTAAAAAAAACTATACATTTAGTACAAAGGTGTAGTTAGACGCTGGAAATTATTAGTATACGATAGCCGGATGGTTAGCAGCTGGGTTTAGCAATCGAAAAATTGTAAGTTCGATTCTCTCTCTTTTTTTCCTAATTAGAAATGTTAAAAAGAAATCTTCTCAATTATATTTATGAGATTTTCCTTTGAAACATTAACAACTCTACACATATCAGTAATTAGACGCTAGCAATCAAAAGTGAGCGATGGCCTGTTGGTTAACAGCTGGGTTTATCATTCCGAAAATTGTAAGTTCCATTCTCGGTGAGGGCGATATCATTTTATTTTTCATTTAAAATATTAAAAAGAAAATCTTCTTAATAACTTTAAAAAGACTGTCTCTACAATAATAAGAAGCACATCTTCTTGAAGAAAATCTATAGAGATATCTTATGACTTTTGTTCTATTTTATTAGGCATTGTTGGCTCTGTGTAGTTTCCATCCTAATATTTTTCTATTAGAAAAAGTAGTATTTTTTTTTTAAGTTATATTGCAGAAATTTAATAAATACATAGCGTTAATAATATTTATTACAATGCCCAGCAGTCGGCTGGGTATTGGACCAAATCAACTTTTTTAAGTTTTTCGAAGTTAGCCTCCAAAACAAAGTTACGGGCTTTCGAAGTTCGATGTTGAAACCTTAGAAAATTTGGTTTTCTAATTGTTTTGTTTAAGAAATTAAAAAAGATACACTTTCAAAAAAAAGAAAGTCAAGTAAGAGGAGTAAGAAGACCACGCCCACATTTAATTTAATTTTTCAATTTTTTTCACAAAACAATACATACATACTTAAGTTTTGTAAAATTTTTTGGCGTTCGTGTTTTTTTTGGAAACCGAAACCGGAACGAAACCGTAACCGAAACCGAAATAAATTTTGAAGAACGAAACCGGAACCGAAACCGAATCGTGTTACAAAACCGAAACCGAAACCGGAACGTTATTTTATTCGGTTTCGTACCTTGGTTAAAATAATAAATTTTCATAAAAATCTTACCAAATATACAATTAATTTTTCAAAATAAAAATAAAACAAACTTCAAAAGCTTTCAGTGTTGCTGTAATTTTGTTCGTATCAAGAATATTGGTTTTTACCATTGTGTATCAATACAAAGTGTAAACTCTTCTGCATAGACGTCAAAATACCAAAATGAGTTTAACACCTGTTTGAGATTGTGGTTAATAACAAGTGTGATATCATAGGCATAGGCGTGAAAACTTCAAAGTGAGTTTAGTCACCTGTTTTTAATTTCCTTTTTTGTCTCACTTCTTTCCATCTTCCCATCTCTTTCTACCATGTTGATGTGTGCAGGATGTTAAACAACGCCATTGCTTTTCTGTTATTCGGTGCTGGCGACATTTTAATATGTGCAGGATGTAAACAAACCGACATTTTAATGTGTGTTGTCAAAAGAAGAGTTCACACTTGGTATTGATACACAATGGTTTTTACTACCATTTTCATACGATTTTGAAAAGAAGTAGCACTGTCAATCAGATAGGGAAGCATGAAGCCGAGAAGTGTCAAAAACGTCTCGGACTGCTTAACCTTATATTATTAAATAATGATTTTTATAGATATATACATACGTACATATAAGTTTTTTTTAAGTATGTTAAGTTTTGAATTTAAATAAAAAGACTGTGGACAAAAAGTATGCCTTTTATTTAAAATACATTCACCGTGCTCATATTTTCTAAGTAAAATATGTCTGACATAAAATACGGACGACAAATTAGAACTTTTTTATAAAAAATGGTAAGTCATTTTTTAAAAACCCATATTTTTAAAGTTTATTATTAGTTATGTTGGTAAAGCCCAATACTTTTGTCGTATGTGCTATGGAGTCAAAAATATATTTGTGAGCAGACGTCACATACGACAAATGCATTCTGAATGAAAAGTCGTATATCTTCTAAAACTTTGAAGATATTAAGCTTTTGAAAATAGAAAATAATAATAAATACCACTCTCTAGAACTTTAAAGTCGATTTTCTCGAAACTGTGTTTTGTAACATACGACGTTCGTTTTCTGAGGCGACGATATATTTTCATATAATTTCCAGAGCTAATTTTACAGTCGCGATATCTTAGAACTGGTTACCCTTAGAGAAAGACTGCTAGGACCATATTTGTAGAGAATTTCTAGGTCCACAACTTGGGCTCAGGTAATTTTTCGAAACAACTTAGTGTTTTCGAGAAAAGTCCAAAAACCTAAAATTTGTACTTTGACCCCGAATAACTTTTTTAGCACACACGGGATCGATCAGGACTTTTGAGGTTTTCTATCTGAAGGTAAACCTAAGCTGTGCAAATTTGGCTCAGTGGGAATTATGTATTGTTATTTAACAACTATTTTTATGTCTATATTGATCGAACTAAAAGACTGAATTTTTTTATTTTTGTTTACAACTATGTATGTACGTATGTATGTATTTTTGTAAGGTGTTTTGTTTATTCAAGAAACAAAAATAGTGAATTGTTGTGAAATAAAAAGAATCTCTTTTCTTATTTTGGTATTCGTCTTCGGCTTCGGTTTTTGGCCGAATATAGGATTATGCCGAATATTCGGCTACGGCTTCGGCTTCGGCCTAAAATTCCAGTTTCGGTCGGACACTAGTACCTATCTATGCAAAATAAATTGACGTTAACGAAAATTTTTTTTTGTTATTTTCTGATTTGATCATCAACGAAAAAAATTATTTTTTGATAATTATTGAAACGAAATATTTTTTTGATAATTAACAAAACAAAATTATTTCGTTTATATCGTTGTACAGCCCTGTTATAAAAACATACAATCTTCATGAAATTGTGTCATATAGGCTTAGTTAAGAGCATTACTATATGAAAACAGCTTTAAAATAGTGAATGTATTTGAAAATAAATAAGTGAAATTGTATACCTCTTTTGGGAAGATGTCAATGGCATTGAATTTGACTTACATATATCAACTTATTGACCATTAATTTGACAAATGTTGATCAACATACATACATGTTTTTACTCACAAAAACGGGTATCTTAATGAGAATAACAGGAAAATCCATATGAGTGGCTCGGTGCCATCCTTGCCTAACCCTCAATTTAGTAATTTCCTAATAATTAGTGACAAAGTTAATAGGTAATTAAAAATTAAACAGCCTAAGGCCGGATTTCTCGACTGCCTGTTAACGCCAAAGTTCACTGTCAATTCATTGTCAGTTTAACAGCCAGTTCATTTGCCCTTTATTTAACAGGAGGATGAACTGCCTGAAAAATTTAAAGTGAGCGTTAAGTTGACGGCTAGTTGAGAAATCCGCCCTAAGGTCAGAAATGTGTAACCCTTACAATCTTTATTATGCGAAAAAACAATATTTAAAGAATGAGAATAGTTTGGAGTATTTTTAAGTAGTATAGCATAATAACTCCATATAAAAAATGTCTAGGGTTAGGCAAGGATGGCACTAAGGGTTCGCTTTGATTAACTATTTGGTCAATATTTAAGGTAACGGCGATTCTGCGAATTATATACTTTTTTCAAGTTCTAACACCTATTTCATCGATGAAGATCGAGGTATGATAATCAGAATCAACCTATCTCAATTTTCGCTAGATTTGCAAAGTTTAGTTGGACGCTTTTGATAAAAGGCATGGAAAATTTTAAGTATATACGATGGACATTATTGCAAGGGCATGCCAAATGCATATATGTAGTTAAAAAGCTTGCCAAAATTTAAAGCAAGATTACCTTTAAAACAAATTTAAAGGGGCAGTTATTTCCTTTTCTAAAGGAAACAGTGCCCGCGGGCGATATTTTCTTTTCAAAAAAGAAATAAAGCACGCGGGCGCTATTTCTTTTTAATTGGAAAAAGAAATAACTCCAGTATTGACAAAAGAAGATAACGTCGTGTGGAAATTTTAAGTTCTCGAGTAAAAAAATAATATAAATATGCCACTTACCCGGAACATGGGATTGCGTAACCCAGGGTTATTTTTTTGAAGAGCGACCGAAGGCCGCCTACGCAGAATGGTGTACTACGCAGAAGGACTTGGCATTACATTAGTTTCGTACCGTGGTATGTTGCCACGGTTCAGGCAACCACCCGCAGTTGGCATGGCGTACCCCAGGGTTATTTATCACAAGCCGGCTGAAGGCCGCCAACTCAGAAAGGTGTTCTGCACATAAATACCATGGATCCCGCCCATAGAGTGCGTACCGTGGCATGTTGCCACGGTTCAGGCAACCACCCGGAGTTGGCATAGCGTAGCCCAGGGTTATTTTTCATAAGCGCGGCCGAAGGCCGCCTACGCGAACGGTGTACTACGCAGAAGAACTTCACCGTGGCGGTAGTTTTGGCACACACCCGGACTTGGCATGGCGTAGCCCATGGTTATTTTTAATAAGCGCGGCCGAAGGCCGCCTACGCAGGATGGTGTACTACGCAGAAGGACTTCACCGTGGCGGTAGTTTTGGCACACACCCGGACTTGGCATGGTGCAGCCCATGGTTATTTTCTATAAGCGCCGCCGAAGGCCGCCTACACAGAAAGGTGTTCTTCACATAAATACGATGGTGTTCTGCACATAAATACCGGGCCCAGAGAGTGCGTAATTTCCTTTTGCCGGCGGGCGTTATTTCCCTTTTGAAAAGGAAATAACGCCCGTGGGCTTTATTTCACTGCACCATTTAAAGTACTAAATACATACAATAAAAAAAATGAAATTTTTCATACTGAAAAACATGCCAATATGGCTATTAAATGAAAAATATTTTCGGCGACATACCAACTTTTCAAGTAGGGTTGCCGCCCAGGGTTGCAATTACAACGTAATGTATTTGTATATTTCGGGATCATATTGAATTTTAGGATCATTTGGGGTAATTTTGGGATCGTTTTGGTGTAATTGATGTTGCCTTTAAGATGACCGATTCCGATGTTATTTTGTATGAGTATAGTATGCTTCATGCTAAGAATTTCTAATTTAGTTTGAATTTAAATAAAGAATCTTTTCCCATAATAATTTTCTGGCCAACCCAAATCTCCAAATAAAGTATGAATATATATTCTCCATAAAGAATATGTATCTAAAAAATATCAGCTAGGTGGCACTGTTCTACCACGCATACACAGAGCCAACACTGCCTAATAAAATAGAACAAAAGTCATATGATATCTCTATAGATTTTCTTCAAGAAGAAGTTCTTTTTATTTTTGAAGAGAAAATCTTATTAATCTTTACAAAGAGAAATCTTGCAAAAAACGTACTGATTTCTTAGGGTTCCTAACAAGAAGATTCGACTTATTAATGTTTTCAAAGGGAAAACATATTTCCGCGTAATTGTATGTGTTAATAAGACGATCTTAGGGTTCCTAACAAGAAGATTTGACTTATTAACAGATTTCCGCATAATTGTATGTGTTAATAAGATTTGACTTATTAATGTTTTCAAAGGGAAATCTTGCAGAAAACGAACTGATTTCTTAGGGTTCCTAACAAGAAGATTCGACTTATTAATGTTTTCAAAATGAAATCACATATTATTGAGAAGAAAATAAAAATTATATTTCAGAGTTCTTATATTGTCTTCGAGAACTTCAGATTATCAGTTACGATTCAGTTTTAGATTTCTCTTGTATTGCCTTTACCTTCTTATGTTGCCTTTTTATATTTCCTTCAAGCCATTTCACCGCACTCTTCCTTACATTGCCTTCCACACTTGCCATATTGCCTCCACCGCGAATCGAACTAACCACATATTGAATGCTGAACACAGGTGCTTACCATCGAGCCATCGGGTACTTCTGCTTCTCAGCGTATAATTGTTCTACATGATGTCTGCTGATGATGATGCAAGATTTCCCTTTGAAAATATTAATAAGTCAAATCTTCTTGTTAGGAACCCTAAGATCGTCTTATTAACACATAAAATTATGCGGAAATATGTTTTCCCTTTGAAAACATTAATAAGTCAAATCTTCTTGTTAGGAACCCTAAGATCGTCTTATTAACACATAAAATTATGCGGAAATATGTTTTCCCTTTGAAAACATTAATAAGTCAAATCTTCTTGTTAGGAACCCTAAGATCGTCTTATTAACACATAAAATTATGCGGAAATCAGTTAATAAGTCAGATCTTCTTGTTAGGAACCCTAAGATCGTCTTATTAAAATAAGAAGTTTTTCTCTTTCAGCTTTTTTTCAATATTTTGACAGAAATTTCGAGAAGATTTTCTTATTAATAACACATATAAAAAGAAATCGCAAAGAAAAAAGAACAAATTGCACTTGATAATATCAATAAGAATTTCCTCATTAAACCAAATAGATTTGCGTATGGTTTTTTTTTCGTTTCCGCCGTCTTGACTACCCCTGAGCCTGAAAACCGTTCATAAAGACAATCTTATTAATTTTTTTAGGCATTTTTGGCTCTGTGTACTTAAAAATCTACCACATTTTTAAATTTAGCTACGTAAACTTAAATTGAAAAGGTGGAAAAGTCAAGCTGTTCAAAAAAAAGTTGTTGGTAGTACATACTTTGATTTGTACCATATTACAAGATGCCTAATTTTCTTCGAAAATTGCCGAGATTGTTGTCAAAAGACGAATCTTGTTCCCAGTACCGGCGCTCCAATAAAGAATCCCTCATATTTTTCTGATATTCCAACAACCATTACAACTTTGTCTACCTTTTACTGAAAAATTTTATAAACCTTTGAATAGAATAAAAAAAAACCCACAAAAAATGCAGCGAAAATCAAGTTTGAGATGCTTAAGTAATCCCACCAACTCGACTTCCACAACAAATACACATCATCATTGTACACGATACGGAGATGAACCAAAAGATAATGACAGCTATCTCACGGACAATGGTGATGTACGACGTGAGTCACTGCACAAACCCACCTGGCAGCACATCATTCCAGGACAGCCGCTACCTAATTTAAATTCCAAAACCAATGCAGCTATAACAAATCGTAGTGCAAGTCTCACATCCGACTCGGATGACGATGAATATTTGCGACGGCCAAGTGTAGTTGTTCATCATCACTACTATCAAGATAAGGAAGTTCAACAACAGCTTCAATTACCAATAAAGCCAATGCAGCAACTACGACGTGCCAGCCTACATAGTGTTTGTTTCAAATCACCCAGTCGTGGAGGTGATGGTGGCACAAAAATTACCAGACATCACACAATTGCAAGCGCAGATTTAAAAATCACTTCCGATAATAGTCCACTTTTGCAACGTAAAGGCAATTTAGCACATTCTACCAGAACCTTCGGATTTATGAAGCAGCGTGATTCGCAGCGTGTAGATGGCATGATGTCGTCGTCAATGGCAAGTGATGCTAATGCTACAAGCGATGCAGATCGAACTCCACATGCAAATATAGACGGCGCAACATTTTGTAGAAATGCTGGTAGAGCTTTAATACGAATGCTTTCAGGGAGCGCAAATACAAATGTTACAGAGCCACACGCTCATACCACCAGTAGTGTCAGCATTTGTAACGATGGTGGCGAGGGTTTATATGATATGATGGGAAAGGTGATTATTTGTTGTTTATATTTGATGTTAATGTCTCTATATATGTATATATGTATGTACATTAGACTGTCCCAAAAATGTATGGAAAAACTGAAGGTTCGAATTTTGATATGCAACCCGTGCCGAGTTTGGGTTGAATTGATGAATATTGAAAAAAACGTATTAACGAGAAAAGGACATTGGAATTTTAAAAGTGTTTCAGTAGATTGCGTAACAATATGTTTTCTAATACGGCGTATGCGTAACATTTACCTGTTCTTTTCATACTTGTATATGAAAAGGCCATGTAAATTGTATGAAAACGGATTGAGATATCGAAATAAAACTTAGGCCCTCAGGAATACCTTTCACTTAATACCCATATTGTAAAACAAGCATCGGCGCCCCATAGATCTTAAGATCAGTCAAACAAATTGGATTCATCACACAGACACGTTGTGCTCTTTGTTTACCAAATGATTTAGTCGTCGCTGGGCCAGGGGCGAAACCACATCGCGTGGGGGTGTCGCTTGTTTGGTCAGCGAATGTTTAAAATATAGTTCGGACGATCACAGCGCGTGTATGTTCTCACTTATACACCTGCATTTACAAATCTGCCGACCCATGTTGTAAAATCAATTTCTGGGGTATGTCCTGCACATCTCCTGTGCATCCACGTAACTTTTAAAACACATAGAGTGTCGAAAAGTTGAAGGATAATAATTTTAAAGGACATTACTTCCATGTCCTTGAAGGATAATTTAAAAATGTTATATTTAGCCTATATATCAATTATCCTTTTAATTAGTAACCACACATTCACATTTTGTTGAAATTTTTCGGGAGGACTCTGAGAATCTGGTAAAGAAAAAAAATACCGATTTACCAATTACGAAGTCCTTAAAGGGTAACGATACAGCAAATTGAGAAAAATGAGTACATAAATCATTAAATTATCGAAAAGCAGTGGAATGTAATACGGTTTTACTGTCATTAGGTATGCGTTTAAATAAAATAACTTTGAAATTTTGGGACAGTCTTATGTACATATATTAAGGATGCTTTACACGAGTCGATTTTCTATTCGATTTTTTGACGGTCGACTTTGTTTGAGCATCAAATACAGGTAGTCGATCGGTCGAATCGCTATTTACAAGACAAAAAATCGACCAGGAAATCGACTCGTGTAAATCAGCTTTTAGGGAGATTCAAAGAAAAATTTGTTTGGGCTTACCCCCTCAGAAGTTTGAAATGGATAAGAAAATAAGCACTTAAACCACTTAAGCTTTAGAGGTCGCTATTTTTTTAATTTCACCATACTTTTTAGTCATTATAATTTTTTTAAGGGAATATTCCCATAACTTCAATTCTACCTTAACCCTTAAATGCATGACATCAGCTCAAAAATGAAGGTCAAATTTTGCTTGTTTAGCTCGCCAATTATATTGAGCTTTGAAAAGTTCAAAGTTTCAACTTTAAAAATAAGTAAAGTTTCTTTTTAAATCGAATTCAAAACTTATAGGTTTGTTTACTGACCAAAAAAAAGTTCAGAGCAGGTTAGAGCAGAGCAGAGCAGGGCAGCTGTCAAAATAGAAATAGAGCAACTCAGAGCATAAATGCCATGAAACACTTGAATCTCGATAGTTTCTTTTTATTTGGTTTTTTTTGTTTAAATCTTCAAAATTAATGCAAATTCACGTACACAAAAATATCGATTTTCTTGCGAGCTAATTTTTTTGAAGTTTTCAAAAATTTATTTTTTCCTGACTGACAATTGCGTCTCTGCTCTAACTTACTCCATAAAAAGAGCTAGAGCAGAAATTTCTGATCTGGATTACTCTAGTTTTGTTTTGAGCGTACTCATGAAACAAAAGATAGAGCAACCTAGAGCAAGAAAAGTGTTCGTTAAACACAATTTTGTGAAATATCTCAATCTGGCGTAAGCTAGAGCAGCCCAATAAACAAACCTATTGTATGAGGAAAACAAAAATTTGCGACCTCTAAAGTTTTTTTTCTCATCACTTTCTAAGACTGCGTTTACGTTAGGCCGTAAACTCGAGTTAAAGGGGCATTTTTTGAGTTAATTCATATTGTTGTTGTCAATAAACTCGAGTTTATGGCTCAACGTGAACGTAATATTACATTTGAAGGGGTAGGTTAGGTTAGATGACGTTACGAGGGCTGGGCTGAGTACTATGAATTAGTCCGACTTTTAGGACCCAAAGGGACCCATTGTGATATCCTGTAATTAATAAAGTTACGCCTTTATTTTCATTTTTCAAGGAAGCCATTTCATAAAGTTTAAGATTCGAAAAATGCTCCAAAAACTCTGAGCTAAAAATTGTAACACGAGGAACAGCTGATCGGTGACATAGCAAAACAACAACAAAAAATGTAAATTCAAATTGTTAGCCAATCAGAAACGTAACCGCTGTTTTTTTCTGAAAGTTTCTACTGATTCCTGTTCGACGAAAAATTAGCAGCAATGAGATTTTGACAGCTTTTTACAAGACTCTCTTCTGCTAATAGTTCTTTGCTGGCTTTTTCAGGAAACATACCTAATCTAAGTATTGTAAAATCATCCATGATGCCGAGCCATATGTGATAAGTTTCGTAAATGTTCTGTATTATTTCATATTTTTTTGTTTCGTTTTAATGTTGCGTTCGGATTTTACTATGTTTTTGAATAATTTTGTTAATACCTTTATTAGGTGATCATGTTGGGAGATTCGGGGGTCGGTAAAACATGTGTGCTTATCAGATTTTATGATGGAAAATATATGCCGAGCTATTACATAACTACAGTAGGCATTGATTATCGGGTAAGCTCTGCCATTTGTGAGGAGCTCATTGTAAACTGGAAGGAAAGTGTTGCACGCGAATGTAACATTTGGTATTTGTGTTTTTTTCTTTCTATCGTACGTAAATACTATCAATTTTTACTGTCAAACCCTTTTGAAATATTTCCATACTATATAGTGGGTGTGTTTGTAAATCGATGTACCTATGTACATGTTGTAATAAAATCTTTAAAAAAATGTGTGTCTTAGAAAATCACCCATTTTTACTTACTCATTCTAATTGCCAAGGTTTCAACTCGTATTTGTTTTGAAAATTTGTCAAAATTGTATGGAAATGGAACATTGAGAGCTTTTAATTTAAGGTAGTCAGATAACAAAAATAAACATTATACGTTTTTTCCACAAAACACGGTCGTAAGTGAGTTTATCCCGTAGGACCTACCATCTGCCTATTTTATAATAAGTTTATATTTTTCGTTTCAATGTTACCTCTTACACCCTTTTAATCTCTTTTACAATTTGTCTCAAATTTTGAAGTATTTATAATGGTTTGAAGATTTTAACTTTTACCTTTAACCACTTACCTATGTTTGTGTGCTTGTATTTATGTCTAAACCCATTCTTCTAAGTGTTACGAAATTGATGTGTAATGTTATGTGCCAAGTATGTAACTCATGCCAGCGGTGCTTAAGTATTTGTAATTACGGATTAATATAGACATTAGGGGTATGACATTTTTCTAACACCTATTTTACATGGCACCACGTGATGAGAAATAGTGAAAATATAATAACTGCGTTTTTATTTTTTCATTTTATTGCAAAAACTTCACGCAGAAATAAAAAATAAAATTTAAATGCAAATTCCATACATTTGCCAAATTAAAAGGCAATGAACTTATTTGCGCCTTTTTTTGTTCGTTTTATTTTGCTCGTCTTTCGTATTTTATTTGTATTTCTGCACAACACATAGTCCAGGTTCAAACAGAGCAACTCGGTGTTGCTATTATCGGCGATTCTCTTTTGGTGTTGCTCAAGCTCAAAGTTGTCCTGTTTGAACTCGACATAACGATTATTAGAGCAAATGGCTTATGAAATAATCAAAGCGCGTGTCATCAACTTGCCAATTACATATAAGGTTTGTTTATTGGGCTGCTCTAGCTTACGCCAGATTGAGATATTTCACAAAATTGTGTTTAACGAACACTTTTCTTGCTCTAGGTTGCTCTATCTTTTGTTTCATGAGTACGCTCAAAACAAAACTAGAGTAATCCAGATCACAAATTTCTGCTCTAGCTTTTTTTATGGAGTAAGTTAGAGCAGAGAAGCAATTGTCAGTCAGAAAAAAATTAATTTTTGAAAACTTCAAAAAAATTAGCTTACAAGAAAGTCAATGTTTTTGTATACGTGAATTTGCATTAATTTTGAAGATTTAAACAAAAAACCCAAATAAAAAGAAACTATCGAGATTCAAGTGTTTCATGGCATTTCTGCTCTGAGTTGCTCTAAGTTGCTCTATTTCTCTTTTGACAGCTGCCCTGCTCTGCTCTGCTCTAACCTGCTCTGAATTATTTTTTGGTCAGTAAACACACCTATAGTTTGCTTTTGGTCTCTTATCTTTCGAGGTGCCAGTTTTAATAATGTCTTTTAAAAAAAGTGCTGATGAAGTTTTAAAAAATGCAAGGCAATGGAAAAGTAACTTAACCATCTTTGAAAAATCCAAGAATAAAAGAAGAGATATTAATAACATTGAAAAAGCTTTAAGTGAACTGTGCAAGATTCCAAAACAGACCGCTATAATAGGAAGATATAATGAGTTAGCGAAAACGGAAAAATTAAAAAAGAAAAGATGCCAGATTATTACAAATGAAATGATTGATTTGTGGTCTAAACTAAACTTTTCAAGCATAAGACGTTCATCTATAGAACGGAAAATAACCAAAATTTTAAATGATTATTCAACATTTCTAAAATATCCGGGTGGAAGAAATGTCCTATTGAGGTTCAACAAGTTATGTGATATAACTAATTTAAAAGGTATTTGGCTAAGTACTGAGGACAAAGCGTTATATCAACTTCAAATATCTACGAATGGAGAAGTTGGATACAGGACATCTAAAGCTCTTGTTGTGCATCCCTCCAAAGGTGCTCTTTTTAAACAAAATGATGAAGAAAATGTTAAAAGCACCTTGTATATTAATGAAAATGAACTCGACAATTCTACATCATCAACCGAAACTATCCAGCAATCGTACAGCCCATCTGATTCTGAATATGAAGCTCCTTCAAGAATCAAACAAGTGAAGTGTTCAACTAAAGCGGCAGTGGCAATGGTTACTAAAGCCAGTGTTAGCACCAAAAATGCCGCTAAAATATGTAATGAGTTGGCAAAAGAAGGAATTGATTTAGCAACACCGTCACAATCTGGTATTTACAAAGCATCGATAAAAGCAGCGCAACGTTTGGAGGAAAATTATAAAACTGTTTTAAGAGATGATATTTGGTGTGTTCATTTTGATGGCATAAAATTTGGGAAAAACGAAGTGCAGGCCGTTGTGTTGACAAATGAAACAAAAGAAGTAAGGGTAGCGGTCATGGTTCTTGAAAACGGAAAAAGTTTGACAATTTTTGAAGGTATCTATTTATTAATATATTTTTAAAGCTTTAATTAATTTTTTATAAATTTCGAAACAATTAAGAATGTCCTGGATAAATTTCAGCTGTGGAATTCCGTTAAAATGATAGTTTGTGATACAACAAACGTTAATAAGGGAAAAAATAATGGAGTCGTAAAGTCACTACCGACATGTTTTGAGAAAAAAGGTTTGTCCTCGCCGCAGTATATTGGTTGCCAGCATCACGTGCTAGATTTAATTTTGAAGCATGTAATGGATGAGTTACTTGTTGAAGAGTCAATATCGCCAAACATCTCTTAAGATATTTTTTCCGAATTGATTAATAACTACGACAATCTGAAACAAAACTACAAACAAACCAGAGATAAATTAGAAATAAAATCTATAAAATGGCGTGATGATATGCAATTTTTGTATGAACTAGGACAAGGTTTTAAACACTACCAGATAAACAACAAATTTCCATACATAAAATTCAAAGTTCTTCCATCGCTCAGCAATGCTCGCTGGAATTCAAGAGCTATTCTTGCGATTTTAACGTTCATTCTCATTCCTGAACACAGAATAAAACTTTTGCCAATTTGCCAATTCATATGCAGTTCATGGTATGACGTATGGTTCTCTGATCACCGTTTCCAAATAAATGATTTTGCAAGTTTGGAAAAATCCGTAAAGCAATTTAAAACTGCTCATAAGTGTTTTCTTAAACACTGGGTAAAGGAAGATTCTGTCATTTCGAATTTAAAGCGAACTAATATCTGCGCTGAAAGAGCCATTAAAGTCATACAGGAATTATACCCTAATTGTAAATCTGATTCTACTTTAAATCTTAAATTTATCTCATCTAATATGAAAATAAGTAAATAAATAACTACAAATTTATAAACAATTATTGCATAACAACCTAAACATTCCGCTGTTGTAAATGAAAATTTGACTGCTTCTTGCTTGCAGATAACATTCAAATTTTATTTTTTGTTTCTGCGTGAAGTTTTTGCAATAAAATGAAAAAATAAAAACGCAGTTGTCATTTTATCACTATTCCTCATCATATGGTGCTATGTAAAATAATGTTTTCCAAAAAATTGTTAAAAGTCATACCCCTAATAGACATTGTATATTAATTTACTTTCCTTTTTCTCCTAAAATGTCAGAATAAGGTGGTTGTTGTGGATGGTACGCGTGTCAAATTGCAAATATGGGACACAGCTGGCCAGGAGCGTTTTCGCAGTGTTACACATGCCTATTATCGAGATGCACATGGTATGTTAAATAAATCATTAAATAATTTAAAAAAAAACACTAATTTTTTTTTTTTACTTTTAAATAGCACTTCTACTGCTATATGATGTCACCAATAAAACTACCTACGACAACATTCGCGCATGGTTGGGCGAGATAAGAGAATATGCACAGGATGATGTTGTGATTGTGCTCATTGGTTAGTACTTTTATGTTTAGTACGTGCATATATGTATGTATGCATACATTTTCCCATTTTGATTTGCTACCTGGTTTTTTTTTTTTTTTCAAGGTGAAACCGATTAAAACAACGTCCCGGTTTCGGTTTCGGATTTGTAACGCGATTCGGCTTCGGTTCCGGTTTCGTTCTTCAAAATTTATTTCGGTTTCGGTTATGGTTTCGTCCCGGTTTCGGTTTCCAAATAAAAACAAACCAGACCTGTTAATAATTGATTACTAATCGGTAATGATTAGCATTTCATTGATTATTTTTTGAGAAGCCACCTAATGATTGATTACCAATTACTTGCACTTTTTAATGATTATTTTTCAATTGATTAAAAAAAATCAAAAAAAATCAAAAAAATTAAAAAAATCCAAAAAAAAAACAAAAATTCAAAAATTATCATTACTTTTGATTACTTTTGTTTTTTTGATTTTTTTTGATTTTTTCCAGTACTGTTGTAGAAAAATATATACATACATAAATATTCACTTGCACAAACATACAAATGTATAGGTGAAGCAAGAAATTCTTTTATATAAATGCATGTATTCATGCACATAAATATCCCTGGAGGAAAAATCTCGAGATCTTTCGTACTAGTTCTCATCGAGTGGTTGAACTACAACCTAAACAGAAGACTGGCGCTTTTGCACATTCAGGCTATTATTTTTAAAAAGGTATATGTAATATGGAATGATAATGATGATAAAATATTCACGGAGGGAAATCTTTGGATGGAACATCCATAATTATTGATATCACATTAAATAAAAATTGATAATTCTGTCCCATCAATGCTGTTTTGATAAATCACTATTGAAATGTTATCCATATAAACTATTGATAAATTCTTAATAGTTTAAAAAAACAAAATTTTATATAATTTAACATCGGGTTTCAGTAAGATTCGAACCCTGCTCCTCTGGCAAGTTAGCCCATTATTCTACCATTCGGCTACGGCATTTTATAAAATTTTTAGAAAATTTTTCAATCATAAGAAATTCAAAAAATTTTGATTTAAAAAAAAACGCTCCAACAAGTTGTAATATTGTTAGAAAATCCATAGTAAAAATTGTTGAACTATTATGATTATGCGTCCCAGAAAAATTTACATTTCGCCAATATATGTATATTAATGCGCTGTCTCTACCATTATTACTATGCAGTAAATATGGATATGGATATACCGACAATAGAAATTCATATCACGACCATATACATATATTGACGTGCCGTTCAAATATATTAGCATTCTATCCATAAATATAGAAAAGTACATAATTTCGAAATGGTTGACATGTCATATTACTTTTTATTGGGAGCAAATAATATTTGATAACTCGCTCATTCTGAATGAATATTGCATCAAACTCGTCGCTATCAATAGCGATATTGTCACAACATTCAATGCATTTCTCTCAGTGTTAATATGAAAAACATGGAATGCAGCGGTGTAATTTACAACTTGTTAATAGTACTGTACGAGAGTAAATCAAATGTCAAATGCCCATAAATGACTACGTCGCCCATTGTGGACGAAATTTATTAATCCGGGACATGTCTCTATGGATAATAACCGCCTAATTTGTGATCAATTGATCATTACAAGTCTCTTTTGGACATAGTTGGTATGCCTTTGTTTTAATTTGTGTAGCATACTTAGGCTACGCTCACACTGCAACCGACTTTTTCATCCGGTCTCATCAGAGAAATTCGAACGCGTTCTATTTTATCGGGCGGCCAAAGTTTGTTTACATTCGGGTGAAATCGGATGAAATAGAGAGCTCATTTAAAACACATGTGTGTGGATGTGTGATTGTTGCCGGACGGCCGAAGTCGGTTGCAATGTGAGCCTAGCCTTATAAGTGTTCAAATAGAACTATCCGACCGTATCCGTAGGGTATCAAACGAGAAATGTCCGACACTAGCCGTTTACATATAAAAGGACAAATTACACTAGTTTACAGACAGACCGACAAAAATTCCAAAAACGGTTGATTTGGACTTTATTGGCTTAGTAATGACTAATACTATGAATATTTTTTTGAATATCTACAATACTCAGACATCGACCTCTTACAATTCTATTAAAAGTACATAGAGATGTTGAAAGTTACAAAAAAATCGCCAAAAATACAGTTTTTCCTAGATCTTGGTAATATTACGCTTAAAGTGTTTGAAATTATACACACTAATTTTCGAAAAAATAAACAGTTCTGATTTTCACAACTTCGCATGAAAAAAACATTTTTAAAATCAATTTTTTTTTTTTAAATCGTAAAAATTCGACAAAATTTCGACTTTGGCCATCTATTGCTCAGCGATGGTTTGACCCACCCTTACATTTTATACGTCGTTAGAAGCGTATTTTAATTTCCTTTCGAACGAGGTATCGCTTAGCTCCATCGCTTTTGCAACAATGGCAAAAAGAATTTTTGAATAAAGTGATACCTGAAAAAACACAAAATTACCGATATCTCGGAAACCTACCCATACAAAAAATTTAAAAAATATGTGTTGTGCTTGGCATATCAGTGCCAATTTACCCATATACATGAATATCTTGGTATTTTTTTCAAATTAATTATTTGTAAACTAGTGTTATCATCACTCCAACCAATATAACCATCAAACCTGGCATTTTTTCTCATATGTACATATACTTAGCGATCAAGGTTCATTCTAGAAATCCATGAGCCCCAAAGTGTAAGTAGGTGTATATATTTGCATACAAAGATACACAGATGTTTATACTTTTAACAACAAAACTTTAAAATAATCAAACAAAAATTTAAAAAAATCAAAAAAAAAAACAAACAAATAAAAAAAGTCTAAAAAAAATCAAAAAAATTTAAAAAAAATCAAGAAAAAATCAAAAAAATCAAAAATAATCAAAAAAAAAAGCCGTTTTTGATTACTTTTGATTATTTTTGATTTTTTCTTGATTTTTTTATTTTTTTTTGATTTTTTTTTTTTGATTTTTTCTAATCGTAATCAATTAGTAATTGATTTTCTTGAAAGCAATTAAAATAATCATTACTAATTAAAAAAACCTTCTAATCAATCAATTACTAATTACTAATCAAAACCTTAAGTAGGTATGTAGCGGTCGCCACCACGGCGAATCCAAATCAACCATTTTAAAAATTTTTGTGTGTCTGTCTATCTGTCTGTCCGTATGTTTGTGTCCGTATCACTCTGAAAGTAATGAATGGAATTGAATGAAACTTTTTTCGTTGGATTGCTCGACGCTCAACTTAAAATTTAAGATATTACTTTTTTCGATATCTCAACGGGTTTTGGGGTTATCGCCCAATATGTGGACCAGGGGTGACCAAAAATGTCTTAGTACAATATGGGTGTCAAACGAAAGATGTCAATGAGTTCTATAATATGCGATGTGATTCATTGAAATGGTTTGGGAGATATCTTGAAATTTCGATAGCTCGACCGGTTTCGGTTAGTACATTATGGGTATCAAACAAAAGGTGTTTATGAATGCTGTCTTAAACCATTTGATTAAATTCAATACCTAAGCTACCCCGGAGATATCTCATAAAATGTGAACCTTCTTAATACCAAAACGCTCAATATGGCTATTAAGGTAAATATAATTGAGAAGATTTCTTTTTAACATTTCTAATTAGGAATAAATATAGTTTAAAAAAACTAAAACTCACGCTTTTAGAGAGCATTGAACTAAAAAGTTGAAAATAATTTTAAAAACCCTACACAGTAGTATTGTGGAAAAAGCGTGGTCCGCTTTGTTCCATAATCTTCGTTTTTTATTTAAATTATTTTTACATTTTTAGTGCAATATTCTTTAAAAGCGCGTGTTTTCGCTTTTTAAACTGTTTTTATTTTTTACTTTTAAGTTAAATCTGTTATGAAGTAATCGATAAATATATCGAAGTATACCGCAGTGCAAACGAAACCTCTGGGCCTCCACTTTAGTTTGATACCCATATTTTAGGCAATTTTGTGACAGTCATATGCCACTATCGGGTAGACTGAAGCAGAGTTACATACAAACAAGCAAACATACATATGAATGTATGTACAAGTAAAGCTAATGAAAGCGTAGTAAAGAAACTAGCATTAAGGTGATGACCCAATGCAGGCTTGATTTGCTTGCCTTGCTTGCCTTGCTTACCCAGGCTTACTTTGATTTTTTTTGCAAGCTTCTATGGCCAAGTAGAAGCTTCAAAAGCTGTCAAAAATACAGGATGAGACAAACAACTCAACAAAAAGACAAACAGTGAAGTGTGTAAAGCGCTGTGAAATAGAGATTTGGGCTATGCGACGCTTTGAAGTGCTTCAAGCAAGCAAAGTAAAGCTGCCACTGGGCCAACTTTCATACATTTCAGTAGAGTTCAAAAGAATTTTGGCATTTCTCGAGGCAAAGCCAGCAAAGCAAGCGGGCATTGGGCCATCAGCTTAATGTGGGAAAAGCGTCGAGCGCTCGATATACGAAAATTATGGCACAAAGCGGACCACGCTTTTTCCACAATACTACTGTGTAGGGTTTTTAAAATTATTTTCAACTTTTTAGTTCAATGCTCTCTAAAAGCGTGAGTTTTAGTTTTTTTAAACTATATTTATTTTTTACTTTTTAGTCAAATGTCCTATGAAATTATCGATAAATATATCGAAAAATACAGCAGTCCAAACGAAAACTCTGGACTTCCACTTTCGTTTGATACCCATATTGTTAGGAAATTTTAAGGTATTTGGCCTCACATTTTGACAATAACTCAGCTATCGAAATATATTGAAATCGAAATGAAACCTGCGGCGTTCCCCTTTCGTTTGATACCCATATTGTAGGGAAATTTTAAGGTTTTCGGGCAACCACATTTTGACCGATAACTCAGTTATCGATAAATTTATCGAAATATGTCGATGTCCAAATGAAACCTGGGGCCTTCACCTTTCGTTTGATACCCATATTGTAGGGAAATTTTAAGGTTTTCGGGCAACCACATTTTGACCGATAACTCAGTTATCGATAAATTTATCGAAATATGTCGATGTCCAAATGAAACCTGGGGCCTTCACCTTTCGTTTGATACCCATATTGTAGGGAATTTTTTAGGTTTTTGGGCAATCATTTTTCGACCGATAACTCAGTTATCGATAAATTTATCGAAATATGTCGATGTCCAAATGAAACCTGGGGCCTTCCCCTTTCGTTTGATACCCATATTGTAGGGAATTTTTTAGGTTTTTAGGCAATCATGTTTTGACCGATAACTCAGTTATCGATAAATTTATCGAAGTCCAATTGAAACCTGCGGCGTTCCCCTTTCGTTTGATACCCATATTGTAGGGAATTTTTTAGGTTTTTGGGCAATCATTTTTCGACCGATAACTCAGTTATCGATAAATTTATCGAAATATGTCGATGTCCAAATGAAACCTGGGGCCTTCCCCTTTCGTTTGATACCCATATTGTAGGGAATTTTTTAGGTTTTTAGGCAATCATATTTTGACCGATAACTCAGTTATCGATAAATTTATCGAAGTCCAAATGAAACCTGCGGCGTTCCCCTTTCGTTTGATACCGATATTGTAAGGAAATTTTAAGGTTTTCGGGCAACCACATTTTGACCGATAACTCAGTTATCGATAAATTTATCGAAATATGTCGATGTCCAAATGAGACGTGGGGCCTTCACCTTTCGTTTGATACCCAAATTGTAGGGAAATTTTAAGGTTTTCGGGCAACCACATTTTGACCGATAACTCAGTTATCGATAAATTTATCGAAATATGTCGATGTCCAAATGAAACCTGGGGCCTTCACCTTTCGCTTGATACCCATATTGTAGGGAATTTTTTAGGTTTTTAGGCAATCATGTTTTGACCGATAACTCAGTTATCGATAAATTTATCGAAGTCCAAATGAAACCTGCGGCGTTCCCCTTTCGTTTGATACCCAAATTGTAGGGAAATTTTAAGGTTTTCGGGCAACCTCATTTTGACCGATAACTCAGTTATCGATAAATTTATCGAAATATGTCGATGTCCAAATGAAACCTGGGGCCTTCACCTTTCGTTTGATACCCAAATTGTAGGGAAATTTTAAGGTTTTCGGGCAACCACATTTTGACCGATAACTCAGTTATCGATAAATTTATCGAAATATGTCGATGTCCAAATGAAACCTGGGGCCTTCACCTTTCGTTTGATACCCAAATTGTAGGGAAATTTTAAGGTTTTCGGGCAACCACATTTTGACCGATAACTCAGTTATCGATAAATTTATCGAAATATGTCGATGTCCAAATGAAACCTGGGGCCTTCACCTTTCGTTTGATACCCATATTGTAGGGAATTTTTTAGGTTTTTAGGCAATCATATTTTGACCGATAACTCAGTTATCGATAAATTTATCGAAGTCCAAATGAAACCTGGGGCCTTCACCTTTCGTTTGATACCCAAATTGTAGGGAAATTTTAAGGTTTTCGGGCAACCACATTTTGACCGATAACTCAGTTATCGATAAATTTATCGAAATATGTCGATGTCCAAATGAAACCTGGGGCCTTCACCTTTCGTTTGATACCCAAATTGTAGGGAAATTTTAAGGTTTTCGGGCAACCACATTTTGACCGATAACTCAGTTATCGATAAATTTATCGAAATATGTCGATGTCCAAATGAAACCTGGGGCCTTCACCTTTCGTTTGATACCCATATTGTAGGGAATTTTTTAGGTTTTTAGGCAATCATATTTTGACCGATAACTCAGTTATCGATAAATTTATCGAAGTCCAAATGAAACCTGCGGCGGTCCCCTTTCGTTTGATACCGATATTGTAAGGAAATTTTAAGGTTTTCGGGCAACCACATTTTGACCGATAACTCAGTTATCGATAAATTTATCGAAATATGTCGATGTCCAAATGAGACGTGGGGTCTTCACCTTTCGTTTGATACCCAAATTGTAGGGAAATTTTAAGGTTTTCGGGCAACCACATTTTGACCGATAACTCAGTTATCGATAAATTTATCGAAATATGTCGATGTCCAAATGAAACCTGGGGCCTTCACCTTTCGTTTGATACCCAAATTGTAGGGAAATTTTAAGGTTTTCGGGCAACCTCATTTTGACCGATAACTCAGTTATCGATAAATTTATCGAAATATGTCGATGTCCAAATGAAACCTGGGGCCTTCACCTTTCGTTTGATACCCAAATTGTAGGGAAATTTTAAGGTTTTCGGGCAACCACATTTTGACCGATAACTCAGTTATCGATAAATTTATCGAAATATGTCGATGTCCAAATGAAACCTGGGGCCTTCACCTTTCGTTTGATACCCATATTGTAGGGAAATTTTAAGGTTTTCGGGCAACCACATTTTGACCGATAACTCAGTTATCGATAAATTTATCGAAATATGTCGATGTCCAAATGAAACCTGGGGCCTTCACCTTTCGGTTGATACCCATATTGTAGGGAATTTTTTAGGTTTTTAGGCAATCATGTTTTGACCGATAACTCAGTTATCGATAAATTTATCGAAGTCCAAATGAAACCTGCGGCGTTCCCCTTTCGTTTGATACCGATATTGTAGGGAAATTTTAAGGTTTTCGGGCAACCACATTTTGACCGATAACTCAGTTATCGATAAATTTATCGAAATATGTCGATGTCCAAATGAAACCTGGGGCCTTCACCTTTCGTTTGATACCCATATTGTAGGGAATTTTTTAGGTTTTTAGGCAATCATATTTTGACCGATAACTCAGTTATCGATAAATTTATCGAAGTCCAAATGAAACCAGCGGCGGTCCCCTTTCGTTTGATACCGATATTGTAAGGAAATTTTAAGGTTTTCGGGCAACCACATTTTGACCGATAACTCAGTTATCGATAAATTTATCGAAATATGTCGATGTCCAAATGAGACGTGGGGTCTTCACCTTTCGTTTGATACCCAAATTGTAGGGAAATTTTAAGGTTTTCGGGCAACCACATTTTGACCGATAACTCAGTTATCGATAAATTTATCGAAATATGTCGATGTCCAAATGAAACCTGGGGCCTTCCCCTTTCGTTTGATACCCAAATTGTAGGGAATTTTTTAGGTTTTTGGGCAATCATATTTCGACCGATAACTCAGTTATCGATAAATTTATCGAAATATGTCGATGTCCAAATGAAACCTGGGGCCTTCCCCTTTCGTTTGATACCCATATTGTAGGGAAATTTTAATGTTTTTGGGCGGAAACGGTCAAAATTCTAAAATCAAAATTCTCAAGTCAAAATTCCGGAATCAAAATTCTGGGTCGACAAAATTCTGGAAATCGGAATTCCGCACTTCCTTCGCCTTTTTTGGCTGTATTTCAAAATTCTGGTTTTTCATAATTCCGGAATTTACGTTTTCCAGAATTAATTCTGGAAAATTTTTCCCCAAAATTTGAGCAAAATCGTGTATTTTAATAAATTTGCTTATATTCAAGAAATATACATTGACTTTAATTTTTTGGTCATAAAGCGGGCTACCCACCTGCCAAGAAATGCCTCAAGAAAAAAGCGAGCATATATTTCTTGTGCCTGGTCAAGAAATTTTGACGTTTACCAAATTTTCCATTTTTTTTGCAAATGACTCCTATAAAAATGTACAAAATATGTTTAGCGAAATATGTACTGACCTTTGCTGTGGATCTGCACGTTTACCTCAAGAAATATATACTAGCATATATACGAGCATATTTATTTCTTGAGGTAAACCGGCATTGCCAACCATCGAAAATTGTAGAATTTTTTCTTATGAGCTGAGTATTGGCTCAAGAAAATCTGACGTGTTAAAACAGTTCTTGACCATTTCTTGAGCGTTTTTTTATATGGAGTTTGACATTTCTTGGCAGGTGAGTAGCCCGCTTAAGACAGAAAACCAGCGGAACAATTTGTCTTTCTATTCTTCCGTGTATGCCTCGTCATTGTTGGAACAACGTCAAATGTACCGTCCGTAATCTAGCAGTCGCTCTCATTTAATAACTGCAGCGAAGATTTTGTTCCAAAAATAAGAATGCATTCGCCATAACTTCTCACTTAAAATAAATAGTTGATCTTCCAAAACATAACGTGATAATAAAGGAATGTCTATTTTTTCAATACAAGTTGGCTCTTTTCTTCTAATTTTTAACTTAAGGGCATTTCTTGATGGCAGATAATGTCCAATGTGTTTTTCTGTCATAGATACCGAACGCTGAATTATGTGGCTAGGCTGCAGAAAACTCGAGCGAACCATATTTTTAACCAGATTATTTGTTTCTGCAACCGATTTTTTATGCGCACATGGATCATGAGAATGTTCATTTTTTTATTCGTATAACATTTCACAGCCATGAAATTGTGTGTCAATACGCACGGTACATTTGTTTTTAATTCCCTCAGAACAAGTCCAGTTAAATGTTAAAGGCAAAATTCTGTAATTAATTATTAAAAATGCGTGTTGATAACAAAAAAAGTGCGCACTTTTTTTGTTATCAACACGCATTTTTAATAATTAATTACAGAATTTTGAATTTCAGAATTTTGGTTTCCAGAATTTTGCAATTTAGAATTTCGTTATCCAGAATTTTGGATTCCAGAATATTGACTTCCATAATTTTGATTTCCAGTGTTTCGACTTCCGGAATTATGAATGCAGAATTTCCAAAAAAGCAGAATTTTGACCCCAACCCGTTTTTGGGCAATCATATTTTGACCGATAACTCAGTTATCGATAAATTTATCGAAATATGTCGATGTCCAAATGAAACCTGGGGCCTTCACCTTTCGTTTGACACCCATATTGTAGGGAATTTTTTAGGTTTTTGGGCAATCATATTTTGACCGATAACGCAGTTATCGATAAATTTATCGAAATATGTCGATGTCCAAATGAAACCTGGGGCCTTCCCCTTTCGTTTGATACCCATATTGTAGGGAAATTTTAATGTTTTTGGGCAATCATATTTTGACCGATAACTCAGTTATCGATAAATTTATCGAAATATGTCGATGTCCAAATGAAACCTGGGGCCTTCGCCTTTCGTTTGATACCCATATTGTAGGGAATTTTTTAGGTTTTTGGGCAATCATATTTCGACCGATAACTCAGTTATCGATAAATTTATCGAAATATGTCGATGTCCAAATGAAACCTGGGGCCTTCACCTTTCGTTTGACACCCATATTGTAGGGAATTTTTTAGGTTTTTGGGCAATCATATTTTGACCGATAACGCAGTTATCGATAAATTGATCGAAATATGTCGATGTCCAAATGAAACCTGGGGCCTTCACCTTTCGTTTGATACCCATATTGTAGGGAAATTTTAAGGTTTTCGGGCAACCACATTTTGACCGATAACTCAGTTATCGATAAATTTATCGAAATATGTCGATGTCCAAATGAAACCTGGGGCCTTCACCTTTCGTTTGATACCCATATTGTAGGGAATTTTTTAGGTTTTTAGGCAATAATATTTTGACCGATAACTCAGTTATCGATAAATTTATCGAAGTCCAATTGAAACCTGCGGCGTTCCCCTTTCGTTTGATACCCATATTGTAGGGAATTTTTTAGGTTTTTGGGCAATCATATTTTGACCGATAACTCAGTTATTGATAAATTTATCGAAATTTATCGAAGTCCAAATGAAACCTGGGGCCTTCACCTTTCGTTTGATACCCATATTGTAGGGAATTTTTTAGGTTTTTGGGCAATCATATTTCGACCGATAACTCAGTTATCGATAAATTTATCGAAATTTATCGAAGTCCAAATGAAACCTGGGGCCTTCCCCTTTCGTTTGATAACTATATTGTATGGAAATTTTAAGGTTTTCGGGCAACCACATTTTGCCCGATAACTCAGTTATCGACAAATTTATAGAAATATGTCGATGTCCAAATGAGACGTGGGGCCTTCACCTTTCGTTTGATACCCAAATTGTAGGGAAATTTTAAGGTTTTCGGGCAACCACATTTTCACCGATAACTCAGTTATCGATAAATTTATCGAAATATGTCGATGTCCAAGTGAAACCTGGGGCCTTCCCCTTTCGTTTGATACCTATATTGTATGGAAATTTTAAGGTTTTCGGGCAACCTCATTTTGACCGATAACTCAGTTATCGATAAATTTATCGAAATATGTCGATGTCCAAATGAAACCTGGGGCCTTCACCTTTCGTTTGATACCCATATTGTAGGGAAATTTTAAGGTTTTCGGGCAACCACATTTTGACCGATAACTCAGTTATCGATAAATTTATCGAAATATGTCGATGTCCAAATGAAACCTGGGGCCTTCACCTTTCGTTTGACACCCATATTGTAGGGAATTTTTTAGGTTTTTGGGCAATCATATTTTGACCGATAACGCAGTTATCGATAAATTTATCGAAATATGTCGATGTCCAAATGAAACCTGGGGCCTTCACCTTTCGTTTGATACCCATATTGTAAGGAATTTTTTAGATTTTTGGGCAATCATATTATGACCGATAACTCAGTTATCGATAAATTTATCGAAATATGTCGATGTCCAAATGAAACCTGGGGCCTTCAACCTTCGTTTGATACCCATATTGTAGGGAATTTTTCAGGTTTTTGGGCAATCATATTTTGACCGATAACTCAGTTATTGATAAATTTATCGAAATTTATCGAAGTCCAAATGAAACCTGGGGCCTTCACCTTTCGTTTGATACCCATATTGTAGGGATTTTTTTAGGTTTTTGGGCAATCATATTTCGACCGATAACTCAGTTATCGATAAATTTATCGAAATTTATCGAAGTCCAAATGAAATCTGGGGCCTTCCCCTTTCGTTTGATAACTATATTGTATGGAAATTTTAAGGTTTTCGGGCAACCACATTTTGCCCGATAACTCAGTTATCGACAAATTTATAGAAATATGTCGATGTCCAAATGAGACGTGGGGCCTTCACCTTTCGTTTGATACCCAAATTGTAGGGAAATTTTAAGGTTTTCGGGCAACCACATTTTCACCGATAACTCAGTTATCGATAAATTTATCGAAATATGTCGATGTCCAAGTGAAACCTGGGGCCTTCCCCTTTCGTTTGATACCTATATTGTATGGAAATTTTAAGGTTTTCGGGCAACCACATTTTGACCGATAACTCAGTTATCGATAAATTTATCGAAATATGTCGATGTCCAAATGAAACCTGGGGCCTTCACCTTTCGTTTGATACCCATATTGTAGGGAATTTTTTAGGTTTTTGGGCAATCACATTTTGACCGATAACTCAGTTATCGATAAATTTATCGAAATATGTCGATGTCCAAATGAAACCTGGGGCCTTCCCCTTTCGTTTGATACCCATATTTTAGGGAATTTTTCAGGTTTTTGGGCAATCATATTTTGACCGATAACTCAGTTATCGATAAATTTATCGAAATATGTCGATGTCCAAATGAAACCTGGGGCCTTCACCTTTCGTTTGATACCCATATTGTAGGGAATTTTTTAGGTTTTTGGGCAATCATATTTTGACCGATAACGCAGTTATCGATAAATTTATCGAAATATGTCGATGTCCAAATGAAACCTGGGGCCTTCACCTTTCGTTTGATACCCATATTGTAGGGAATTTTTTAGATTTTTGGGCAATCATATTTTGACCGATAACTCAGTTATCGATAAATTTATCGATATTTATCGAAGTCCAAATGAAACCTGGGGCCTTCACCTTTCGATTGATACCCATATTGTAGGGAATTTTTTAGGTTTTTGGGCAATCATATTTCGACCGATAACTCAGTTATCGATAAATTTATCGAAATTTATCGAAGTCCAAATGAAACCTGGGGCCTTCCCCTTTCGTTTGATACCTATATTGTATGGAAATTTTAAGGTTTTCGGGCAACCACATTTTGACCGATAACTCAGTTATCGATAAATTTATCGAAATATGTCGATGTCCAAATGAGACGTGGGGCCTTCACCTTTCGTTTGATACCCAAATTGTAGGGAAATTTTAAGGTTTTCGGGCAACCACATTTTCACCGATAACTCAGTTATCGATAAATTTATCGAAATATGTCGATGTCCAAGTGAAACCTGGGGCCTTCCCCTTTCGTTTGATACCTATATTGTATGGAAATTTTAAGGTTTTCGGGCAACCACATTTTGACCGATAACTCAGTTATCGATAAATTTAACGAAATATGTCGATGTCCAAATGAAACCTGGGGCCTTCACCTTTCGTTTGATACCCATATTGTAGGGAATTTTTTAGGTTTTTGGGCAATCATAATTCGACCGATAATTCAGTTATCGATAAATTTATCAAAATTTATCGAAGTCCAAATGAAACCTGGGGCCTTCCCCTTTCGTTTGATACCTATATTCTATGGAAATTTTAAGGTTTTCGGGCAACCACATTTTGACCGATAACTCAGTTATCGATAAATTTATCGAAATATGTCGATGTCCAAATGAGTCGTGGGGCCTTCACCTTTCGTTTGATACCCAAATTGTAGGGAAATTTTAAGGTTTTCGGGCAACCACATTTTCACCGATAACTCAGTTATCGATAAATTTATCGAAATATGTCGATGTCCAAGGGAAACCTGGGGCCGTCACCTTTCGTTTGATACCCATATTGTAGGGTATTTTTTAGGTTTTCGGGCAATCATATTTCGACCGATAACTCAGTTATCGATAAATTTATCGAAATATGTTCTATGTCTAAATGAAACCTGGGGCCTTTACCTTTCGTTTGATACCCATATTGTAGGGAAATTTTAAGGTTTTCGGGCAACCACATTTTGACCGATAACTCAGTTATCGATAAATTTATCGAAATATGTCGATGTCCAAATGAAACCTGGGGCGTTCACCTTTCGTTTGATACCCATATTGTAGGGAATTTTTTAGGTTTTTAGGCAATCATGTTTTGACCGATAACTCAGTTATCGATAAGTTTATCGAAGTCCAAATGAAACCTGCGGCGTTCCCCTTTCGTTTGATACCGATATTGTAGGGAAATTTTAAGGTTTTCGGGCAACCACATTTTGACCGATAACTCAGTTATCGATAAATTTATCGAAATATGTCGATGTCCAAATGAGACGTGGGGCCTTCACCTTTCGTTTGATACCCAAATTGTAGGGAAATTTTAAGGTGTTCGGGCAACCACATTTTCACCGATAACTCAGTTATCGATAAATTTATCGAAATATGTCGATTTCCAAATGAAACCTGGGGCCTTCACCTTTCGTTTGATACCCATATTGTAGGGAATTTTTTAGGTTTTTAGGCAATGATATTTTGACCGATAACTCAGTTATCGATAAATTTATCGAAGTCCAAATGAAACCTGCGGCGTTCCCCTTTCGTTTGATACCCATATTGTAGGGAATTTTTTAGGTTTTTGGGCAATCATATTTCGACCGATAACTCAGTTATCGATAAATTTATCGAAATATGTCGATGTCCAAATGAAACCTGGGGCCTTCCCCTTTCGTTTGATACCCATATTGTAGGGAAATTTTAATGTTTTTGGGCAATCATATTTTGACCGATAACTCAGTTATCGATCAATTTATCGAAATATGTCGATGTCCAAATGAAACCTGGGGCCTTCAACTTTCGTTTGATACCCATATTGTAGGGAATTTTTCAGGTTTTTGGGCAAACATATTTTGACCGATAACTCAGTTATTGATAAATTTATCGAAATTTATCGAAGTCCAAATGAAACCTGGAGCCTTCACCTTTCGTTTGATACCCATATTGTAGGGAATTTTTTAGGTTTTTGGGCAATCATATTTCGACCGATAACTCAGTTATCGATAAATTTATCGAAATTTATCGACGTCCAAATGAAACCTGGGGCCTTCCCCTTTCGTTTGATAACTATATTGTATGGAAATTTTAAGGTTTTCGGGCAACCACATTTTGCCCGATAACTCAGTTATCGACAAATTTATCGAAATATGTCCATGTCCAAATGAGACGTGGGGCCTTCACCTTTCGTTTGATACCCAAATTGTAGGGAAATTTTAAGGTTTTCGGGCAACCACATTTTCACCGATAACTCAGTTATCGATAAATTTATCGAAATATGTCGATGTCCAAGTGAAACCTGGGGCCTTCCCCTTTCGTTTGATACCTATATTGTATGGAAATTTTAAGGTTTTCGGGCAACCACATTTTGACCGATAACTCAGTTATCGATAAATTTATCGAAATATGTCGATGTCCAAATGAAACCTGGGGCCTTCACCTTTCGTTTGATACCCATATTGTAGGGAATTTTTTAGGTTTTTGGGCAATCATATTTTGACCGATAACTCAGTTATCGATAAATTTATCGAAATATGTCGATGTCCAAATGAAACCTGGGGCCTTCCCCTTTCGTTTGATACCCATATTTTAGGGAATTTTTCAGGTTTTTGGGCAATCATATTTTGACCGATAACTCAGTTATCGATAAATTTATCGAAATATGTCGATGTCCAAATGAAACCTGGGGCCTTCACCTTTCGTTTGATGCCCATATTGTAGGGAATTTTTTAGGTTTTTGGGCAATCATATTTTGACCGATAACGCAGTTATCGATAAATTTATCGAAATATGTCGATGTCCAAATGAAACCTGGGGCCTTCACCTTTCGTTTGATACCCAAATTGTAGGGAAATTTTAAGGTTTTCGGGCAACCACATTTTCACCGATAACTCAGTTATCGATAAATTTATCGAAATATGTCGATGTCCAAGTGAAACCTGGGGCCTTCCCCTTTCGTTTGATACCCAAATTGTAGGGAAATTTTAAGGTTTTCGGGCAACCACATTTTCACCGATAACTCAGTTATCGATAAATTTATCGAAATATGTCGATCTCCAAGGGAAACCTGGGGCCTTCACCTTTCGTTTGATACCCATATTGTAGGGATTTTTTTAGGTTTGGGGCAATCATATTTCGACCGATAATTCAGTTATCGATAAATTTATCAAAATTTATCGAAGTCCAAATGAAACCTGGGGCCTTCCCCTTTCGTTTGATACCTTATTGTATGGAAATTTTAAGGTTTTCGGGCAACCACATTTTGACCGATAACTCAGTTATCGATAAATTTATCGAAATATGTCGATGTCCAAATGAGACGTGGGGCCTTCACCTTTCGTTTGATACCCAAATTGTAGGGAAATTTTAAGGTTTTCGGGCAACCACATTTTCACCGATAACTCAGTTATCGATAAATTTATCGAAATATGTCGATGTCCAAGGGAAACCTGGGGCTTTCACCTTTCGTTTGATACCCATATTGTAGGGTATTTTTTAGGTTTTTGGGCAATCATATTTCGACCGATAACTCAGTTATCGATAAATTTATCGATATTTATCGAAGTCCAAATGAAACCTGGGGCCTTCACCTTTCGATTGATACCCATATTGTAGGGAATTTTTTAGGTTTTTGGGCAATCATATTTCGACCGATAACTCAGTTATCGATAAATTTATCGAAATTTATCGAAGTCCAAATGAAACCTGGGGCCTTCCCCTTTCGTTTGATACCTATATTGTATGGAAATTTTAAGGTTTTCGGGTAACCACATTTTGACCGATAACTCAGTTATCGATAAATTTATCGAAATATGTCGATGTCCAAATGAGACGTGGGGCCTTCACCTTTCGTTTGATACCCAAATTGTAGGGAAATTTTAAGGTTTTCGGGCAACCACATTTTCACCGATAACTCAGTTATCGATAAATTTATCGAAATATGTCGATGTCCAAGTGAAACCTGGGGCCTTCCCCTTTCGTTTGATACCTATATTGTATGGAAATTTTAAGGTTTTCGGGCAACCACATTTTGACCGATAACTCAGTTATCGATAAATTTAACGAAATATGTCGATGTCCAAATGAAACCTGGGGCCTTCACCTTTCGTTTGATACCCATATTGTAGGGAATTTTTTAGGTTTGGGGGAATCATATTTCGACCGATAATTCAGTTATCGATAAATTTATCAAAATTTATCGAAGTCCAAATGAAACCTGGGGCCTTCCCCTTTCGTTTGATACCTATATTGTATGGAAATTTTAAGGTTTTCGGGCAACCACATTTTGACCGATAACTCAGTTATCGATAAATTTATCGAAATATGTCGATGTCCAAATGAGACGTGGGGCCTTCACCTTTCGTTTGATACCCAAATTGTAGGGAAATTTTAAGGTTTTCGGGCAACCACATTTTCACCGATAACTCAGTTATCGATAAATTTATCGAAATATGTCGATGTCCAAGGGAAACCTGGGGCCTTCACCTTTCGTTTGATACCCATATTGTAGGGTATTTTTTAGGTTTTTGGGCAATCATTTTTCGACCGATAACTCAGTTATCGATAAATTTATCGAAATATGTCGATGTCCAAATGAAACCTGGGGCCTTCACCTTTCGTTTGATACCCATATTGTAGGGAAATTTTAAGGTTTTCGGGCAACCACATTTTGACCGATAACTCAGTTATCGATAAATTTATTGAATTATGTCGATGTCCAAATGAGACCTGGGGCCTTCACCTTTCGTTTGATACCCATATTGTAGGGAAATTTTAAGGATTTCGGGCAACCACATTTTGACCGATAACTCAGTTATCGATCAATTTATCGAAATATGTCGATGTCCAAATGAAACCTGGGGCCTTCACCTTTCGTTTGATACCCATATTGTAGGGACATTTTACTGTTTTTGGGCCTCTGAGGCTTAGACCGAACGAGAGTCACATACATACAAACAAGCAAACATACAAGTGAACCTAATAAAAGCGTGGTAAAAAAAGAGAGAGAATAGAACTAACAATTTTTGGAATGATAAACCCAGCTGCTAACCATCCGGCCATCGTATGCTAATGATTTCCAGCTATGTACTAAATGTATATTTTTTTTAATAAGAATTTCTTCTTAAAACCATAGAGATTTCCCTATAGTTTTTTCTTCGTTTCCACCGTTGCGACTACCCCTTTGCCCAAAAACTGATCATGAAGACAATTTTAATTTTATTAGGCATTTTTGGCTCTGTGTACTATTTTCTTACCTTATAAGAAATAAAAAGTTTAAGATATTATTTTTGCGATATCGAACCCGGTTTTCGAGTTATCGTCCAACATTTGGGCCAGGGGTGGCAAAAAATGTCTTAGTTCAATATTGGTGTCTAACGAAAGGCGTCAATGGGTGCTGTAATATGCGATGTGATTAAATCATATCTTATTTTTTTTTTTTATGTTCTTTATATTGGAAAAATAGACGGCTTTAGGTTCTTTTTTTTTAAAACTTTAAGCATTATCAGTCCGATGAAAAAGTTTTTCGTGAGCGAAATTTGGGTTTATCGAGCAGACAAACGTTAAAGCTTACATGACACACGACCCTTAAGTGCTGAACTCCAGTCTATTTGTTGGATTTTATTCTTTGCTAACCCAGTTGCAAAAAAAACAGAAATTATACGCATACGAAGTCGCGGGCACCAGCTAGTTATATATATATTAATATTAATTATATATTATTATTAATTATATATTATATTATTATATATTAATATATTAACGCTATATATGGATGAAATTTCTGCAAAATAAATTTAAAAAAATTGACTACTTTTTCTAATAGAAAAATAGTAGAATGGAAACTAAATGAAATAAATCGTCAAAATATCTGATGAAGTCCACTAAACACTTTTTTCTCGGATCTCGTAAATTTTTTTTCGATGCCATCATTCAGTTATAGCCAAATTTCCTCTTTCGGAATTTGATACTGAGGTCAAAACGTACAAAAGACACGTTCGACGTTGCTCGACAAACTTCCATGAAAGCTATTCAGCGCACCCTTTGGTAAAAGAAAATATGTTCCCACAAAAAGAAAAAAAGTATAAAAAAAATACAAAACCGTTTGAAACCGGTTCGGTTCCGGCTCGGTTTCGGTTTCGTTCTTTTTCAAAATAACGGTTACGGTTTCGGTTTCGGTTTTGAAAAATGAATCGGTTTTAATCGGTTACGGTTTCGATTTCAGTCCTTGGTTTTTTTTTCTAATTATAATTTATTAAATAGTTATTTTTTCATTAAGATGCATACTACGGATCTCGTTGCTACGTGACACAAGCTGGGGGGGCGGGAAGATAGTGGCATACGCAGACGATTTAGCTATTGCATTCAGAGGCAAGTTCCCACAAACTCTGTGTGACCTGATGCAAGTAGCACTGCGAGAAGTTTCGACGTGGTCCTCTCGCTGCGGACTTAGTATCAACCCAGGGAAGGTGGAACTTGTCCTCTTCACCAACCGGTACAAAATACCGCCACTAAGCCTACCAGAACTAGATGGCACGCGCCTGGGCTTGTCGGATAAGGCCAAGTTTCTAGGCATAGTTCTGGACAGGAAATTGCATTGGAAGGAGAATGTTCTTCAGCGCCAGAAGAAAGCTTGCATCGCTCTTTACACATGCAAAAGATCCATTGGCAAAAAATGGGGGCTCAGCCCTAGAGTATGCAGTTGGATCTACACGGCCATCATTCGCCCAATCATGCTGTATGGAGTCGTCGTATGGTAGCCTGCGCTGAGCAAGGCAACATACCTGAATCTGTTGCGGAAAGTCCATAGATCCAATATGATCTGTATAAGCGGTGCGCTAAGGACAACGCCCAACGAAGCCCTCCAGGTCATTCTGGGCATTTTGCCACTTGATCTGGAAGGGTTTCGGTCAGCGGCGGCATCAGCTCTGCGCCTAAGAGAAACCTCCAGTTGGACTGCGGGTACTATTGGACACTCCAGTATTCTGGAATCTTACAGCTTTCTCCCTCTAAGCACAGATCGTTGTGCGACTACTACAGTCGGGGATAGCTGTTTCAAAATAAACATTCCCAGCAGAGAAGACTGGGAGAGGACGGATTGGTGTCCCGAAACAAATGGTGGCACTTCCATATACACCGACGGCTCGAAGTTGGACGGCAGAGTTGGAGGAGGGGTTTATTCAAGGGATTTGGATCTTGAGCTCTCCTTCAGACTACCTGATCATTGTAGCGTCTTCCAGGCGGAAGTCTCGGCAATCCTGGACGCCGCGGCCTGGTTAAGCAAACGTGTTATCGGAGAAGATATCGCTATTTTCAGCGATAGCCAAGCGGCCATCAAATCTCTTGGCTCATACACGTTCAACTCTGAACTGACGCTCAGCTGTCGTCGATCTCTTCAGGAGATGGCCCAACAGAACCGCGTAAACCTCATATGGGTCCCGGGACATAGGGACATTGAGGGAAACTGTAAGGCAGACGAGCTTGCCAGGCAGGGCACGACCAAGCAGGTTCTTCAGAATAAAGAGCGCTTAGGTATGCCGTTTGCCACATGCAAACTAATGCTGAAGGAGCACACACTCCGTCAAGCCAACGAAAGATGGCTGCAATCCCCAGGGTGTCGCATATCGAAACAAACCTGGTCAAAATGGGATCTTAAAAGGTCTAGACGCATTTATGCCCTAAATAGGAGGGAAATCTGCATATTGATAGGGGTATTAACCGGTCACTGCCTCATTGGTAGGCATGCAGAAAGGCTAGGTGTGCCCTATCGACGATGCTGCAGGAGTTGCAAAGATGATGAGGAGGAGGAAACAGTGGAGCACCTCATCTGCAACTGTCCGGCTTTAAGCGGCGCGAGAACGCGCTTTTTGGGAGTTCCGTTCCTGGATAGCCTAAGCCAGATCGCGGAACTGGACATAAAGGACTTGATGGGCTTCATAAAGTCATCTAAGTGGTTCGAGGAGGAGTAACAGTGTCGGTTTAGGAGTGTCAGTCCCGGGATTCTGCTATGTGGAAAATCCCAACAACTCAGGGATTTTCCATATGGCTGGGTCCCGGGACTGACTTTCCTTGTGTTGGTGGTATCACAACGGGCCTTTCAAAACTGGCCTAAGTGTGCCTCTGCGGCAGCCACTTGAACCTAACCTAACCATACTACGGATGCCAGCCACATGCTTTTTGAGGTGCCGAAAATAGTTTGATGTCTTCCAAATTTTTTGTTACATATATTAATGGCCTCATTATGTATGGCGAACGATGGCTCAGACGAAAGATTCGTCTGCTCACAATATCGTCTAGCCATCGCCTTATCAATAATTTTCATTCGCTCCATACATTTTTTTAAATATTTTCGATTTTCTTTGGCATAAAATGCAAAAATGAAAAAGCAGACGAATCGTTCGCCTGAGCTATCATACATAATGAGGCCTTTAGTTAAACAAGTTTTTAAAAAAAATTTCTTTGATTTATTCATACAATCGCTAATTGTCAAGTCCCGGGACTAATCACTGCATTTTACGATTTTTTTTTATTTTTATAAGGAAGGGACAGATAATCCGTACTTCATAATAATATTTTTGTTATTGAACAGACCTAAGATTTCGAACGATAACTCATGCTTATTATTTAATATGTAAGTAATAGGCATGAATATGTAAGTATGTGGATCAATTCGTTTAAAGTGGCAAAAGATTGCACAAACACAACGTAAACTAATACAAGTCTTCAAGTGGAATTAAGCGAATGCTTAGATCAACCACATGTTCTTCGTAGTGTTAATATATGTATCATTGGCATTCCCACAATTTTTTCAATTTAAAAAAGGTTGCAAAAAAATATTTAACTGCTTTAGTACAGCGGTCAACTATACACCGATAGACGATCAAATCTCTTGGGGGAAAGTGCAGATAAACTCTTTTTTTGGTATAATCTGAAGTTTTTTAACTTTGAGTAATGTTTATTCAAGAAGCAAAAAAAAAAATGAATTGCTGTGAAATAATAAAATCTGAAACTTAGGTCTGTAGATATTTTTTTCGTATTCGGCATCCCTTCGGCTTTCGGCCGAATATAGGATTATGCCGAGTATTCGGCTACAGCTTCGGCTTCGGCCTAAAATTCAAGCTTCGGTCGGACACTAGTGAATTTCTTAGGCACTCGTTTGCCATGGCGTATGAGTAACTTTTTCGTTTATGAGAAAGCATTAACCCAAACGGCAATAAACAGAATTTGTGTTATTGCTCAACTGAATGTGAAATAACACAAATTCATGTTATTGCTTAACTTCGAGAAACAAGACAAACTTTTTTCTTCTACATTTGAGTAATAAAGCAAAAAAGTGCACATGCACGCAACACTAACTTTTTTTGTGTTCACACCGGACATTTTTCGTATATACATATATGTATGTATTAAAATGTAATATATAATAATGTAGGTAGTAAATCAAGTATGTATACAGATCGGTGGGTACCCTGCCAACCAGCGCTAGCCATGGTGAAAACAAAATAAAAAATTAGTGCCGTGCAATACCAAAAATGACTGGGTAAAAGTAGGCATCGAAATACCAACGCACAATTCGATTAATCGATAATTAATGATCTTCAACATGGGTGGAAAAGGAACCTCGTTGACCAAAATTGCCCAGTTTTTATTCTCATTTTTAGTAAGCGCGACCCAGTAATTTCCCAAGGTTTTATCCGCTGCAGGGGGTGAATTCTGGTTCTATGAAATGATAAAATGAAAAGAATTTTCATACAAAATTTGTGAAAAGAAACTTCAAATTCATACAAATTTCTTTTCATTTTATCATTTCATAGAACCCGAATTTGCCCCCTGGTTAGCCGACTATTGAATGGGACAGCGAGGCAGTGTGCATAGCTCAAAATTTAAGATTTTTGAATGAGCTCCGTTTAGATCAAGGTGTGCGAGAATTTCAAGAAGCGAATGATAGAAAGAGAAGCATGATGAGACCAAGATAGTATTTAGAGAGTTTAGAGCTTTTTTGCTATATATATCACACTTCACATGGTATACAATGTAAACATTTTGCAGGTTGTCGGTGACAAAGTAAACAAAAACTTTCAAGTCTTGAGTTTGAATCAATGATGCGCAGGGCTTGCTGCATGCGATCCGATCTTGTTTCCCCTTGCATTCCCTATACGCCAAAGTCATTGCCTTTCAAAAGGTGGAGAGCAACGTCTATGACGTTCATGCAAAGGGGAAAGTACACCTCCTTAACGGCATCCTCTAATAGCCACGATAGCTCCAAGCTGACTTTTCGTCTTTTAAGCATAGCCAGCACCCAGCGAGTAATCATTACAATAAGCTCGCCACGGCCAATTTGGCCGTTTAAACTAAGTGTAAACTCGCACTGAAAACCCGGCTTAATATTGGTAATCATTTCGATTAGAAGATCTGCAAGAGGATTTTATTAAAATGTGCAAATATTGGTGAGTTAAAGTCTAGTTAAAAATCGTTGAGTAAATAAACTAACAATAATTAACTGTTTATGAATGTGAGTTAACTCGGCACTGTTAAAATAGGTCCAAGGATTAAACGTTTTTCCTTTTTTACCACGCTTTTATTAGGTTCACTTGTATGTTTGCTTGTTTGTATGTATGTAAACTCTCGTTCGGTCTAAGCCCCAGTGGCCTAAAAACCGTAAAATGCCCCTGCAAAAATTCCTTACAATATGGGTATCAAACGAAAGGGGAACACCCCAGGTTTCATTTGGACCTCGATATAATTCGATAAATTTATCGATAACTGAGTTATCGGTCAAAATGTGGTTGCCCGAAACCCTTAAAATTTCCCTACAATATGAGTATCAAACGAAAGGGGAAGACCCCAGGTTTCATTTGGACTTCGATATATTTCGATAAATTTATCGATAACTGAGTTATCGGTCAAAATGTGGTTGCCCGAAAACCTTAAAATTTCCCTACAATATGGGTATCAAACGAAAGGGGAAGACCCCAGGTTTCATTTGGACTTCGATATATTTCGACAAATTTATCGATAACTGAGTTATCGGTCAAAATGTGGTTGCCCGAAAACCTTGAAATTTCCCTACAATATGGGTATCAAACGAAAGGGGAAGGGCCCAGGTTTCATTTCGACTTCGATATATTTCGATAAATTTATCGATAACTGAGTTATCGGTCAAAATGTGGTTGCCCGAAAACCTTAAAATTTCCCTACAATAAGGGTATCAAACGAAAGGGGAAGACCCCAGGTTTTATTTGGACTTCGACATATTTCGATAAATTTATCGATAACTGAGTTATCGGTCAAAATGTGGTTGCCCGAAAACCTCAAAATTTCCCTACAATATGGGTACCAAACGAAAGGGGAAGACCCCAGGTTTCATTTGGACTTCGATATATTTCGATAAATTTATCGATAACTGAGTTATCGGTTAAAATATGATTGTCCAAAAACCTTAAAATTTCCCTACAATATGGGTACCAAACGAAAGGGGAAGGTCCCAGGTTTCATTTGGACATAGATATATTTTGATAAATTTATCGATAACTGAGTTTTCGACGAAATGTGAGGCCCATATAACTTAAAATTCCCTACAATATGAGTAACAAACGAAAGGGGAAGACCGCAGGTTTCATTTGGATTTCTATATATTTCGATAATTTCATAGGACATTTGACTAAAAAGTAAAAAACAAATATAGTTTAAAAAAACTAAAACTCACGCTTTTAGAGTGTAATGAATAAAAAGTTGAAAATAATTTTAAAACCCCTACACAGTAGTCTTGTGGAAAAAGCGTGGCCCGCTTTGTGCCATAATTTTGGTACATCGAGCGCAAGACGCTTTTCCCACATAATGCTAGTTTTTTTACTACGCTTTCATTAGCTTTACTTGTACATATAACTGAGTTATCGGTCAAAATAAGATTGTACAATAATATTGAAAATTGCCTACAATGTGGGTATCAAACGAAAGTGGAGGCCCAGAGGTCTCGTTTGCACTGCGGTATACTTCGATATATCTATCGATTACTTCATAGCACATTTAACTAAAAAGTAAAAAATAAATATAGGTTAAAAAGCGAAACCACACGCTTTTAAAGAATATTGCACTAAAAAGGTAAAAATAAATTAAATAAAAAACGAAGATTGTGGAACAAAGCGGACCACGCTTTTTCCACAAGACTACTGTGTAGGGGTTTTAAAATTATTTTACTTACGCTCAATAGCTCACGGTCAATACATAAACCGAACTTTCGTTATATCTGCAGAGACCTCTTTCAATTCGAACTATTTTTTTATAACTTTTAGGTAACAAAGCAGACTGCAGCAACAGCGAGCGACAAGTTAAGCGTGAAGATGGTGAACGTTTGTCACGAGAACACAATGTACCCTTTATGGAAACATCTGCTAAAACAGGATTGAATGTCGAACTTGCTTTCTCCGCTGTCGCTAGGTACGTATCTATCTACATATATATGTATAAATACGCCACATGAAAAACTTTAGGGACCTCCTGTGAGCGAACCGTTTGACCGATTTCAATGAAATATGCACCGATGGAAAGGAAATTGAAAAAACTGAGGTATAGGCGGTATATTTTCTGGGGCGTCCCCGAAATTTAAGGATGGGGGTACGGGGCTAGCGACCCCACTATCGAATTTTCGATCACAAGCTATACTGATAATTTTAAATCGTTAAAATTGTGGGCTAATATTTTTAGACACATACACTTTTGAAGGAAATTAAATTCCCTATTTAAAAATTTCTAACCCAACATTTTCGTTCTCTACTAGTTAGGCTTTTATGAAGTACTATATCGACCCCTTTTCGTTGAATTATCCTAACGCTAATGCTTTCAAAATTCACTTTTTGATGCAAATTTGATTTGAATCCCAGCGCATCATCTGGTAAAATATTATATTATATTATATCATTGGTATTTCCCTTAATAATTTCACGAAGGGGGTTTAATGTGCTTAAAATTACAAATTTTTAATTTTTACCCTAAGGCCTGTTTTCACGACTAGCCGCCAACTTTAACGCTCACTATAAATTTTGCGGCCAGTTCAACCGCTTGTTAAATTAAAGAGCAAATTACAGTGAGTTGATAGTGAACTTTGCCGTTAACAGGCAGTCGAGAAAACCGCCCCAAGTATCATGATATAACTACTACAGGTAAAACCGTTAATGACACTATTGACATTTTTAAGCAATTCTCATACTCATTTATTTTTTGCCACGACTTTTCTTTTTGGTTTCTTCAATCAAATAAATTACAAATCAAAATAATAGGGGTATTCTCTCTAAATTTGTTCCATGAAAAACACAAGAATTTAACACACTATTGTCAAAATTGCAAAATGCGAGAACAAAAAACACACGCATTTTGATGTTTCATGAAAAAAAGTTTAAAAGAAAATTTTCCAATTTTGACAATAGTATGTAAATTTCCTGTGTTTTTTATGAAAAAACATTTAGAGAGAAGAATTTCTTTTTATTTTTCTTCAATTTGCGATTATAACGGTGCAGTGAAATAACGCCCGCGGAAATAACTTTGGAATCTACCGCTTCTCGGACTTTTGCGTTATAAAAATGGCGAGTATTGAATATTTGTCGATTTCCGCCGATGGCACCGCAAGAAGGTTGTCGCCAGGGTGTCGCAGAAACTGGTGGATAGGTTTCCATTAGAGTTTTTTTATACTGAAGTCAAAACCAGGGTACCGTCTTATCTAGGAAAACATGTGTCCGCGAAATAAAGTAATCAATTTGTAAAAAAAGTACAAACTTGTTTGGAACCGATTCTGGATTTTAAAATGGTTTCGTTTTTTTCTTAATTATGATAACGGTATAACGGTCGCCGTTGCTGTTGTAAGAGGGACGTGACGGACCAAGCAGAGTTGTACGGTATATTCTTTCACAGCTGCCGAGCACTTTGTAGTACTATTCCCAATGCCGATTTCATCAACCCCGTGACCGGGGAATTCCACCACGGTCATATTATAAACCCCTAACCCGCAGGGTCATGAATTGATTTTAATCGCTTACAGTTTCGTTTCGGTCTAAGATCCAGTTGAAAAAAGATTAAACCATTCATCTTAGCTAAAATGTGCTAGAGTCTAGCTAATAGGAACTCTAAACTCTATTTAAACGTGCAAGGAACTGAGGCAAGCGGTATTGTATTTATATGAAACAATATACTATTTCTTCACACTATTGAAAAAATTTAAAAATCTTACACAGAACGGGTTAATATTTTTTCCATTTGAAGGAGAAAACTCCTACAGAAAAGAGAGAACTGTCAAATTCACTATTACTTTGTTTAATATACTTTGGTTTTACCCAAAGTATATTAAACAAAGTAATAGTGAACTTGGCAGTTCTCTCTTTGGGTAAAACCAAAGTATATTAAACAAAGTAATAGTGAATTTGACAGTTCTCTCTTTTCTGTAGGAGTTTTCCCGTCAAATGAAAAAAAATATTAACCCGTTTTGCTTAAGATTTTTAAATTTTTTCAATAGTGTGAAGAAATAGCAAATTGTTTCATATAAATACAATACCGCTTGCCTCAGTTCCTTGCACGTTTAAATAGAGTTTAGAGTTCAGACTAGCTAAGATGAATGGTCTAATCTTTTTTCAATTGGATCTTAGACCGAAAACGAAACAGTAATCGATTAAAATCGATCATGCCCCTGCGGGTTAGGGATTTAGATAAGGTTCCACGAAATAAATCCCAAATGAAAAAAGTCCCATGAAATAAGTCCCAACTTTAAGAAATGAAACAACTCCCAAAGAAGGAAATGAAATAAGTCCCAATATTTGGTAGTTATTTCATAATGGCCCAGTTTCCAAAAAAAAATAACTCCTAAATGAAATAAGTCCTAAGAAAAATGAAATAACTCCCAATTCCTTGATAAGAAAGTACCCTGGTATTGACTTCAGTATAAAAAAACTCTAATGGAAACCAATCCACCAGTTTTTGCGACACTCTGGCGACAACCTTTTTGTGGTGCTATCGGCAGAATTCGACAAATATTCAATACTTGCCATTTTTATAACGCAAAGGTCCGAAAAGAGATTGATTCCAAAGTGGCCACAGTTACTCCGTTACTGTTTGGGCTAGCATATTTCGCGGTATTGATAATTGTTTGGCATGAGCAAATGCTATCTAATTTTTCAGTAAAACAATTGTATGGGACACAAAACCTGTGCTTGGGTTGTAAAGGGTTAATACGCTTGTTTACATTTATTTGAAGTTAAAACTCCTACAAAAACAAAATATTTCAGTTGTCAATTCTACCTTGTTTAATTTGCCTTGGTTTTACCTATAGTATTTATATCATTACAAGTATTCTCTTTGAAAATGCAGAATCTTTTTTTATTTAGAAAGAAAATAGTAGTTTCCGAACGTTGAAAAAAATAAATTTACAAAACACGAAAAAATTTAAATTTTAACCCCCACATTAATAAAAAATAAAATTGGTTTACAAAGCTTTTGACTTTTTCATAAAAATTTTGATTAATAAGAGTGCATGTGCCTGAAGGGGATCTTACACCTCTCAGGCAAATCAATTTTGGAAGGGATCTACTGTGTATCCTTCCACTCTGAACAATCAAATAACTTTGGATACAATTACGGTCCATTAAAATAATAAACACAGTCCACTAGACTTGATGGCACATACGAATAATTACGGTCCATTAAAATAATAAACACAGTCCATGAGACTTGATGGAATATAAAAATAATAAATTAAATAACATTAAAAAGACTTTGGTTGAGGTGGGATTCGAACCGGCAACCCCCCGGCCAACTCCCTCAACCATATAATAAAGCAACAATTATAATAATAAACTGCTCGCCGCCCACCATTTAACTTCTACTTAGACAAAGAGCTTATTAAACCTTTATTTTTATTTTTTATGAATAAGGGGGTAAGTTTGCTTAACGTTGAAAAAAAAAATCCAAGAGATTAAAGCCGAAACTTCTAGTTGGTTGACTAAACCAATTATTTTAACGTATTAATAACACTGTACAACAGGCAAAACATCCCAGAGGGTTTCTCGTCGGTTTCTAAAGCTTTTTGGTATGCTGAATCCGAATGTGAAGTCAGATTTTTCGGGTCACCCTAAGTTTTCTCTCCAGGTGGTAGCTTTTTCAAAGATAGTTACCCAGCCAGCAGAGCAAGGTACGTTTTACCGATCGTATATTTTTCCATCGTTGTTTATGCCCGAAAACGGTACGGAAACTTTACTGCTGGGCTGATTTACTGTTAGTTCGTTTCTTTTCACAATTTTTAGTATCCGAAAACGGTCCGGAAACTATACTGAAAAAAACTAGGATCCCGTAAACATCAGAAAATGATCCGAAAAACTTAAATAAAAAAACAATAACCTTGGTCGACAATCTTCCATGAACATTTTTCAGGGTACTTGTTTGCAAAAGAAAATACCTATGTGCTCACTAAATTAAGTGAGACCCTAAAAAAATTCAAACCGTTTGGAACCGGTTTCGGTTTTGATCGGTTCCGGTTACGGTTTCGGTTTTGAAAAAGGAATCGGTTTTGATCGGTTACGGTTACGGTTTCGGTTTCAGTCATTGCTTAAGATTAGAGATGGGTGTGTGCATGATTTTTGGAACACGACACGACACGTTCACGAAACAGATTTTCGAAAATATGCACGGGAAAAATTACTAAAACACGACTCGCACGAAAAAAAAAACTGTATTTTATGGTTTTAGTATTTTAGCATATCTGAGTCACAAACCATTGCACATTTGTGCTAATAACCGACAGATGGTAAACTCATGTACTGTCACCCACAGAACCATAGACACACACCACTGAATTAAAATGATAAAATGGCATTTTCTTCATTTTAATTTTAAAACTCCATATTAGACATAAAATGTATTTTATGTTGACTATAACAGACATAGAACGAAGTTTATGTTAGAATCATGTTTAAGTAGATTAAACTCTTTTCTAACTGAATACGGGCCATTCTCTTTGCTTATACATCTAAGGGCGGATATCTCAACTAGCCGTCAACTTAACGCTCTCTTTAAATTTTATCGGGCAGTTCATCCTCCTGTTAAATAAAGGGCAAATGAACTGGCTATTAAACTGACAGTGAATTGACAGTGAACTTTGACGTTAACAGACAGTCGAGAAATCCGTCCTAAAACTTGTCAGACGTAATGATTTACTTTCTTTTTAGAAGACAACTTTCGGTATAAAGTTCAACAAAAAAGAAAACACTTTCTTTTTTAGATAAGAGAATAAACTGCAAGCCTCCATTATATAAATTATTTTAACCATTTTATGGTCCTAGTAAACATTTAGATTAGAGAACGAGTAAAAGACGATTTGAATACTAACGAATTTCTATAGGGTAGAAGGCTAGAGAACGATTTGAGAAACTGTCGAGAACTATATCATTATCGACAAAAAGGGGACCGCCGTGGTGTAGCGCTAGTGTGCTCGACCTACTACACCAAGTGACCTGGTATCGACTACCGGTCAAACCAACACCAAAAGCTATTTAGGAAAGCATTTTCTAAACAGGGTCACCCTTGAGCGTTTGTCAAACTCTCCGAGTGTATTTTTGCCATGAAAAACTTCTCAGCAAAAATTCAGTTGCTTTGTAGATGCCGTTCGGAGTCGGCAAAAAATTATAGGTCCCACCAATTTGTAGAAAAAAAAAATAATCCAGCACACCACAAATTGGAAGAGAAGCTCGGTAAAAAAATCTCGTTAAAGGTTATAATGTTAACCTGTTGGTATATCGCCGCCAAAAATTTTATTGTTTAGTTCTCGATATCGAGAAAAAAATTAGATTTCAAATTGAGTTCTAATGTGTTTCAAATATGCTCGAACTTACGTTAGTTATCTAATCGTTCTCGAGTCGATTTCTAGTGTAGTTTTGTAACATTTTTCTCGATTTTCAAATTACACTGGTTTCTAATGGGCAAAACAACATTTTTTTTAATTTTAGATTTTGTGTTTGCTGGGATCTGAGGTTTTATTTTTTATGTACCTAGTTTAAACCACAGACAAAGTTGACTAAAGTTTATCTCATACAAATTGGCTGTTTACACTAAATTTAAACTGACACTGAAGTTTAAACTTGTACTGAAAAACCTGGCCTTAATGAACTGAGTACTTAGTAATATTACTTTTTTCTGCTGACAAAAATTTGAGAATTAAGTACTTTTTTACATACTGAGTACATTTTCGGTATTGAGTACTTCTTACGTACTAAGTACTTGTTAAAAGCTGTGTACATTTCGGGAATTGCCTTGCAAAAATCGTTGGCCGATGTGTTCCAATTTTTGATATTGCAGTACTCCAATAGTAATCCTTTGTATACCTCATCGGACCACGTTTAGCTTTTTGAAAGCCGATTATTGATCGTGCCTTATCGACGGAAATCACGACACTATCGCTCTGGCGGTATATACTCCAAGGAGTAACAGCATTGGAGTACATTGCAAAGTACTCTGACAGTAGGTACTCCATGGAGTAGCAGAAACAAAGCGAAGGTTGGAGTAGGTGGTCCAGTCATAGGACATCGCAATGTTAATTGGAGCACAATTTTTATATGAAAAAGGGTTACATTTGGAGTACTCTGATACTCCAATTTGAGTACTCTTTGGATAGGAAATAGAGTACTCTCGATTTTTGCAGGGTGAATACTCAGTATCGATACTTGTAAGAATTGAGTGCTGTCGATACTTTTCACTGTATGTTTTGCCATGAAAAAAAAAAATATTTGTTCGAGTTTTAGACGCAAATAAATTAAATAAGGCAAAGTACCTTATTCAATAAAAGTGGCATTTATGTACATTTTCTTTTGCGCTCACTGTTTTTCTTATTTCGCATCATAAGTGAACAACGACGAACATCGTTAGCGTTGGTGTTTGAGTCTAAACTCAAAAAGTACAATGTGCAGTTTTTGGCCGCCTTGGCTTTTCAGCATCAATAATAAATGTGCCTTAAAACTGAAAAAATTTATTAAAAAGGCCCGAAAAGAGTTCAAAAAAGCTCCATCCAAAGAGACATTAATTTAAAAATAGTAATTAAACGCTCCACATCCAGCGGATTCTGAGTAGTTTTTATGGCCCCTTCAGGGTGCCCTCGTAGAACAAGTTTTCACTCGTTTTGGGCTCCGAAAATGTGCCTTTTATAGCTCCGAGTATTTTTCCCTCCTATGGTTAGCTAGTATATAGTAGCTTGCAAGATTTTATGTTGGGCATCTCTGCCATAAAAGCTCGTGTGTAGCGAGTCATTTGTTTCTAGCAAGCAAGCGAGCGGGAACTCGTTTAAAAGCCATAGTTTTTATATGGTGCCGGAGCTCTTGTCTTTTCCAGTCTTCGAGTGGCTCTTAATGAGTATAGTTTTATTGCGCGAAAAAATTGTTGAAATACATGTTCCTTAAACTTATAAGGAATATTGGCTATTTATACATGCCTACCCTTCTTTAATTGAAAAAAGTTTAGTAAATGAAAAAAAGTTGGTCGTGCTCTTTCGTGCGTGTTTTTTTTTTTTGGGTGGGTTTCGGACTCAACACGATCACGCACGAACACGACACGAAATCGCATTTTCGAACACGAGCACATGAGCGCTTCAGAAACCGTTGAGAAACCCTATGGGATTTTCAAAAACTTCAGTTTTGTTGTTCAGTTTTATAATTATTTACTATTTTACATTTTTCAGGCAGTTGAAATGTCGTGGAACCGTTAATGGCGATGATGGAAAATTCAATGTTCACGATTTCGTGCGCGATAATACGAGAGCACGTACAATGTGCGCACAGTGCAAAGCGATGTAGAAATAATGTAATCTGATGTAGGTATTCGCCAACAATTTGTTACGATAAGTCAGTGATGTTATGGAATTAATAAATGTATCTATTATTGGAAAAGTAATGTAAGTTGGAATAACTGTGATTTTTATAGGCTGAGTTTTTAGAAATTTGAACAGTTTATCATGTAAGTACCCCTCAAGCATCCTGGCAACCTTTTTTTAATATTGCCCAGCAAAATGTAATGCAGGTTCAGCTGACATTCCTGGTAAAAAGAAAAGATCTGGCGGTTCAAATACCGGCAAATGCTCAAAAACGAGGCGCGCATCTGTCAAAGCTTCACAAAGTTGTATGTAATTGGGGCTTAAAGATAAATACGCACTTTGACAGCTGTACGGCCAGTTTTTCGTAAGGCTGGCAGCACTATTAACATTTTGACAGTTCGGCTTTAATTGTGTTCCTTTATCAACCCGATGACAACTGAATGAAAGTTTTCTGTGTTCCACGGCCTATAAAAAAGGCTTCCGCTAACATGGACAACTCCAGCATGCCAAAAGAACAATCTTCTGTATTTTTCATAAATGTGCTTTCTTTTGCAATAGAGCTGCAAAACTATCGATAGTGGCGCCATTCCTATTTTTCGATAGTTGCAAAAATACTATCGATATTTCGAAACTATCGTAATTTAAGTGCCAAAAAATGAAAAAAATTACTAATATTGCAATTTGAAGCCTAAAACAAATGTGCAGTAACCCGGCGCAGTGAAAATTTAAACACACTCATTTGTACTCACTGCATGGAACTGTCAGGTAAATTTAGCTACAAGTGTTTTTACAAATCGTTCAAGCCGAAGTAAAACTATCAGCGCTGCAGGCCAAATCGCTGCATATGTATTCCAGGCATGAGCGTTAAATTCTAAATAATTACCTTACTTTAGATTAGAGCGTTCCACACACTATTTAAATTAATGAATTTTGAAAACCTCTCTTTACATTTGATTACTTTCAGTGACGAAATGCTGAGCTATCATCAAAATGAACAGGGGGAATAATCAAATCAGATTTCATTTGATGATCAAAAATTTATAATCATTTTTCAGTCGCCATTATGAATCATTTTACAATAATTCTGATGATTAAATTCTGAGTCAAATTTGAAATCAAACAGAAAAGAGAATCAAATATGTTTACTCTAGGTGAACAAAAACTGAATATAATTTTTCAAAAAATTGTTGAATCTTTTTGGTTATTTTTGGTGACTCAAAAACAAATTTTAGTTTTTTCTTATATACCCAAATTTTTTATATCATAAAATTCAGAAAAAATGCAATAAATGAGAAATATTTTTTATATGTGAATTCTTCAAATCTTCTGTACTAAACATGTAATATGAAACATTGTTGGCTCACAACTGAAGGAGTCTAACATGTTTTTGCTTGCCTCGTCTCATGATTCCCTAACCCAAAGAAGTATGCAAGTCAAGAGGCGATTGAAGCGCAGGTAAGTGATAGTCCGAGGCGTGTATCAGCAATTCCGACGGGGGTACCGAATTTCGTGATCACTGTCGTCTTTATCAATTTGGTGATAGACCTCAGAGACTTACCCGACATTCGTGGACTTCTGCACGAGGCTTCAAACCCCAAGATGAGCTTTAACAAAAAAAATATATAAAATATGATCATAAAAGCATATAAAAAATTATCAATACATGATTTCTAAAAGTATTCAATATTATATTAAAAATCTGAAAAAATTGTATTCAGAATTGGTATTGTAAACTAATAAAATTTAATCATAAGGTTTGTTTATTGAGCTGCTCTAGTTTACGCCAGGTTGAGATATTTCACAAAGTTGTGTTTCATGAACACTTTTCTTGCTCTAGCTGCCCTATCCTTTGTTTCATGAGTATGCTAAAAACGAAACTAGAGTAATCCAGATCACAAATTTCTGCTCTAGTTAGAGCAGATAAGGAATTTTCAGTCAAGAAAAAATTAATTTTAGAAAACTTCAAAAAAAACTAGCTTGCAAGAAAAGCAACGTTTTAGTATACGTGCATTTGCATTTATTTTGAGGATTAAGGGCAGCTTGCATAAAAGCCGATAACGACTAATCGGTGATTAGTTTTACAGCTAACCGAACAAAATACGTCAATTAAACTCCGGTAACTGGGCGATTAGTCGTTATCGGCTTTTGTGCAAGCGGCCCTTAAACAAAAAAACCAAATAAATAGAAACTTTTGAGATTCAAGTGTTTCACGACATTTCTGCTCTGAGTTGCTCCAACTTGCTCTATTTCTATTTTGACAGCTGCCCTTTTCTGCTCTGCTCTAACCTGCTCTGAACTTTTTCTGTTCAGTAATGAAATCATTTTTCAAAGGTATCATAAAATGTTCACGAAACTGAATCGGAACTGATTATATTTAGAAATCATAAATAAATAATCGATTATGATCGATTAAAAAATATACTTGAATTTGATTGTTTTCAACAAATGCTGGCTGGGGTCACTTAAGGGACTTGACAGCTAACCATACAAAATACGTCAATTAAACTCCGATTAGTCGTTATAGCTATATGACACTACGTATTTTGACTAGTATTTTCTTCTATACCATATACTAGTATTTTCTTATACAATTATCATATTGGTACAAGCGGACAAGCTATGTTAAAAAAATAACGAAAAATAATGGAAATAGAAACCAGAATGTAAAAAAAACAAATCAAAAAATTTTATATTTGTTGGCACTTGGACGTTTCTCCTCCATTTTATGTGAAAATTTTTTGTTTACATTTTTTTGTTGAAAGTTTGGTGCGCGAATTTAAATGAAACTCGTTTTCTTTGTGAAAAAAAAAAATTCAATGGACATTCAAACAATATTTTGGTTCATTGTCGTGTAAGTTAATGACACATATTCTCACTTTGGGGTTCAAAACTGCCCACTGTAACTGTTTATACGAAAACAGTGCACAATGCTGCGTAAGCATTAAGTAGCGACCAATAATTAGGTCGCACTCGCGTAACCATTCGATTGCTGACCATGCATCAGCAATCGCGGAAGTAAAAGAACGCGCAACAATATAGTTGCAGAATAGCAAAACTGTAAAATAGGTCAAACCGAAGTCACCCGCAAGTCAACGTGACTTCATAGAATAAATAGATGTAAGAAATATATTGTAAAGTTAGTAATTAAGAATTAATGAAGAAATAAACAACTCGACGTTCCGTCGATAATTAAATATAATTTTTTTTGGTTTTCCACAAGAAAAACCAATAACTGGCGCCCAACGGCCCAGTCGCGTAGCTGTCGAACGAAAGTAGTATCTCGCGTATCCGTGCCGTTATAAGTGGCCTCAAAGCTAGCGCCCCAACGCATTGGACACCAAAAACGGCTAGAAACTAGAAACTAGCGCCTTACTTGAAAATTTCTGATATTAAGCATTGGACACCAAAGCACCCCTAAGGACTAGCGCTCTACTTAAATATTCGTGATATTAAGCATCCAAAAGCGGCCCTAGAAACTAACGCCTTACCTAAATATTCGTGATATTGGATACCAAAGTGGCCCAAGGAACTAGCGCCCTAAACATTCGTGATATTATCTAAGCATTTGGCATTTGTGTGGCCCTAGAAATAGCGCCCCAACACATCAAACAATCGTGATAAGCTACGCACTGGGAGAACCAGGTGGTAAAACTCTATAGAGATAAACCACAACCCCACCAAAGAGGCCAGCAAGGACTGCCCCAGTAGCAGCGTAACATGCAAAAAGGAAAACCAGCCCTGTTCGCCGTGGGATTAATGTAAGATACATAGAATTTAAGAAATTATTTTTGAAACGAATTTTTTTTTTTTTTTCAAGTGAAAATCTAACACGGATAATTAATTTTTAGGTGAAACTTAAATAATTTAACCTTTTAATAAAACCATTTTTTTTTTCAAGCGAAAATTTTAAATAAAGATAACTTAAAATAAATAATTTTCAAGTGAAGCTTTAATGCAATTAATATAATTTGACATTTTTCCTTTTAATTAAATTTTTTTTTTTCAAATAAGTGAGACCAAAATATTCAAGTTCTTTTCCCTCAAAATAAAAACTTAATCAGTAATTTTCTTAAACTCAAATCAACAATTTTTGATCGTTTTTAGAAATTTTTTTTCTCTCAATAATTTTTTTTTAAATCAAAATTATTTTTTTATTTTTCCTTTAAGTGAAAATTCGATTAACATATTACTACTTATAAGCAACAGGCTCGTACAGCCTATAAAATAAAAAATTAGGATAAAAATAAAACGACTCTGCGATTCACCACCAAAGGGACCCTCCAGAGATCGTTAAATTAAAATAAGTAAATCAAAAACAAACCAAAATGGCCCAAAATAACTTGATAAGACCCTCTGTCCTAGGGAACACGAATACACCCTCAGTAGGACCACCACAACCCCTTGGCGCCTCTCAAATGACAAACCCCACTTCTACTCCTGAATTCAGGAACCTTATAAAGGACCTGATGAAGGAAATTCTGTCCACTAACGAAAACCAAATTATTAGGGAGATGCTGCATCCAACGCAGCAACCTATGGCCGATCAGACGATCGAAGACCAATATCGCAATAACCTCGCCGATATGGACAAAGTACCTGACGTGGTTAGGTCCTTGCGAGAGTTTGGCGGTAATCCAGCCTAGTTCAGCAGCTGGAAGAAGAGCGTAGAGAGAATACTAAGGATTTATGAGCCATATGTAGGCTCATCAAAGTATTTCGGCATCCTCAGCGTAATTCGCAACAAGATTGTAGGCAGTGCTGACGCCGCACTGGAATCCTACAACACTCCGCTAAATTGGAAAGCAATCTCAAGATGCCTCACAATCCACTATGCGGATAAGAGGGGCCTTAGTACCCTCGAATACCAACTGACCTGCTTAATTCAAGGTCTGAAAACGGTCCAAGAGTTTTATGGTGAGGTATACTCACACCTTTCGCTGATCTTAAATAAGATATCCTGCATGGAAATCAGCGAGGAATGCATGCACGTTCTCACATGCACATACCGTGACAAGGCACTCGACACCTTCATCAGAGGACTATCGGGCGATCTTTCAAGACTTCTCGGCATGAAAGAACCGACTGATCTCCCCGAAGCGTTGCACTTATGCATCAAATTGGAGAACCAAAATTTCAGGGCAGCTCATGCCAACAGCCAACAGTATGGCTTGCCTAAACGGCCTACCTTACCTCCAACGGTTTTCGGGATGCCATATCAGCAACAGCCCGCACTTCCACCAAAAAGGAACCCTAATCAACCATTCTACCCACATCTTGCCCATCTACCCCAATCAACTCCTACCTTCACCCGACCTTCCCAACAACCTCAATATCAAGCTCAATACCAACCACATCAATTCCAGCAACGACCACAGTACCCTAATATGTCGAATAACCAAGGAAATAGACCCAACCCGTTCAACAATCCTCCACCAAGACCCACCCAACCAAAGCCCCCAGTCCCAATGGATATAGACGAATCCCTCAGGACAAAGAACGTTAACTACATGAATAGACCGACCAATAACTTCCTTGCCGGAAAACGGCCCATACCTCCCTCAAATCAAATCCGTCAACATTTCAAACAAAACCGGGTAAATAACATAGAAACAGCAGAAACGGACTTAGGAGAGCAACCCGATGACCCAGACGAACAAACATTCCGGGATTATTGCAACCAATACACTGCACGCGATAACAACACCCTTGACAACCTACCCGAAGAAAACTCATAAGAATTCTCCGACATCCATTTTTTAGGCTAACGAATTCCACGCTACCATACTTCCAATGCAAGGACAGTAGCGGGAAAGTTCTAAATTTCTTAATAGACACGGGTTCAAATAAAAATTACATTCAACCAAATCTCGCGAAAAAACGTATCCCCAACCAGGAAATTTTTTTTGCAACCTCAGTGGGAGGAAACATTAAGATAAACCACCATACCTTTATTAACCTTTTTGGATTAAAAGACGGAAACCTTAAATTCTTTATATTACCCACACTTAAATCCTTTCACGGCATTCTCGGTAACGACAGCCTAAAACAATTAGAAGCCGTAATTTTTACATCAAAAAATCACATGCTAATAAAAAACAATATGAAAATAGCCATTAAACAACAAAAATCAAAATCAGTCAACAATATCGAAATAAGAACAGACCATCTTATGTACGAACAAACGGAGAAACTCCGAAATTTATGTTATTCACACCCACAACTTTTTTCTGACCCGGATGAAAAATTAACGTACACTACCGCGGTAAAAGCCGAAATAAGAACTACAAACGAAAATCCAGTATATTCCAGATACTACCCATACCCAATGTCCCTTAAGGACGAGGTAGAAAAACAAATATCAAAATTACTTGAGGACGGAATAATTAGACCTTCCCGATCCGCATACAATTCACCCATCTGGATTGTGCCAAAGAAAGCTGATGCATCTGGCACAAAAAAATACAGAATGGGTATAGACCGCTACCCTATTCCAGACACCAATGAAGTACTTTCGCAACTCGGAAAGAATAAATTCTTTACAGTTCTCGACTTGAAAAGTGGCTTTCATCAGATTCCTTTAATTGAATCCGATATCGCGAAGACAGCTTTTTCAGTCAATAATGGTAAATACGAATTTACCAGACTACCCTTCGGCCTTAAAAATGCGCCTTCCATATTCCAACGAGCATTAGATGATATTCTAAGAGACTACATCGGAAAAATATGCTTTGTTTACATAGACGATGTTATAATCTTCGGAAAAGACGAAGACTCTCACTTAAAAAACGTGGAAATAATTTTCAGGACCCTACAAGATGCTAATATGAAAATTCAACTCGATAAATGTGAATTTCTTAAAGAAGAAGTCGAGTTTTTAGGATTTGTTGTTTCCAAAAATGGCATAAAAACAAATCCAGCAAAAGTGAAAGACTTTCCACCACCTCAAACTATAAAAGAACTTCGATCCTTTCAAGGACTTTCCGGCTATTACCGACATTTCATTAAAGACTATGCAAAACTCGCCAAACCCCTAACGGTACTTTTGAGAGGCGAGGAGGGACTTATGTCCAAAAATCAATCGAGTAAAATAAAAATTTCTCTCGACAATAACGCAATGGAAGCGTTTAATAAATTAAAAAATTCACTAGCATCCTCTGACGTCATGTTACAATACCCTGACTTCGAAAAAGAATTCCACTTGACAACCGACGCATCAAACCATGCCATAGGAGCGGTCCTAGAGCAAGGTGGAAAACCCATAATGTTCATTTCCAGAACATTAACAAGGACCGAAGAAAACTATGCAACTAACGAAAAGGAACTTCTAGCCATAATATGGGCTTTAAAAACCTTTAGGAATTATTTGTATGGTTCCACTACAATAAAAATTTTCACAGACCATAGGAACACGAATCCGGAAGCGTTTTTTTTTCAATATTTTTCTTCTCTGATTTTTTATAACTCAGAAAGGTGGTCTACACATAAATACCCTGGATTCCGCCCCAATTTTGTTATAGCACGCGGCTAAATTTTCGGTTTTTTGACCATAACTTTTCACTGAAACAAAAAATTAAAAAATCGCTTCTGGATTCGTGATCCTGAGGCCAAACCCCGTCTTATGAGCCCCCTTCAATAATTTATACTAGGACTAGGAGGGCAAGACCACCCCCAACACCACGCTTGGGGACCCCGGGAGGGCTAGATGACGAGAGAAGGAAGGGGTTGAGCGGTTCAGCTGTCAGGTGGTATTTGAAATACCTACAACAAGGACTGCCTCCGGATGAAGCTCGGGCAGAGGCCTACCTTCATATGAAGGCGAGCAAGGGGGAGAGGCGGGGGGCGGATGGCAGACGGTCCGAACCCCACATTGAAGGGAGATTTCGGGTACAGGGTGCACAGAGGATCGCAACGGGGTGATGAAATCGCACACGCTACTGGGCGTAGTAGCGGGCACGGGAGGAACGAAAGAAACCCCGCTCCCGCTGGAGAGCGGAGAGGCGGGCAAGGTATGCGAGAAGATACGCCCCTACAGAAAAAACAGTGGGAACAAAACTCCGGCGCCTCGACTTCAGCTGCGGCAGCGGCTGCCAGAGTGGCGCCCGGCTCCGGGACTCGGCGGGGTGGGCCTGGGCAGCACAGCTACTCGGATGCTACCAGAAGTGTCAGGGTGGCGGTGGTTCCAAGGGACTACCCTGCGGAGTTCCTAAGCCAGGAGCAACTCACAAGGCTGCACAACGTCGTGCTGCTAGAAGTCGCTGAGGGGTCGGACAGACCGCTGAATTTCAGTGGGGTGTACTTCAGGCCAGGAATGATGCTCGTAGACTGCAGGGAGGAGAGTACAGCAGCATGGCTTGAAAGAGCAGTTCCAAGGTTGAGGGGGTGGACAGGTGCACCACTGACGACACGGAGGGGGGAAGATATACCCCCTACGTACATGGTCACTACGTTCCTGCCCATGAACGAGGACTGGACGGTTGAGTTCATGCTAAAGCTCTTACGAGCCCAAAATGCTGGCCTGGACACGCGGATGTGGCGCATCATCAGCTCCAGAGTCGAAGAGGGGGGAATCCGCTTGAACACCGTGGTAGACGAGGGGTCGTTCGAGGCAATCAGGAGTTCGGGTTTCCAGGTGTATTACCGGTATAGCTATATAGCAGTAAAACCCTGGAAACAGAAGGTGCTGAACACTGATGTTTGCAACAATGTGGAGATGCAGAGTGAGCAGGTTTCGGGAGAAGCGCGCTAACTGCAGGGTCCAGCACTATCACTGGAGTGGATCCTGCGGTCCCTAGCACTCAGGAGTTGCTGGAGGGCATAGACTTCCGCAACCTGGACCTGGAAAGCAGAGGGGGGGAAGACACTCGGCTGTCTGAGGTAGACGAGCCGATGGAGGATCAGCAGTGATGGGCCGCGGTGTAACTGCGGTAGCCCAGATTAACCTCCACCACGCGAAAGCAGCTTCGGCTGTACTTGCGAACAAATTCGCACTGGAGGATCTGGGCATAGCGCTGATCCAGGAACCGTGGGTCATCAACGGGCAAATAAGAGGATTGAGAGGAAACAGCAAGGTAATTTGGGATCTTTCTCAGGAGAGACCCAGAGCATGCGTGATGCTAAAGAATTCTATTAATTATTTTTGCATTTCAGAGTTTATGAACCAAGATTTAGTGGCTGTGCAAACGGTGATGGAGGCTGATGGTGCAAAGAGGAGCATCGTGTTTGCTGCGGCATATTTCGCGGGCGACAATAACAACTTCCCGCCGGAGAATGTAACGAGACTGGTAGACTACAGCAGGAGGGCAAGACTTCCGCTAGTCATCGGGTGTGATGCCAATGCGCATAACGTGCAATGGGGAAGTACGGACACGAATCAAAGAGGTGAGTGTCTTTTAGAGTAAGTAACGACCTAAGTATCTATAACGTGGGGAACTCACCCACCTTTGTCACTAGGGTCCGAGAAGAAGTGCTAGACATTACCATAGGGAACAATCTGGCCGATGCTCTAGTCTCGAGATGGGAGGTGTCATCTGAACCCTCACTCTCAGACCATCGCATCATCCAGTTCTTTGTAGGGGCCAAGGGGGGAACTAACCTACCTAGGAAAACCCCTAGGAAAACCGACTGGGAAAAATTTAATAGCATCATAGAGTTCAACCTTTCCTGCACTAGAAGCAGTAGAAGGGGTACAAGTTCTGAGGATCTAGAAGAGAGGGTGAACAGCATCAATCAAGTGGTGATTGACGCCTTTAACCCTAGTTGTCGGGATTCCAAGGGCAAGAAATATAAGACCCCATGGTGGTCGAACGAGCTCTCAGCTATGAGATGCAACGTGCGGAAGCTCTTTAATCGAGCAAGACGCACCGGTCACTGGGAGGAATACACGATACACCTTACAGAGTACAACAAAGCAATTAGAAATTCCAAGAGAAGCAGCTTCAGGAATTTCTGCGAGACAATTTCTTCCACTCCGGAGGCTGCCAGGCTGCACAAAGCACTAGCCAAGGAGCAAGGGGAAACCAGGATGGCTCTGAAACTCCCGAATGGTGGGTTCACGAGCAGTGAGGTTGAAAAAGCACAAGCCCTGCTGTCCGCCCACTTTCCGGACGCAACAGGGGATCTAGAGGAGATCCAGCCTCAGGGTATAAGACCGACACCACAAAGCTGGCACCTGGCGAAACATATGTTCTCTGAGAGTGCAGTCAGATGGGCGGTCAAATCCTTTGAGAGCTACAAGTCTCCGGGGGTGGACGGAATCTACCCGGCCTTATGCAGCAGGGCGAGATACTTGTCCCATACCTGTCCAGGATCATGCGGGACAGCCTAGCACTGGGATATATTCCAAAAATTTGGAGGCGTGCCAAGGTTGTCTTCATACCCAAGGCAGGGAAGAAAGACTATCATCAGCGAAATCATTCAGACCCATCAGTTTAACTTCCTTCGTTCTCAAAACGATGGAAAAGATAGTAGATCATGAGATAAGATCGAACACTCTAAGGCATAGGCCTCTACACGTGGGTCAGCACGCAAATAGGGCAGGTAGGTCTACTGACACAGCCCTATATCAGCTGATCACGGAGATAATGAGTGCGGAGAGGTGGTGGTGTGCGCCTTCCTAGACATAGAGGGAGCTTTCGACAACACTTCACATGGAAGTGTAAGTCGAGCATTGGAGCGAACAGGAGTCCAACAACCAATAATACGGTGGATAGACTCGCTACTCCGGACGAGGATAGCAGAAACCGCAGTGGGGGAGGAAAACGTTCAAATAAGAGCTACTAGAGGGTGTCCACAAGGAGGAGTTTTATCACCCCTTCTGTGGAGTTTGGTAGTCGACGAACTCTTGCATATACTAACCGACAACGGCATCCGATGCCAAGGGTACGCCGATGATATAGTTATTATTGCAAGAGGGAAGTTTGAGAGCACTCTCTGCGACATCATCCAGAGAGCATTGAAGTTAACGAAGGAATGGTGTGCAGGTGTGGGTTTGAATTTGAACTCCAATAAGACTGCAATCATCCCCTTCACAAAAAGAAGATCCCTTACGGGTATGAGAACAATTACTTTAAATGGGGCACGCCTGGAGACAGTTTCTGAAGTGAAATTCTTGGGGGTCATGTTCGACTCCAAGTTGCTATGGAAGAAACATGTTGAAATCACAACATCAAAGGCAACCAAGGCTATAATGGTGTGCAGTAGACTCGCGGACAAATCATGGGGGTGTAACCCAATGATACTGAGATGGATGTACACCATGATAGTCCGACCCACTATAGTATACGGAGCGGTAGCATGGGCTCCTAGATCAGCTCTAAGCACAGTGAGGAAATCACTCGCTAAACTCCAGCGTCTGGCATGCGTATGTATTACGGGGGCTATGCGTACCTGCCCGACTGCAGCAATGGAGGTGCTGCTGGATCTGAGCCCACTGCACATAGTAATTGAACAAGTAGCCAAACGAACCATGCTAAATATAGCAAAAGAAGGCTTCGGGAAAGGAAAGGTCATCTCGTCCGCAGAGGCAGATAAACTAAAAAGACAGCTGCCCATCTGTCAACTGCCAAGGGATGACATAGCAAAGGTGGTAGAGTTCGAAAAGAGATACAAAATAGAACTGGGAGATAAGAGTACCTGGGATCCCTCGAATGTGGGTAAATACCACGGAAACAGGACCCTGGTATGGTACACCGATGGCTCGAAAACTCCAGAAGGAATTGGAGCGGGAATATACGGTCCCCGCGCCAATTTGTCAGTCCCCCTTGGAGAATACCCGAGCATCTTCCAGGCAGAAGTAGTTGCCATTAGTCTGTGTGCGGATATAATTCTGCGACGCGGCTACTCCGACGAGAACATCACTCTACTAAGTGACAGCCAAGCCGCACTCAAGGCGATATCATCCTGTGAGATAAAGTCCTCACTGGTGTTGGAGTGCGGACAGAAACTAAAAGAGATATCAACCAGAAATAACCTCAGACTAGCATGGGTTCCGGAGTGTATTGGGGTGTGGTTGTTGTGTGACCTTGCCCAATCCCGACTCTTGCGTCCTCGTTCGTACACTCTGGGCAACGTGAGCTATTCTAGGCTCGCGGCAGAAAGAGAGGGAGCCTCGGTGGGGCCACTCTGACATACTTGGTTTAAGGGCTCACCGAGGTCTTTTGCGCAGCGTCTGTTCACCATGAGGTGCGGCTGCAAGCGGGCGTCTGTCTTGAAGCAAGCGGCTCGCTATATAAATGTGTAAAAATATTTTCAAAACCCCGAAACGGGTTGTGCGCTGGGTTTGGGACCCGCCACGTAAAAAATCTAGTCCAATGAAAAAATCGAAAAAGCCTCGGATGAGAACCCCCTTTAATGTTGACGACCCGGCAAAACGAAGTAAGGACAATGAGAAGGATATTAGGGCATGTACGTGGAATGTCCGGACCCTTTCTAGGGAGCGTACCGCTGCCCGACTGGTTGATGTCCTCGCGAGCGCAAAGGCTGACATCACCGCCCTGCAGGAAATGCGATGGACGGGGCAAGGAAAGACGGCCATCGGTCCTTGTGACGTATACTACAGCGGCCAGACACGCGGCAAAGCGCGTGGTGTAGGATTTGTGGTGGGAAAGAGACTTCGCCGCCAAGTACTAGCGTTCACTCCTGTGGACGAGCGTCTCGCTGCGATCCGCATCAAGGCGAGGTTTTTCAACATAACATTTATCTGCGCCTATGCGCCGACTGAGGAGACGGACGACGCAGAGAAGGACTCCTTCTACGATAAACTTGAACAAGCCTATGATCGCTGCCCCCTGCATGATATCAAAATCGTGCTCGGCGACTTTAATGCCAAGGTGGGCAAGGAAGGAGTCTTTGGTCCTACAGTTGGAAAATTCAGTCTCCACGATGTAACATCCCCCAACGGCACTAGGTTGATTGACTTCGCCGCTTCCCGCAATATGGTCATCAGTAGTACCAGGTTCCAGCATAAGCGAATACACCACGCTACCTGGCTGTCCCCTGATCAAAGAACAAGAAACCAGATTGATCATGTCATGATCGACGGCAGACACAGCTCCACCGTTCTAGACGTGCGTACCCTACGCGGTCTCAATATCGACTCGGACCATTATCTTGTTGCAGCCAAGATACGCACACGCCTCTGTGCAGCGAAGAAAGTACACACAGTAACGGAAGGAAAGTTTGACGTCGAGAAGCTGCGCGTGACACAGACAGCTGATAATTTCTCCACTCGACTCTCACACCTGCTATCGGAGAGCAATCCTCGACCTAACGATGTAACCGAGCAATGGAAGCATATCTCTCACTCATTACGTACCGCCGCTGAAGCCACTATAGGGTTTCGGCGAGCCCGCAAGAACAACTGGTACGATGAGGAATGCACCACAGCCTCGGAAAAAAAGGACGCTGCATACAGGGAGACGTTGCGAACGGGCGCAACCCGCAGTTTATGGCAACGCTATCGTGAGGCGAAGAAGGAAGAGAGACGCCTTTTCAGAAAAAAGAAACGTGAGGCCGAAAGGCGTGAGTGTGAGGAGCTTGAGACGCTGGCTGACAGGAACGATGCCCGAAAATTCTTTGAAAAGATCCGGCGGATGACGGAAGGTTTAAAGACCGGGGCAAGTTCCTGTAAGGACAATAATGGCGACCTGGTAACCGACGTCCAGAGTGTACTTAAATTATGGAGGGAGCACTTCTCCTCACTGCTAAACTGCGAGGGAGACGTTGAACCCGATACCCCAATCCCTGACGATGGAAAGGTCGTCCCACCACCTGACTATGAAGAAGTGAGGATAGCTATATCCCGGCTCAAAAACAACAAAGCCCCTGGAAAAGACGGACTACCCGCCGAGCTGTTCAAACACGGAGGCGAAGAGCTGGTAAAAAGCATGCATCAGCTCTTATGCAGAATATGGTCAGACGAGTGCATGCCTCCAGATTGGAATTTAAGTGTGCTCTGCCCAATGCACAAGAAAGGCGATCCCGCTAACCGATCCAACTACCGCGGAATCAGTCTTCTTAATATCGCATATAAGGTTCTTTCTAGCGTATTGTGTGAAAGACTGAAGCCCATCGTGGACAAACTGATTGGACCTTATCAGTGTGGCTTTAGACCTGGTAAGTCTACCATCGACCAGATTTTCACGATACGCCAAATCCTGGAGAAGACCCATGATAAAAGGATCGATACACACCACCTCTTTGTCGATTTTAAAGCCGCTTTTGACAGCGCAAAAAGGAGTTGCCTGTATACCGCCATGTCTGAGTTTGACTTCCCTGCAAAGCTTATACGGCTTTGCCAAATGACGCTGAGCAATACCAACAGCTTCGTCAGAATCGGGAAGGACCTCTCTGAGCCATTTGAAACCAAACGAGGCTTCAGACAGGGCGACTCCCTTTCGTGCGATTTCTTCAACCTGATGCTGGAGAAGATAATTCGAGCAGCAGAGCTAAACCGCAATGGCACAATCTTCTACAAAAGCGTACAATTGCTGGCGTATGCCGATGATATTGATATCATTGGCCTTAACAACCGCGCCGTAAGTGCTGCCTTCTCTGGGCTGGATAAAGAAGCGAAAAAAGTGGGTCTTGCGGTGAACGAGGACAAGACGAAGTACCTACTGTCATCAAAGAAAGAATCGGCGCACCTGCGCCTTGGCAGCCAAGTCACCGTTGATGGCTACAAGTTTGAAACGGTGAGAGATTTCGTCTATTTGGGAACCAGCATTAACACCGAAAATAATATCAGTGTAGAAATCCAACGGGGAATCACTCTTGCCAACAAGTGCTACTTTGAACTGAGTAGGCAATTGAGAAGTAAAGTCCTCTCTCGAAGAACAAAGATCACGCTCTATAAGTCTCTCATCATACCTGTCCTGATGTACGGCTCGGAATCATGGACAGTATCCAGAGAAGATGAGATGGCCCTTGGAGTATTTGAGAGAAAAGTTCTCCGGAAGATTTATGGTCCTTCCCGTGATGCCAACGGCGAGTATCGAAGGAAATTCAACGATGAGCTGTACGAGCTTTACGCAGACCTGACCATAGTTCAGCGGATTAAAGCCCAAAGGCTCCGCTGGCTGGGTCATGTTATGCGAATGGAAAAAGAAGCTCCAGCACAGAAAGTTTTACTATCGACACCCGAATTCGGCAGCAGAGGAAGGGGAGGCCTCGACTGAGATGGAAACAACAGGTGGAGGATGACTTGTACTCCCTTGGGGTTTCCAATTGGCGTCAGTTATCGCTAAAAAGGAATGACTGGCGTGCTTTGATTCGAAACGGCCAAAATCGCCTAGACGGTTAAGCGTCATCATGACGCAAGCCAAGATTAGCATGGGTTCCAGGCCATGCGGGCATAGAGGGCAATGAAAGAGCGGACCAACTTGCAAGGGCAGCGGCAGCAACAAAGCCCATAGGCCCTGAACCTTTCCTAGCAATCGGAGAGCACACGATAAAAGAGATGCTCAGGAAGGAGGAGTCTGACATGAGAGAAGAACATTGGCGTCAGACAATCGGGCTACGTCAGGCAAAAGCCATGTTAGGAGGATATAACACAAAGCGGTTCAAAGAGATAATAAACCTGTCCAAAAATAGTATATATATATATATAACAGGTGTCCTCACCGGGCATAGCAGGCTCAAGGCCCACATGCACAGAGTGGGCATTTCGTCTAGCAGCCTGTGTCGTTTCTGTGACTCAGAGGACGAAACAGCGGAGCACATTTTGTGCAAATGCGATGCAATCTCTAGAAGAAGGCAAAGAATCCTTGGAGCCATGACTCTAGAGTGCAAGCACATACGTGAACTAAAGCCGATCCTAATCTTGGATTTCTTGAAGGTGATAGGCCTCGTAGACGGGCTATGAGTATATGAGTACGGTGACCATAATATTTTTCTGAAAAAACAGAACTCTTTTTTACTCGCCTATAAACTATTTGACGTTACACTTTCAATGTTTGGAATAAAAAAGTGTTCCTGATTTGCATGACGTAATCATCTTTTTGCAGTAAAAAATGTTGTCAACGTCTGTAAAACATTGAAATTGTAATTTCAAATAATTTCAACTAAACTGCATACATTAAAAGTCAGTAATTTTTGTGAATAGTATTTCTTGATGGTGAAAGACATTTTCCTTGTTAATATAAAACCTAGAATAACTGGTTTGTTTGTGCTAAGAAAGTTCAACTATGATTTTGCGTCTATCTCGGCTGGTATGTAAACTCTAACCCTCATATTCATAAAAAATAAAATTCGTTTATATTTTGATTAATTCGTCGCTCCCAACGAAGACTAAGGTAGACAATTCCCAAAGAAACAAATTGCAATAGCTTCTGCGACGCTGTGCTTTGTGACAACGTTGAGGGCATGGGCGCGGAAGAGGCGCCAGTTAAGAAAGCAGAAGTAATGGTGGGTTGAGTCTACGAAGAAGAGAAAAGTGTGGGTTCTACGCTACACTTCCATTGTTTCCTCCATTTTTATTATCAAAAAACATTGTAAAAATTAATAAATCACAGTTTTAAAAATTTTACAAAACTTTTAATTTGTGATGCTCATATCAGCTGTTCGTAAGAATAATAGCTTTGTTTCTTTTCTGCTAATTATGAATAATTATGAATAATTATTCCTAGAAAAGTGTTTTGTGAAAAAATTAGCAGCGAATCCAGCAGCTTTTTGACATTTAATTGAGAGAAAGAGCGCCAATTCGCTGCAAGTTGCTGCTGGAGATTTTTCGTCCAGCAAAAACCAGCAAGTAACAAACAGCTGATTGTGACATATGGCAAAATAAAAATTGATTGCATATTTTTATGAAATTAAAAATTTATTACGAATATTTTGAAAACTATGAGTTATTTACCAGCAAATGAAGTAAGTACATACAATAAATACCAAATCTTCAATAATTCCGTATATTTGAATAGCAAAGCGCCGAAGCCCAATGTCCATTGGACCAACGTAATGTGGCTCGTTTAGGAGACCAATATAATCCTGCAGGCGCAGTTACAGGAATGGGAAATACTGAAGGTATATAAGGCATTCAATTTTCTTAATATTTTGTAAGGTTTAATCCGATATATACGCAGTAATTGTCCAAATGCTGAAAAATTCGCAATTTAATGTGCTGCGAAAAAAATTTATTTTCATTTGTCAATTGTCAGAACAGCTGTTCTGCTGGAGAATTTCTGCTGGCTCCTGTTCGGCGAAAAACTAGCAGAAGAGAGATGAAACTAGCAAAAATGAGATTTTGACAGCTTTTTACAAGACTCTCTTCTGCTGACAGTTCTTTGCTGGAGATTTCAAGAAACAAATCTAATGACACCAATTTGCCAACATGCTGGCAAATCTATTTTGAGTGTCAATCGTTGCCCACTGCGCTTTCATACTATCGACTATCGTAAAAGAAATCGATGCTTCACCAGAAAATATCGATAGTTTTGCAGCTCTATCTAGGAACACATGGTAGTGTTTTTATTATTAATTTCTGGAAAATAGTTATTTAATAACTATTAAACAATGGCGGAAGTATTTCACCGGCCCGGGCCGTTGAAACAAACAAATAAAGCACATAAAACCGGACGGCATCGATCGAAGGGCGCAATTGAAAGTGCACTTAAAGGACGTGTTTCTCTAAAAGCTATCTCCCACAAGCACAAACATGAACAACGAAAGGAGCAGAGACGTAACCAAATGAATCAGGTATATAAGCTGTGATCCCTTACAACAATCACGAGAAAATCATTTCGCCATGTATAAGCAGTTTATGTTTATTTATTCGTCCCTCTTTACAGATTCGCAAGAAAAAACGGGAAGAAGCACGTTTGGGAAAGCTACAGCTAGGCACGCAAAACACTGCACCATTTATGATATGCATATTGCCAATGCATCAACAAATAGACCCAAAATCGGCATTGGCCATAATAGAAGGCTGTGACGACGAAGCCATCATTAAGCGGACAGAAACGGGTGCTACCTACATCAATTTGCCACGTTTTAAGCAGCGCTTTTGCTTCATTATTCCACCAATTGGACGGGGCAATGAAGTAGTGGTATTAGATTACATAAAAGTATGTGACACCACTGTATTTTTAACTTCTGCGGCTATGGGAGAGGAGGAAGTTTTCGATCGTTGGGGCCATCGAATTTTCAATATGATATCTGCACAAGGTATACCCACGCCCATTGTAGCACTTATGGATTTGGAGTCTATAAACCCCAAAAAACGTAGTGACATGAAATCATCTATACAAAAGTTTATATCGAAGGTACTACCAAATGAAAAAGTCATGCAGCTGGATACGAATGCCGAGGGTCTGAATATAATGCGTCGCATAGGTGGACAGAAAAAAAATACATTGCCCAATAAAGCCAATCGTCCACATCTATTTTGTGATACCATCATTACTGAGGATGCTGCAAATCAAACAGAAGATAAAATTACTTTGAAAGTGTCCGGTTTTTTACGTGGCCGACCACTTGATGAGAACTCGCTTGTACATATTCCCGGACTAGGTGATTTTCAGATGCAACAAGTAAATACAGCGCTTGATATATATAAAATAGATAAACGTGCAGACAGTACTCAGTTACAAGTTCGCATAGCCGATCCACAGAAACAAACTTCGCTGCAGCGTGAAAATATACCAGATGCTATGGATGCTGAGCAGACATGGCCGACTGAGGAAGAATTGAAGTTAGCCGACGAAGAAACAAAAAAGTCTAGATTAATTAAACGTGTACCGAAAGGGTGGAGCAAGTATCAAGCTGCATGGATCCCTGACTCTGAAGCGATAGAAACCGGTAATAAAACGAGCGACAAGGATGACAGTGATGATGATGATGAAGACGATGAGGAGCAGAATGACGAAGATGACGATTTTATGTCTTGCGAAAACCAATCTTTAGATGGTGATGTACAGAAACTGGATTCCGATACAGACGAGTACGTTGAGACTGCTTCTGTGTCAGATGCTGCCATAAATGACGAAAAATATGATCTTCAAATGGATTTTCATGAAGAACGTGAAACAATGAAAAAAATTAAGGAAGCTAGAGTGGACGAGTTGTGGCCGGATGAAATTGATACACCACTAGATGTCGAAGCCAGAGATCGGTTCCAAAAATATCGAGGTCTTGAATCATTTAGGTAATACGTGCATATAAAATATTTAATTTTCAGAGCTCTCAAATTATCTTTCTGCAGAACATCACCATGGGATACAAAAGAAAACTTACCTTACGATTATGCACGCATTTATCAGTTCCAGAATTTTGATCGCACAAAGCGACGCGTTATTGCTGAAGCCAAGGAAACTTGTGGTTTTTATGTGAGTTTAGTTAAAAAAAACTGAATATTGAACAAAATATTTTTTATATGTATTTTTTTATTAGCACGGCAACTACATTACAATACACATAAAAAATGTGCCACGAACGCAATGGCAAGCTTATACATCAGCGCGCAACACAAAGGGATTGATCGTATATGGCTTACTGCCACATGAACACCAAATGTCAGTGGTGAATGTTGTACTCAAACGACTACCCGATTCTGAGGCACCAATAAAATCTAAAGAGACATTAATAATTCAGTGTGGCTATCGGCGTTTTGTTGTGAATCCAATATTCAGTCAACACACAAATGGTGACAAACACAAGGTGAGTGAAAACAGTTTTAATTAGAATCGCGATTTAACAGGTTTGATTCACAATCCGGACCTCTGAATTAAAAAAAAAACTAATGGCGGCGATATACCAACAGGTTATCATAACCTCTAACGAGATTTTTAGCCGAGCTTCTCTTTCCAACTTGTGGTGTGTTGCTTTTGGCGGGACCTACAGTTTTTTGCCGACTCCGAACGGCACTTGCAAACCAAATGAATTTTTTGCTGAGAAGCTTCTCATGGCAGAAATACACCCGGAGAGTTTGCCAAACTACTGCCGAGGGGCGACCCCGTTTAGAAAAATTCTTTTTCCAAATAATTTTTGATGTTACTTTTGCCGAGCATCGAACCGCCACGACTTGATGTAGAAGGCCGAACACTTAACCGCTACACCACGGCGGCCGCCAAAATCCTCTGAATTATGTATTATAATAAGGGGGCTTGGCATTCCAATATTTTTTCGTACTGCATATCTCTAAAGAGTCAGACTGAGGGAGTGTGATAGAAATAGCGAAAGGGACAGCGGTAGCCGGGCTTACTAGGGTGATCAAATGAAAAAATCATCGACCCTCGGCAGGGGTTTGGCAAACTATGATTGTGTTTCAGGAAAAAACTGGTCCCATCAATTTGTCGGAAAAAAAAGCAGCACACCACAAATTGGAAGAGAAGCTCGGCACAAAAATCTTTTAAGAGGTTTTAATGATAACCTGTTGGTATATCGCCGCCAAACGTTTTTTTTTTTATTTGATGCGTTGAGGGTTACAGAAAAAAATCGTCAAAAATTAACTTAATAGTTGACTTTCGAATAAGATACCTCTCAATACCAAACTTCTTCCTTACAGAAGAAGGGGGTAAAATGACCTAGTAGGGTTCACTGGTCATACCAAGGGGTGTAAGAGTAGGTCCCTCCCCGTTGGTGCACCCTGAGTAACGCTAAATGACATACATGGCCCACACGGCTAGTTTCTTGTATTGTCGGTTCTACGAGAACGGTACCAGTAATAATAATAATTGAATTGAGGTATTGCACTGCGACCTTAAGATCTATTGTGCCCTCATATACTCATAGCACGTCTACGAGGCCTATCACCTTCAAGAAATCCAAGATTAGGATCGGCTTTAGTTCACGTATGTGCTTGCACTCTAGAGTCATGGCTCCAAGGATTCTTTGCCTTCTTCTAGAGATTGCATCGCATTTGCACAAAATGTGCTCCGCTGTTTCGTCCTCTGAGTCACAGAAACGACACAGGCTGCTAGACGAAATGCCCACTCTGTGCATGTGGGCCTTGAGCCTGCTATGCCCGGTGAGGACACCTGTTATAATCCTAAGGCTATTTTTGGACAGGTTTATTATCTCTTTGAACCGCTTTGTGTTATATCCTCCTAACATGGCTTTTGCCTGACGTAGCCCGATTGTCTGACGCCAATGTTCTTCTCTCATGTCAGACTCCTCTTTCCTGAGCATCTCTTTTATCGTGTGCTCTCCGATTGCTAGGAAAGGTTCAGGGCCTATGGGCTTTGTTGCTGCCGCTGCCCTTGCAAGTTGGTCCGCTCTTTCATTGCCCTCTATGCCCGCATGGCCTGGAACCCATGCTAGTCTGAGGTTATTTCTGGTTGATATCTCTTTTAGTTTCTGTCCGCACTCCAACACCAGTGAGGACTTTATCTCACAGGATGATATCGCCTTGAAGTCGGGCTTGGCTGTCACTTAATAGAGTGATGTTCTCGTCGGAGTAGCCGCGTCGCAGAATTATATCCGCACACAGACTAATGGCAACTACTTCTGCCTGGAAGATGCTCGGGTATTCTCCAAGGGGGACTGACAAATTGGTGCGGGGACCGTATATTCCCGCTCCAATTCCTTCTGGAGTTTTCGAGCCATCGGTGTACCATACCAGGGTCCTGTTTCCGTGGTATTTACCCACATTCGAGGGGTCCCAGGTACTCTTATCTCCCAGTTCTATTTTGTATCTCTTTTCGAACTCTACCACCTTTGCTATGTCATCCCTTGGCAGTTGACAGATGGGCAGCTGTCTTTTTAGTTTATCTGCCTCCGCGGACGAGATGACCTTTCCTTTCCCGAAGCCTTCTTTTGCTATATTTAGCATGGTTCGTTTGGCTACTTGTTCAATTACTATGTGCAGTGGGCTCAGATCCAGCAGCACCTCCATTGCTGCAGTCGGGCAGGTACGCATAGCCCCCGTAATACATACGCATGCCAGACGCTGGAGTTTAGCGAGTGATTTCCTCACTGTGCTTAGAGCTGATCTAGGAGCCCATGCTACCGCTCCGTATACTATAGTGGGTCGGACTATCATGGTGTACATCCATCTCAGTATCATTGGGTTACACCCCCATGATTTGCCCGCGAGTCTTCTGCACACCATAATAGCCTTGGTTGCCTTTATGTTATGATTTCAACATGTTTCTTCCATAGCAACTTGGAGTCGAATATGACCCCCAAGTATTTCACTTCAGAAACTGTCTCCAGGCGTGCCCCATTTAAAGTAATTGTTCTCATACCCGTAAGGGATCTTCTTTTTGTGAAGGGGATGATTGCAGTCTTATTGGAACCAGTACTTGTGCTATACCCATCGTGCCGTAACGACCCGTGCCGTTTTCTTATATCGACCCGGCCAAGAGCAAAGCACTCGGGCTGACCTGTCTGACATTTAGGCAGGGCTACCCCTCGTTACAACAACAACTGGTCATACCAAACCGCTCCTGCAACAGTCGGACAAGTACTGCAAGGCGCTAGTACCGAAGTGTATCGAGTTCATAACCGACAAATGACTGTCACTATCGACTCCACTCTCCAAAACCCCCTGTGGTGTTTATCTCGCTGCAAAAACAACGACATGGCCTTAAAGTTTTTTTTATTATTTTTTTTTTTTCAAAGTAGCTTTATTAGTACAAAAATTCCGACAAAGCCAAATTTTTGTAGAGTTTGCCCTCAAAAAGACAACTGCAAACACTTGGGGTCAAAGGTCAGGGTTTCAAATCCACTTTCCATTTCGGATACAGTTTCTATGCGGCCTATAATAGGCCACACCGCCTACACAAAAGAAAGAAAAGATGCCGGTGTGCTCGTCGCCGCGCCGCCATTTAAACCATTCGACGGCGGCGCGCGAAAATTGACTAGTCGGCGGCGTATATCTCTACTGCACATGAACCTCTGGATCAAACGGCGATGTTGCAAGGTGTCGGATATCATCAAAATGTTTAAGTAGATGTATCCCTACGGTCGTAGGAAGCGGCACTACCTCAAGCAGTTGCCTGTTAGGATGCTGCGGTTTACAACAATGCAACAGGGCAGTTCATTATGCTCCCTAACTGGGAGCATTTCTGTCTCATGATGTAAGTGAGGTATAGGTGACATAAACCCCTCGTAGCGGTTCTGAGTTCCATTGTATGGCTTAGTTTGAATAGTACAAAATTTAGTCATTTTCAAACGGCTGTAACTAATTTAATAGTTATGATAATCGCACTATGTAAAAAGTTTAAAAAAATTCCAACTTCAACTTTAAGAATATGTAAAAGATTTTGGAAAAAAAATTCAACTAATTATGAGAATATTTTTGGAGAGGCTTATGTTCTATCAAATAAAAACTTTTAAGTGAGTAAGACCTAGAAAGCATTTCTAATAGTGAATAAAAATAGTATATCTATAAACATATATTTTTTGTCTCATAGTATGAACGTTACTTTCGGCCACACACAACAGTTTGTGCTACTTTCTATGCGCCAATACAATTTCCACCTGCACCTGTACTGGCATTCAAATTAAATCCCGATTCAACTTTAGCACTAGTAGCACGCGGTTGTCTATTATCATGTAATCCTGATCGTGTGGTACTAAAACGAATCGTCTTGAGCGGCCATCCAGTGCGCATCAATCGCAAATCAGCTACTGTTCGCTATATGTTTTTCAATAAAGAAGATGTGGATTATTTTAAGCCAGTTAAACTACGGACTAAATGTGGACGTTTGGGGCATATTAAGGAATCGCTGGGAACTCACGGGCATATGAAATGCCTATTTGATGGACAGCTACGCTCTTACGATACCGTATTTATGTATTTGTATAAACGAGTTTATCCCAAATGGACATACGAAGAGTGTTTGATTTGCGATGAAGCAATTGAGGACGAAAAAATGGAATGAATTAGATCTTATCGAAACTTTGTTTACAATAGAACTAATTAAGCAAACAGAAATTATTATATTACTAATAATATAACAAAAACTGTAGTTATGTACTTTCTACATGGAATGCAGTATTTTCAATATGACCCGATTTGAATTCTGTGCTGGTCTTGTGGCAGGCTTAGGCGCTCAGAAAAACGAGTTATTTAACAATGTTGGTACCTTGCTTGGGGTTTTACAAGATCACCACGGAAGCGAGCCCAAGCGGAAGGGTTGATCTTGCGACCCTTCATCTTCCGGTCTTGTATATCTGCTACCCAACAAACCATCAAGCTAGATTGCAATTGGAGGTATCACAGCGTTCTCCAACAAAATTGGACATAATTCTTAAATGGAGAAAACTATTGTTTTCGAGTCGAATTCTAATGTCATTCTCAAATGGGATTCTAATGTGAATTTGCAAATGGCGCAAAATGTTCGCTTTTTGGCTAGTTCTCTAACGTATCTCGAACCGAGTTCTAGTGTAGTGCTCTACTGTTGCCTTCCAATAAAGAATAGTTAGAGAATTGCCCTAGTTATCTAACGTAAAGACGAACATTTCTCTAATGTTAGAGAATGTGTGTTGGGTAGTTGTCTGGTATGGCAGCGAAGAAGCCAACGCAGATAGCTTTTTTGAACTTGAAATAGATAAGGCGATTTATGGTGATAAAGTCTTTGGCTATTATTGTTTGTCAGCCGCAAAATTGGGCTAAGCCCCAAATGGGCTAAGATTTATTTCGGGACTTAAACCAAATAGTTCGCTAATAATGGATTAAGACATGTCTCGTGTATTATTAAAGTGCATATATGGCGATCCTAATGAAAATAACTAATAAATAATAGGTTCCCCACTTCTCAGAGCAGAAATCCCAGAAATCTTTGGAATTTAAAAAAAATATATGTACATAGATATATAATTTGACAGCTTCCCCATTGCGATTCAGAATACCACGCAGCCCTGCGGGTTAGAGGTTTAGAATATGCCTGAGGTAATGACGTGCTAACTCGATGGTTGATCTACGGATATATGTCTCACCTCTCATTACCCATCTTCTCCTTCCTCACGGATGGAGGGATGACATGACTGTCAAATTCGACATCACTCCCCAAAACCTTCGGAGAGTGTTTTGCTGTTAACAACAACAACAACAACAACGCAGCCCTGTTCCCTATGTACAGTCACTTCTCAGAGCAGAAAACCCAGGACATCGCCATGGATCTCTGCGCAGTGGAACCACCCGGGCTTTTACCTCGGCCAAGGACTGTCACTTTCAATGTAACCCTGTTTAGTTAGTATGTTTTGTCCCATTCCGAAACTATCATCCTCCCCCCTTACAGCAGGGCTGCAAGATATTCTATTGTTACGGGCGGGCGTTGAGCCGAACCCCGGACCAAAAGAATGGATATGCAGTGTCTGTTGCAAAAAGATATATATTAAACGGTCGCATTCTGTGCAATGCTTCTCGTGTAAGTGCTGGCTCCATAAATCTGGATGTTCAGGGCTTAACCTTAACATCCACAGACCCCGTACTTTCTTTAGTATTTTCGTGGCCCCTTGTTGTTTGCGCCCTCGGGCGTTCCGCGGTAAGCGCCGTTCAAGCGCACCCCCACCGCCACTTTCTAGTAGCAATACTAATAGTAATAATAATAATGTCTTAACTACTAGCAGCACTTCTGCTATACCCGCCACACAAACTCCAACACTCTCGCTCCCACCGGAGCAGTTTAGACATGAGCAACTCCGAGCACCAGTCTCTCTCTATTTCTACATCACACCCCCCTCCCGTTTAAATTCTCACGTGAGTCAGGATCAACATCTTCTCGCACCTGTCTCTACGTGTACTGTTTGTCGGCAAAGATTATACACGCTCGCGTCATCGGTCAAATGCAATAACTGCTTAGGCCAATGCCACGTACATCTATGCTCTGGGCTCTAACAAATCTTACAGCACAACTGTAACGGATTAACTGGTAAGATCGCAGAAATAACTAATTTGATGACGCAATATGACATAAAACTTGCCGCAGACCTATGGCGGATATAACATCCACCGGAAAGACCGTCATAGAGTAACAGGAGGTCTGGGAGGTGGCCTAGCGTTCATAACGCACAACTCTGTACAGTATCATCTATTTGATACCGACATAGAAGGAACGGATGATATCTTAGAAAGCCAAGGTATTACCATCCGTACAGGAGATGTCGATCTGCAAATCATTAACATCTACATACCCCCTGTCTCAAATTGCCCCACCGGTTATCACCCCGACATTAGCTTCCTATTACGAGGAGATAACCGCGTGATTCTGGGCGACTTCAATGCGCACCACGACATGTGGCACTCAAACTTGCCAGCAGACAATAGGGGGCATGTACTTGCAGAACAAATAGATGATACGGCTTTCTGTACATTGAACGGAGACGCCCCAACGAGAGTATCGGGTAACTGCTATAGTTCGCCAGATATTTCCATCGTAAATGCAGGACTATTGAACAACACCAATTGGCGACCCATACTCACGTTGGCGTCTGACCATCTCCCAATAGTCATTACCATCGAACGACCGACGGACTTTATTACACCTGAGCATGGTACATATATTAACTTTACCAAGGCGGACTGGGACAGTTTTCAGACATATACGGACGAATCCTTGGCTGCTCTATCCATTCCTACGGACGTACGCAAAGGCGAACGAGACTTACGCAACATCATTGACTTGGCCTCTAAACGCTTCAATCCTGCGGGTCGAATATCTCAAATAAGACCAAATTTCCCCGCGGAGGCAGCGGCCATGGCTAGAGAAAGAGATGAAGTGCGAAGTCTCAATCCCGCAGACCCCCGTATAAAGGATCTCAACGCGGAAATTCGTAGGTTGGTCGATAAACATAAACTGGCCAAATGGAAACAACACCTAGAGCAATGCAACCTCTTTGATGGTGTTGGCAAATTATGGACTACGGTCAAAGCTCTATCTAATCCAACGCAACACAAGGATAAAGTAGATATTACTTTCGGTGACAGGGTGAAGAAGGACCCTAGGGGATGTGCGAACTCCTTCTGTAGACAATTTGTACTACATTCCCCGCCCGATAGAGCTAAACGTAGAACCATGCGACAGGCGCGTAAATATAAAAACCAAAATACGCCCATTGTCATCACTGCCTCAGAGGTCAAGGAAGCCATCAGACAGGCTAAGCCCTCAAAATCCATCGGCCCCGACGGCATTGCCATGAAGATGCTGAAACATTTAGGCCAGGAGGGACACAAATACTTAGCGGCTCTATTCAGTCTTTCACTGAACACTTTCGTCATTCCTGAAATATGGAAAAAGGCGAGAGTGGTTCAATTACTAAAACCTAGAAAACCGGCAAACATAGGCGATTCATATCGCCCTATATCACTTTTGTCACCGGTAGTGAAGACGCTAGAGTCCATTTTGCTCCCGTATTATACTGCAAATCTGCACCTGGCTAGTCATCAACATGGCTTCCGTAAGCTGCACAGCACCACCACCGCACTCAATGCCATTACAACGCAAATAAATAGCGGCCTAAATCAAAACCAACCAAATCACAGGACTGTGTTAGTGGCACTTGACCTGTCGAAAGCTTTTGACACAGTCAACCATGCCACTCTCATACAATATCTGTTTGAGACACAGATACCTGATGGTTTAAAGAGATGGACCGCTAATTATTTGAATGGACGGCAGGCGTCGGTTAACTTTAGAAACGCAACATCAAAACCTAGACGTATTAGACAGGGGGTGTCACAGGGTGGTGTCCTATCCCCGACACTGTTTAATTTCTATCTATCGAAGATGCCCCCACCACAAGGTGATGAACTCTGTACGAGAATCAACGGTTACCTCTGCGACCTTTCCAGGTTTTTCACTGAGCGAGATCTGACAATATCTCCGACTAAATCAACGGTGACGCTTTTTACGACATGGACGCACCAGGTGAGAAATGAATTAGACATTTTCGTTGATGGCACTAAGCTACCCACTGTCAGCCACCCAAAGTTATTAGGGATGACACTGGATAATACTTTCTCATTTGCTGGTCATGTGTCTGCAATGGTCTCAAAGGTACGTGGTCGCAACAAGATCCTCAAGTCACTTGCCGGCAGTACTTGGGGAAAAGACAAAGAAACGTTGCTGACTACATATAAGGCCATTGGCCGACCAGTCTTTGACTATGCTGCACCCATATGGTCGCCTAATGTACATAACACCAACTGGACGAAGTTACAAGTCTGCCAAAATACTGCCATCAGAACTGCTACGGGATGTCCCCTCATGTCTTCCGAGTCTCACCCCCATCAGGAGGCAAAACTGCTCAATGTAAAAGAGCATGCGGAAATGCTGAGCAGGCAATTCCTTCTGAACTGCCACAAGCCAGCACATCCAAACCGTCATCTTTTGGACATAGATCCGCCCCCGAGAGACATAAGGAGACATCTCCGTAAGCATTATGATGAGATTCGGAATCATATTACCTTGCCGTTTGATCTGCAGAATCATAAGCGGGCTCTAACCGACATTCACACCGAGTCGGTAGACACTTTTGTCGGATCTCTACCTGTGAATCCCGTTCTGAACAGTCCTTCACCGGATATTGCTGAAGAAGAACGCACCTTACCAAGGGAGACAAGAGTGACCTTGGCACAGCTTAGGTCTGGATATAGTGTAAGGTTAAACTCCTACTTATCCAGACTTAATGATACAATCTTAAATACATGCCCTGCATGTGGTATGACCCCCCATGATACTCTACATCTCTTCAATTGTTCATCTGAACCTACTCTTCTAACCCCTCTGTCCCTCTGGACAAACCCTGTTGAAACTGCACGTTTCCTTGGACTCGCCTTAGAAGAGCTTGATGAAGATGTAAAAGTAGGGTGTAAAAGTAGGTCGCCTCCCAGTTGGTGCACCCTGGGTAACGCTAAATGACCTACATAGCCTACACGGCTAGTTTCTTGTATTGCCGGTTCTACGAGAACGGTACCAGTACTTGTGCTGTACCCATCGTGCCGAAACGACCCGGGCCGTTTTCTTATATCGACCCGGCCAAGAGCAATACACTCGAGGTGACCCTGTCTGACATTTTGGCAGGGCTACACCTCGCTACAACAACAACAACAACAAGATCTTCGGAATGATCATACACTCTAGACAGGGCAATGCATTGTTAACAACAACAACAACAACAACGCAGCCCTGTTCCGGATATTCGAGGCGGTTCTCGCAAGAGAGTGTAAATTTGTCGCCTAGGCTGAAGGCCACCACTATACTGATAGTGAATTTTTTAATTGGTTTCGTCACGCTCCTTTCGTAACCAACAATCCCTCCTAACGGAAGTCACACAAGACTGTCACTTTCAATATGGTAATTTCTCTGGTACTTGTGCCTGTATGCCATTCACCAAACTTAAACCAACACATAAAATTAACGCACCCGGGATTCCCTTGGTTATACTTAAGGTATCAATTATATTATAAATTTGTTCGCTTCAGTTTTGGACAGAGTGCACTAAATTTTCAATTTCAAATACAATTTAAGTTAATGGCAATGTGTACATTTCCTTTGTTAAACTTGAAGACATAATTTAACTTATCGCCGGTTCCAAAATAAACAGAAGTATTTCAAAATTTAAATTTTTTTTGAAACGGCATTCAAAATTTCATTTTTACAATTGAGTTCTATGAAAAAATAAAAGTTTGAAATGCCGTTTTCCTAAAATTTTTAAAAAGTAAATACATCTGTTTACTTTGGAAGCGGCGATATGTGGAACTATCGAAAACTTAGTACACTATGCCCAAATAGTTTTTTTTACATATATACATAGAGTATTTACAAATTCATAGCTGCAGTTAAAGCATTTTCTACATCTTGAATTAAATCGTCGACATCTTCTAAGCCAACAGATAAGCGTATAAGTGTGGCATCAATGCCAAGCTTTTTGCGATCCTCTTCTGGTATGGAAGCATGCGTCATAACATAAGGAAGTTCTGCTAAGCTTTCATAACCACCCAAGCTTTCAGCTAATGCAAAAATTTTTAGATTTTGCAAAAATGCTTTCGATTGTTCTAAGCCACCTTTGATGTTGAATGAAAAAACTCCACTAAACCCATATGTTTGCTTCAGAGCTAGCTGATGCTGTGGATGTGATGGTAAGGCTGGATGCATTACTTTTACAACAAAAGGATGCCCTTCCAAGTAATTTGCAACAGCAATTGAGTTTTTCTGATGTAATTCCATACGAATGTGCAGTGTCTTCAATCCACGATTCACCTGATAACAATCGAATGGTGATGGTACAATTCCCATAGAATTTTGCAAAAACTTCAAACGGTTGTATAAATCTTCAGAGTTCATTGTTATGCCACCCGAAACAACATCCGAATGGCCATTCATATATTTTGTTAGTGAATAACATACCAAGTCTGCACCCAGTTCAATAGGGCGTTGAAAATATGAGGTTAAAAATGTGTTGTCCACTCCTAATAAAACCTTTTTCTCTTTGCAAATTTTACTAATTGAAGCTATGTCCGCAACTTTCATCATTGGATTGGTAGGACTTTCTATCCAAACCATCTTTGTGTTGGGTTTAATTGCTGATTCTACAGCCGACACATCAGTTGCATCTACCCAAGTGGTCTGAAGTCCAAGCCTCGTCATAACTTGTTTTATTAATCTAGACGTTCCTCCATAGACATCATCGCCAACAACCATATGATCACCGGAATTCATCAAAGAATAAATGGCAGTCATTGCACCCAGTCCGGACGCAAAAGCTAACCCATATTGTGCCCCATCTAAAGCTGCCAAGCATTTCTCTAACACGGTACGTGTCGGGTTTCCGCTCCGAGAATAATCATAGGTCTCGTAATCGCCCGGGGCCTGTTGTTTGAAAGTTGTACTTAAATAGATAGGCGGAACAACGGATTTACTGGTCCATTGTAACGGATTCTGTCCAGCATGAATCGCCTTAGTAGCGAACCCCTTGGGTTGTTTCTTAAAGCCAGTCGACATTATTGATTTTATCGGAAACGTTATCTTTGATGACTTGTGAAAAATTATTATTATTTGAGACGCAGATTAGATTAGACTACGCTAGCGACAACACAGCAATTGATAAACAATTTCAAGTTCGATGAACAAATGACACGTGTTGATTGTTTTCGATGACATTCCAGCCCATAGTACAACTGCAGGCGAATTCTAGAAATCTCCATCTCGTAAATGCTAAAATGCTTAAGCAAATGAACTCTCAGAATTTTAGGAGATGACGCTTATTTGCGATTCTGATCCACAAGCCGCCTACATGTTATACACAATGGCCGCCTAGCTATGATAATAGTGCGTTATCTGCACTATAGATAGCACGCAGGCATCACTGCAAGATGTCAATTTAGGTGTGATCCTTTACAATTCAGAAAAAGCCAGAAGTAAACCGAAACGCCCGAAGTTACTAGCTACTAATCCCTTACTTTTCAGCGTTACTCTACTTTTTTAATTACAAAATAAATTCCATTTTCGGTAAAAAGATTTGTGTTTGTTTATTAAAGTCGGTTAAGAACAGATTTTAAATTGTTATATACACCTTAATTTAATTATTTATTGAGTTTTTCTCCATAAAATTGTTATACGGAAACAAAGAAAGTTTTTTAGTTATAACTTTTAAATGATAAATAATATTACTTTTGTGACTCCGGATTATGATTTCTCGAACTGAAACTCGACTTTTGATTCCTCTCCCGACTTTTTCCTACGTGTTTTTTGCAGTTTTAGTAGGATATAAAAAAATACAATTTCCAAAATTATGGGCAAATACATAATTAAATATCAATTTTTCTTATAAATTACACATATTTATTGTTTTTGAGTAATTTTAGGGCCTAAACCAACATAATTCTACCCTTTTTCCTATTTTTATGCGTTTTAGCAACAACTTTTTTTCGTCGCCAAAATTTGCCAGCTTTTGGAGAAAATTCGAGATTTTACGAGATGGCTAAAATTGCAGAATCGCAAATTTAGCTTAGTAGCTGTCAAAAACAGCTGATCTACGTTATCTGATTCATTTTGCGTTAATCGCTTAAATATGCCAAAAAATGAAGCAAAGATGGAGATTTATAGCGATATTCTTTCACTGGAATCGCAAAAGTTGCTAAAATTTGGCAAAATGAATTTGGAGATTGTAGGAGATGGAAATTAAGCATTAGCGAAAACTGGAATTCATGTACTGTACTATGTTCCAGACCAGGGGGTGAATTCTGGTTCTATGAAATGATAAAATGAAAAGAATTTTCATACAAAATCTGTGAAAAGAAACTTCAAATTCATACAAATTTTTTTTCACGTTATCATATCATAGAACCAGAATTCACCCTCTGAGCTGTTAATTTTGATTAGTAATTAGTAATTGATTGATTAGAAAATTTTTTTAATTACTAATGATTATTTTAATTGCTTTCAAGAAAAAGCAATTACTAATTGATTACGATTAGAAAAAATCAAAAAAAAATAAAAAAAAAATAAAAAAATAAAAAAATTAAAAAATAATCAAAAGTAATCAAAAACGGCTTTTTTTGATTACTTTTGATTTTTTCTTGATTTTTTTTAATTTTTTTGATTTTTTTTGATTTTTTTTTTATTTTTTTTAATTTTTTTTGATTTTTTTTGGATTATTTTAAAGTTTTGTTGTTAAAAGTATAAACATCTGTGTATCTTTGTATGCAAATATATACACCTACTTACACTTTGGGGCTCATGGATTTCTAGAATGAACCTTGATCGCTAAGTATATGTACATATGAGAAAAAATGCCAAGTTTGATGGTTATATGCGTTGTAGTGGTGAAAATTTGTCCCTTTTATATCTAAACGGGTAGTGTCGTGCATTTCTCGTTTAAAACCCTATGGGTACGGTCGGATAGTTCTATTCGAACACTTATAAGTATGTATGCTACACAAAGTAAAACGTGGGCATACCAACTACATATGTATGCCCAAAAGAGACTAGTAATGATCAATTGATCAAAAATTTAGTGGTTATTATCCATAGAGAGAGGTCCGGGATTAATAACTTTCGGCCAAAATGGACGACGTAGTCATTTTGTTGGAGTAGAGAATAGTAGAAGTAGAATCGTTTTATTTTTATTCATTTTTGTTTAAGTAATGCTATTTAGTAATATTTGTGAATAATATGTAAGTAATAATGTAATGACAATTAAAGAACAATAACACAAATAGTCAACAATAACGGTATTCAGTTTAAAAATAATTCATGTAGGTGGACATGAGTGCGTATCGACACGCAAATTTTCGCCGTTCACTCATATAAAGTATTTGTGTTGAGCGTTCAGCAGATACAGCACGCCAATACTTAGGAGTTAAAATTTGATTTTAACAATGTAAGTGCTTCAAAAGAAATGTCAGATAATGACCCACACTTTGGAGCATTAATAATTTCAGCAAAAGAAAACAGCCTTTCAACCGGACCGGACGATATTAATGGTGTGTTGAAAAATAGTGCAGCCTCTTTTAGAACACCTCTTGTTTGCCATATGTCAGCTCCAGTTGCTGAATCACCCATATAACTATATAATTCTGTTTGCACAACATATTTCAACGCCTCCGTCGTTGTTGTTGGGATTACACCGTTACTTCTTTCTTCACCTATACATTTGTATGTTTGTGCAAGTGAATATTTATGTATGAACATATTTTTCTACAACAGTACTGGAAAAAAAAAAAAATCAAAAAATCAAAAGTAATCATTACTTTTGATTATTTTTGATTACTTTTGAATTTTTGATTTTTTTTGGATTTTTTTTAATTTTTTGGATTTTTTTTGATTTTTTTTGATTTTTTTTTTAATCAATTGAAAAAATAATCATTAAAAAGTGAAAGTAATTGGTAATCAATCATTAGGATGCTAATCATTACCGATTACTAATCAATTATTAACAGGTCTGTTCCAGACATCCCATCCTCTGAGCTTGAAAGCAGCGTTGCCAAGGTTCTTTTTAGCTTTTGAAATTTATACCAGTATTCTGTCTCATATCAAGTCACTAAATTTGAGATATTTCATTAGATACAATTTTTGTGACTTGAGATGATTCCGGAATTCTATAAGAGAAATTCACAAGAAATCTACCATAGTCTCTCTCTCGCTCATTTTAAGGTGTGGTGAATACAAAAATTGCATAAATTTTAAGTAACGCATTTGACACTCGCCCTACAAATGTCGATGTAGCCCAAGCGTTAAGCGTCCGGACTATCACGCGGGAGGTCGCAGGTTCAAGTGCCGGTCCGCGAACAGTAAATTTTTATTTTTTTATTTAATTTTTTTAGTTTAATTAACTTTTTTTTAAACATATAAATACTTCTTAGGCTGTGTGCTAATTGAAAACATTTTTCGTCAGAGTAAAATGAGGTGGACAAATTTCCTATAGTGAACGAATATTTGCCATTTTGCTGTGCCAAACGAAACGTTAAATTATGACAGTAGTAAATTTTGACGTATGGAAAAAGCACGTGCAAAAGCAGATGCTTTGGGAATCAATTCTCATTTTACGTGTTTTTCATGCATTTATATTGCGTATTCCGTAGATCTGACCATAGTCCAGCGAATTAAAGCCCAAAGACTCCGCTGGCTGGGCCATGTTATGCGAATGGACAAAGAAGTTCCAGCACGGAAGGTTTTCCTATCGTCGCCTGAATTCGGCAGCAGAGGAAGGGGGAGGCCTCGACTGAGATGGAAACAACAGGTGGAGGATGACTTGAACTCCCTTGGGGTTTCCAATTGGCGTCGGTTATCGCTAAAAAGGAATGACTGGCGTGCTTTGATACGAAACGGCCAAAATCGCTTAGGCGGTTAAGCGCCAATAAATGATGATGATGATATTGCGTATTATTCGCATTATATTATATTTTAGTGTTGAATAACGCATCTGAACATAAATTTATGTGAAATAATATGAATGTTAACAGCACATGCATCCCTGTGCTCACATTATGGATTGTCAAAATTTGACCTAGCCCCCAGGACTAGGGCAAATTCTGACGTTCATATTCACCACGATAACTGTCAGAATTTAACATCGTTCTGTCAAAATTTGCTTTTTTAAACTTTTGGCACACAGCCTTATTCGTAAATTCACATTTTTTTTATAATTTTTTCAATTTTTTATCCAATATTCTTTAATTGATTTCGTTTGTTACCTGCCTACAAGTAGATGACAAATTATTTTATTTTTTTTTTTTTTGGGTTTTGGTGGTCTTAAATGGTCGGGGCAGTCCACCCACAAAACCAGGGTATACAAAAACTTTATAATATTCCTTCTTCCGTGTTAAATTTTCCAGTGTTGGTTAGACCATATCCAACTATTAATTTTTGGCTCAGATTATGAAAATCTATACATATTAGCCTGGTTATTTTATATTGTGTAGATTTTATGGCTCAGATTATGAGAATCTATGCTAGCCAGGTTGTTTTAGAGTGTATTTTATGCATTAAGCATTTCTAGATTTTTCTTTTTTAAATTATATATTTAAGTTGATTAAATTTTCACGTTTTGTATTTGTTAAGTTTTTGGTGGTATGATGGTGCCATATTAGCAGTGGTTTTTCGTTTTGTTATTGTATGTACATATTTTTTACAAGTTTATAATATTATATTTTAAAACGCCATTATATATTTCAAAGTAATCAGTTCCAATTGTAAAGTTTTTTTTCCATTTATTAAAACGACACCAAGTAATTGTTGGTTAAGTTATTTCCACATGGTTGTGGAGACGAAATCACCATTTTTTCTTATTTCCGTTATAGTGTAAAACAGTTATACATTATCGACAATGTACATATTTAATTTAGTTTCATTTTTAGATATTTCAGTATAATATATTCAGTTTAAATATTAAGATTTTCATTCAAAGTAATAAAACGACACCAAAATTTTTTGTTAAGTAAATTCCACATGGTTGTGGAGACGAAATCACAATTTTTTCATTTTTTCTAATAAGATCCGTTATTTATATAAAACAGTTATACATTATCGACAGTATACATTGGCCGTGTTTTTATTTACACGCATATGCGTTTGCGCTTAGATTTTGTATGGAGAGATAAGCGATCAACCCTTATTTTCCATACAAAATTTAAGCGCAAACGCATATGCGTGTAAATAAAAACACGGTCATTATTAAGACAGTTTCACATATTGACACGACGACGTCTAAAAACGAAGTGGGATGACAAATTAGTGACTCTTTATTGAGACTAGAGATGTGAGGCAGCTTACTGAATACCAAATTGTATCAAATATGAAATAGACCACGAAATGTCTCTATTAGTGACTAGATACAGCTTACAGAATTGAGGTATTAAACTTAGCACCTAGGTATTGTGGCGAATGTTCTCAAGAATCGCTCATCTCCCAACTCTAGCGTATTTCCACCACTAGCGTCACTACCACAACTACAGTTATTTAGGTACATGACGCGAGAGCGAGAGAGTGCGAATGTGACACAAAGAGGAGATGACGATAGATAAACGCTTCGAGAACACTGTTGCACGAATAAACCAGAGATGTGTAGATATTTCTAGGTTGTGAAGCTGCTATCTGCTAGGGTATATAAACCGCGCAAAGACAACGGACATCAATCAGTTTATTTTGAAGTGTTGTACAGTGAAGTACTGAACAGTAAATTAACCCGCGATATTGTACTACGGTTTTTAGTACTGAATAAAGCGTACTACTTATTAAACAGAATTGGAGTGTTTTATTTAACGTACAGTGATCGAACTCAGGGAAAATAATCAAGGAATCATCGAATTCGTCACAGCATAAAGGGTCAATTAAATAAAACTTTATTTTAACTTTACCTCGCACTTTGGCTTGCCGGATAAGTTCAATATACGTGTTTCAACGAAACATGGCGAATGGGAAACCTCAAAGTTGAAGCAAGGTTGAAACTTGGCAAACTCTTTGCTTTAATTTGAGAATTAAAATTTGAAGGAAATAATAATTAATTTATATTGTCTCTATTGAATTAATCATCATCATCATCATCATCATCATCATCATCATTTATTGGCGCTTAACCGCCTAAGCGATTTTGGCAGTTGCATATCAAAGCACGCCAGGCATTCCTTTTTAGCGATAACTGACGCCAATTGGAAACCCCAAGGGAGTTCAAGTCATCCTCCACCTGTTGTTTCCATCTCAGTCGAGGCCTCCCCCTTCCTCTGCTGCCGAATTCAGGCGACGATAGGAAAACCTTCTGTGCTGGAGCTTCTTTGTCCATTCGCATAACATGGCCCAGCCAGCGGAGTCTTTGGGCTTTAATTCGCTGGACTATGGTCAGATCTGCGTAGAGCTCGTACAGCTCATCGTTAAATTTCCTTCGATACTCGCCGTTGGCATCACGGGAAGGACCATAAATCTTCCGGAGAACTTTTCTCTCAAATACTCCAAGGGCCATCTCATCTTCTCTTGACATTGTCCATGAATCAGAGCCATACATCAGGACAGGTATGATGAGAGACTTATAGAGCGTGATCTTTGTTCTTCGAGAGAGGACTTTACTTCTCAATTGCCTACTCAGTCCAAAGTAGCACTTGTTGGCAAGAGTGATTCTCCGCTGGATTTCTAGACTGATATTATTTTCGGTGTTGATACTGGTTCCCAAATAGACGAAGTCCCTCACAGTTTCAAATTTGTAACTATCAACAGTGACATGGCTGCCAAGGCGCAGGTGCGCCGATTCTTTCTTTGATGACAGCAAATACTTCGTCTTTGTCCTCGTTCACGGCAAGACCCACTTTTTTCGCTTCCTTATCCAGTCCAGAGAAGGCAGCGCTTACGGCGCGGTTGTTAAGGCCAATGATATCAATATCATCGGCATACGCCAGCAATTGCACGCTCTTGTAAAAGATTGTACCATTGCGGTTTAGCTCTGCTGCTCGAATTATCTTCTCCAGCATCAGATTGAAGAAATCGCACGAAAGGGAGTCGCCCTGTCTGAAGCCTCGTTTGGTTTCAAATGGCTCAGAGAGGTCCTTCCCGATTCTGACGGAGCTGTTGGTATTGCTCAACGTCATTTGACAAAGCCGTATAAGCTTTGCAGGGAAGTCAAATTCGGACATGGCGGCATACAGGCAACTCCTTTTTGCGCTGTCAAAAGCGGCTTTGAAATCGACAAAGAGATGGTGTGTGTCGATTCTTTTATCATTGGTCTTCTCCAGGATTTGGCGTATCGTGAAAATCTGGTCGATGGTAGACCTACCAGGTCTAAAGCCACACTGATAAGGTCCAATCAGTTTGTCTACGATGGGCTTCAGCCTTTCACACAACACGCTAGAAAGAACCTTATATGCAATATTAAGAAGACTAATTCCGCGGTAGTTGGTGCGGTTAGCGGGATCGCCTTTCTTGTGGATTGGGCAAAGCACACTTAAATTCCAATCCGGAGGCATGCATTCGTCTGACCATATTCTGCATAAGAGCTGATGCATGCTTTTTACCAGCTCTTCGCCTCCGTGTTTGAATAGCTCGGCGGGTAGTCCGTCTTTTCCACGCGCTTTGTTGTTTTTGAGCCGGGATATAGCTATCCTCACTTCATCATAGTCAGGTGGTGGGACGACTTTTCCATCGTCAGGGATTGGGGTATCGGGTTCGACGTCTCCTTCGCAATTTAGCAGTGAGGAGAAGTGCTCCCTCCATAATTTAAGTACACTTTGTACGTCGGTTACCAGGTCGCCATTATTGTCCTTACAGGAGCTTGCCCCGGTCTTAAAACCTTCCGTCATCCGCCGAATCTTTTCATAGAATTTTCGAGCTTCATTCCTGTCAGCCAGCATCTCAAGCTCCTCACACTCACGCCTTTCGGCCTCACTTTTCTTTTTTCTGAAAAGGCGTCTCTCTTCCTTCTTTGCCTCACGATATTGTTGCCATACACTGCGGGTTGCGCCCGTTCGCAACGTCTCCTTGTAAGCAGCGTCCTTTTTTTTCGAGGCAGTTTTGCATTCCTCATCGTACCAGTTGTTCTTGCGGGCTCGCTGGAACCCTATAGTGGCCTCAGCGGCGGTACGCAATGAGTGAGAGATATGCTTCCATTGCTCGGTTACATCGTTAGGTCGGGGATTGCCCTCTGCTAGCAGGTGTGAGAGTCGAGTGGAGAAATTATCAGCTGTCTGTGTCACGCGCAACTTCTCGACGTCAAACTTTCCTTCCGTTACTGTGCGCACTTTCTTCGTTGCACAGAGGCGTGTGCGTATCTTGGCTGCGACAAGATAATGGTCAGAGTCAATATTGGGACCACGCAGTGTACGCACGTCCAGAACGGTGGAGCTATGTCTGCCGTCAATCAAGACATGGTCAATCTGGTTTCTAGTTCTTTGATCAGGGGACAGCCATGTGGCTTGGTGTATTCGCTTATGCTGGAACCTGGTACTACTGATGACCATATTGCGAGCAGCGGCGAAGTCAATCAATCTAGTGCCGTTGGGGGATGTTATATCGTGGAGACTGAATTTTCCAACTGTAGGACCGAAGACTCCTTCCTTGCCCACCTTGGCATTAAAGTCGCCGAGCACGATTTTGATATCATGCTGGGGGCAGCGATCATAAGTCTCTTCAAGTTTATCGTAGAAGGAGTCCTTCTCTGCGTCGTCCGTCTCCTCAGTCGGCGCATAGGCGCAGATAAATGTTATGTTGAAAAACCTCGCCTTGATGCGGATCGCAGCGAGACGCTCGTCCACAGGAGTGAACGCTAATACTTGGCGGCGAAGTCTCTTTCCCACCACGAATCCTATACCACGCGCTTTGCTGCGTGTCTGGCCACTGTAGTATACGTCACAAGGACCGATGGTCGTCTTTCCTTGCCCCGTCCATCGCATTTCCTGCAGGGCGGTGATGTCGGCCTTTGCGCCTACGAGGACGTCAACCAGTCGGGCAGCGGCACCGTCCCTTGAAAGGGTCCGGACATTCCCGGTACATGCCCTAATATCCAAATCATTATGTCTTATTCGTTTTGCCGGGTTGTCAACATTAAAAGGGGTTCTCATCCGAGGCTTTGATTTTGTTTTCATTGGAATTAAGTTTTTTACGTGGCGGGTCCCAAACCCAGCGCACAACCCGTTTCGGGGTTTTTGGAAAATATTTACACATTTATATAGCGAGCCGCTTGCTTCAAGACAGACGCCCGCTTGCAGCCGCACCTCATGGTGAACAGACGCTACGCAAAAACCTCGGTGAGCCCTTAAACCAAGTATGTCAGAGTGGCCCCACCGGGGCTCCCTCTCTTTCTGCCGCGAGCCTAGGTAGCTCCCGTTGCCCAGTTTGCACGAACGAGGACGCAAGAGTCGGGATTGAGCAAGGTCACTTGGCAACCATACTCCATTACACTCCTATTAAATTAATAAATTAACTAAAACACTACGAATGCAAAGAAAAACTTTGCGTCCAACTTCAGAGGTATGCTACAATGAACGCCTTGACGCTTCTCTTTTATACATTTGTTTTCGTCATTTTTTTCTTTGCATTCGTAGTGTTTTAGATAATTTATTAGTTTAATAGAGCAAAAATGAATTAATTATTATTTTCTCCAACATTTTATTCTTTAATTGAAGCAAAGTCATCAACATCTGATGTAAAGCCAAAATAAAGTTTTATGTAACAGACCCATTAGAATTTCCCAGCAAGAACTTTAATGGGTAATTAACGTGTGATAACTTTTGCATTATGAACAGTTGTAAATAACAATTTCAACTAGTTTTTTTTAAGAAAATTGACCAATTCTACCAAGAAAAGACAGAAGCCTTCTTGACTCTTCATTTATTATTACTCTACTGGTGTTTAAAACATCACGGTTGTGCATTTTCTTTCCGTGGCTTTGTGTTCTGGTGGAAGATTCTTGCAGGGAAAGTGAAGCCAAATGCAAATTTGCCAGTGTAAACGGGTTCGAAAAGACTCATTCGAATTCGCCAAATTTGGTGCAGTATAAATGTACTATAACGCGTTTGCATTGATTTCCAAAGGGTGGTTGGAACAGCTGATTAGCGTTATGGGAATGGCGTTAGCGATAGCGATGTATAATGAAGCCTTAACTAATTCTGCCTTAAAGCGGGCTACTCACCTGCCAAGAAATGCCTCAAGAAAAAAACGAGAATATATTTCTTGTGCCTGGTCAAGAAATTTTGACGTTTACCAAAATTTCCATTTTTTTGCAAATTACTCTTATAAAAATGTATAAAACATGTGTAGCGCAATATGTACTCACCTTTGCTGTGGATCTGCACGTTTACCTCAAGAAATATATACGAGCATATTTATTTCTTGAGGTAAACCGGCGTTGCCAACCATCGAAAATTGTAGTATTTTTTCTTATGAGCTGAGTATTGGCTCAAGAAAATTTGACGTGTGAAAACAGTTCTTGACCATTTCTTGAGCGTTTTTTTATATGGAGTTTGACATTTCTTGGCAGGTGAGTAGCCCGCTTAAGGGTCGAATACATAAAGCTTTGTTAACCTCGCCTGACATTTGCTACCTCAAAACTTTGCGTCCAACTTCAGAGGTATGCTACAATGACCGCCTTGACGCTTCTCTTTTATTCATTTGCTTTCGTTATTTTTTTCTTTGCATGTGTTTTAGTTAATTTATTAATTTAATAGAGAAAAAATGAATTAATTATTATTTTCTCCAACATTTTATTCTTTAATTGAAGCAAAGTAATCAACATCTGATTGTCAAAGCAAGCAAAGCAAGCAAAATTTGAGAGTTTGCCAAATTTCAACCTCGCTTCAACTTTGAGGTCTCCAATTTGCCATGCTTGGTTTAAATACGTATACTGAACTTTTCTGTCAAAGTCAAAGTTTGAGGTAAAGCCAAAATAAAGTTTTATGTAACTGACCCATTAGAGCCACTTGCATAAAAGCTGATAACGCCTAATCGGTGATTAACTTGACAGCTAACCATACAAAATACGTCAATTAAGGGTCAGTTACATAAAACTTTGTTTTGGCTTTACCTCAAACTTTGACTTTGACAGAAAAGTTCAGTATATGTATTTAAACCAAGCATGGCAAATTGGAGACCTCAAAGTTGAAGCGAGATTGAAATTTGGCAAACTCTCAAATTTTGCATGCTTTGCTTGCTTTGACAATCAGATGTTGATGACTTTGCTTTAATTAAAGAATAAAATGTTGGGGTGTAAAAGTAGGTCGCCTCCCAGTTGGTGCACCCCGGGTAACGCTAAATGACCTACATAGCCTGCACGGCTAGTTTAGTTTCTTGTATTGCCGGATCTACGAGAACGGTACCAGTACTTGTGCTGTACCCATCGTGCCGAAACGACCCGGGCCGTTTTCTTATATCGACCCGGCCAAGAGCAATACACTCGAGGTGACCCTGTCTGACATTTAGGCAGGGCTACACCTCGTTACAACAACAACAATAAAATGTTGGAGAAAATAATAATTAATTCATTTTTTCTCTATTAAATTAATAAATTAACCAAAACACTCTGAATGCAAATAAATAAATAACGAAAACAAATGTATAAAAGAGAAGCGTCAAGGGTCAAGGGTCGAATACATAAAGCTGACCCTTCAGATACATAAAGCTTTATTTTGGCTTTACCTCAAACTTTGACTTTGACAGAAAAGTTCAGTATACGTATTTAAACCAAGCATGGCAAATTGGAGATCTCAAAGTTGAAGTGAGGTTAAAATTTGGCAAAGTCTCAAATTTTGCTTGCTTTCACAATCAGATGTTGATGACTATGCATTAATTAAATAATAAAAAGTTGGAGGAAATAATAATTAATTCATTTTTTTTATATTAAATTAATAATTTAACCAAAACAATCTGAATGCAAAGAAAAAAATAACGAAAACAAATGTATAAAAGAGAAGCGTCAAGGCGTTCATTGTAGCATACCTCTGAATTTCGACGCAAAGTTTTGAGGTAACAAATGCCAGGCGAGGTTTACAAAGCTTTCACCCTTCAAGGCGTTCATTGTAGCATACCTCTGAAGTTGGACGCAAAGTTTTGAGGTAGCAAATGTCAGGCGAGGTTAACAAAGCTTTATGTATTCGACCCTTTAAACTCCGGTTAGGCGTTATCGGCTTTTATGAAAGCGGCCCTTAATGTGGTGTGGAACACCCGCAGGGTTGCTATTAATTTTGAGGAACTGGGGATTGTAGTGTTCGGCAAATGAGGTCAAATGTGACAAATTTGATGCGGTGTAAATGTAAACAATCTGCCATTGGGAAATCGGGCCAGATTTCGTGGAATTTATTTTTTGGTGGGTAATTTAGAGAATTGCAAACGGCAACGCTGCGTTGATAAGACAAGACGTGTCAACTTCATTTGTGGTGTCAATAGGCAATGAAATAAGGTGTTTTGTCCAAAACGTAAAATCTTTTTATTGTATTTTAACTTTTCACAAAAAACTTGAAATAACACTAAACGACATTATCGAGCCGTCTGTGTAATTTAACACGAACATAAGAGTGATCATCCTAGCAGGAGCTAGAGGACTTTGTGAAGTCACCAAAAACTACAAAGTGTTAAGTCAACATGGCGGGGCAAAAGTTTCAATACGATGAAAGTGGTGCAACGTTTTATTACTTTTTACTATCATTCCTTGCACTAATACTTGTGCCAACTACAATTTATTATTGGCCACGTAAAAAGAAAGAAGGTAAGTACTGTTCCTGCATAGATTTGTGCTATGAATAATAGCTGTAATTAGAGTCGACACGTTCTAAATATTAAGAGGCGCTTATGCACTCGTCTTCTGGTGAAAGTGGCGCATACACATGTATATTTATTAAGGTTTTGAGTTGGTTGTGTGCAAGTTTCAATTGAATCAATTCCAATTGCGATCGAGGGAGGAGAAGAAAAACTCTGGCCTGGTTACTATTAGATTAAGCTAAGCTACTGTTTGTAAGCCTGGAAGGGCGGGGCACAGAGATGACTTGCATTAAAACTATTCTCGCACTGTTTATTTTTTTTTTAATTTGAATATAACCATGATTGTGTGTAGTGCCACACGATGAGAAAGTAAGAACGCACCTGATTCAATTGTATGCCATTCTGTACTATGTTTGTGTATGCAACATATTAAATATAATATATAGATTAGGGTGGTCCTTCTTTGTATGGATACAGTTTTATCGTCAGACTTTCAAAGGCTCAACCCCTAAATCGATAGTAATATAGCCGAAAATATCACACACAAAATTTCATCCCCATTGGAAATGGTTTAGGCGTGTTGCAGGGGCCCAAAGTTCACATGGCTCTATGGAGACTAAAAACTAAAAGTGATTTTTTTAAATCTAATACCCGAAATCGATAGCACTATTGCCGGAGCTATAGCATGCAAAATCTGGTTCGGATTGGAAACACCTAAGGCGTATCGCAGGGGTAGTCTGAACTTTAACCCTCTTGCGACACGCGTTAGACTTTTCCAATCGGAACCAGATTTTGCATGGGATATATCCGGCCATAGTGCTACCGATTTCCAGTATTAGATAAAAAGAAAAATTACTTGTATTTTTTGAGTCTCCATGTAGCAATCTAAACTTTGACCTAACCCAATTCCAATCGGGACAAAATTTTTTGTGCGATATAGTTGACGTGGTGCAACCGATCAAGGGGATGAGACTGGAAAAAATTCTACATTTGTTAATAAGGACCACCCTAATATAGATATCGTCGGTGATTCTGCAAAACGACGTAATGGACATTTTGAAAACTGCGTTTATGATATTTCACTTTGGCGGTTTTGCAGTTACAAATGTTTGAATTTTAAGACAACTCCAATCAAGATTGACTCTTTTAATTAATTTTTAATCCAAAAGTAATTTTCTTGACAATAACTAAATAAGTCTTATTGGTAGGGGATATGTTGTTGTTGTTGCCGAAACGAAGTGTAGGCCTGCCCAACGTGTACTACTCCTTAGCCGCCGTGGTGTAGCGGTTAAGTGTTCGGCCTTCTACACCAAGTCGTGGCGGTTCGATGCCCGGCAAAAGTAACATCAAAAATTATTTAGAAAAAGAATTTTTCTAAACGGGGTCGCCCCTCGGCAGTAGTTTGGCAAACTCTCCGGGTGTATTTCTGCCATGAGAAGCTTCTCAGCAAAAAATTCATTTGCTTTGCAACTGCCGTTCGGAGTCGGCAAAAAACTGTAGGTCCCGCCAACTTGTAGGAAAACTCTAAAAGCAACACACCACAAGTTGGAAAGAGAAGCTCGGCTAAAAATCTCGTTAGAGGTTATGATAACCTGTTGGTATATCGCCGCCATTAGTTTTTTTTTTTTTTTTTTAACATGACAACATCATGTATTCTAACGGGAGCCCTAGGAAACTAGCTGTTTCTACATGGTTGGACCAATGGGAGATGGGTGTTAGAAGAGTGGGCTCCGCAGAGCAAGTGAATAGGTGGTTGGTGTTATGGGGGGACGAGCCGCATGCCTGACATTCATTCGGCACGTCGGTTTAAGTCTGGATAAGTAGGAGTTTAATCTACATACTACAATATCGAAAGCGTAATAGAGCCAGAGTGACCCGTGTCTCTCGAGGAAGATGACTCTCCTCTTCAGAAATGCGTAGTGTTGAGGTATGCAAAACGGCATTCACCAGACATAGCGCAACCTGGTGGTCAACAGACTTATCATGGATGTGCTTCAGGGCCAGCTTATGCACCTCTGGATCAAACGGCGTTGTTGCAAGGTGCCGGATCTCATCAAAATATTAACGTAGGTGTGTCCCAACGGTCCTAGGAGGCGGTGTTAGCTCAAGCAGTTGCTATTAGGATGCTGCGGTTTGCAACAATTTAACAGGTACTGATTGTTTAGCATTTCATTGTGCCCCTTAACTGGGAGGACACACCCCGTAGCGGTTCTGAGTGCGGTGTTTTGGCAGGCCTAAAGCTGACTCCAATGAACAGCATCCCGGTAGACAACTGCTTGAACTCATTCCGCCTCCTAGGACCATAAGATCGCAGTACCTGGGTGACCGAGCTTGCTCGGTGCTATCAATTTAGTGCTAACTTTACTTACCAAACTTGTGAGGATGTGTTACACTGTCCTTTATATGTGGGCAAATTATTAAAATTTTGTAATTTTCGTAGCCGTAATGGACTTTTTGCGGACAACCCTACTTGAAAATATTTTAGTTGGTATGTCAGCAAAAATACCTTTCATTTGATACCCATATTGGCATATCTAGCTCCATAAATAAAAAAATTAAATAGGTGGCAACCCTGTAATACAAATATACTGCGATAAGGTGACAACCCTAGATGGCAACTGTACTTAGAAATATTTTAGTTGATATGTCGCCGGAAATACCTCTAATTTGATACCGATATTCGCATATTTTACTCAATATTAAAAAAAAAATGAGATAGGTTGCCACCCTTAAAAGCCCTCCAAGTGGCAACACCTAAGTGGATAGTCTTAGAATCAGGCATGCTATCACTGTGCCAAATTTCATCCAAATCGGTCAAGCGGTTCTCGAGATAGTACCGGATATAGAAATATAGTGCGGGCAACCCTAGGTGACAAACCTACTTGGAAGTATTTTAGTTGATATGTCGTCGAAAATACCTATCATATGATACCTATATTGTCATATCTTGCTCCATAATTAAAAAAATGGGATAGGTGGCAACCCTGTAAACTACTCGAAATGTCAACCCTAAAGTAGATAGCCTTGGAATCCTTCATACTGTCACCATGCCAAATTTCAGCCAATTCGGTCAAGCGATTCTCGAGATAGTACCGGATATACAAATATATTGTGGTAAGGTGGCAACCCTAGGTGGCAACTCTACTTGAAAATATTTTAGTTGGTATCTCGCCGAAAGTACCTTTCATATGACACCCATATTGACATATCTTGCTCCATAATTAAAAAAAAGGGATAGGTGGCAACCCTGTAAACCGCCTCAAGTGGCAACCCTAAAGTGCATAGTCTTAAAATCGATCATACTATCACCATTCCAAATTTCAGCCAATTCGGTCAAGCGATTCTCGAGATAGTAACGGATATACAAATATATTGTGGTAAGGTGGCAACCCTAAGTGGCAACCCTACTTGCAAATATTTTAGTTGGTATCTCGCCGAAAATACCTTTCATATGATACCCATATTGACATATCTTGCTCCATAATTAAAAAAAGGGATAGGTGGCAACCCTGTAAACCGCCCCAAGTGGCAACCTTAAAGTGGGTAGTCTTAAAATCGATCATACTATCACCATGCCAAATTTCAGCCAATTCGGTCAAGCGATTCTCGAGATAGTACCGGATATACAAATATATTGTGGTAAGGTGGCAACCCTACTTGAAAATATTTTAGTTGGTATCTCGCCGAAAATACCTTTCATATGATACCCATATTGGCATATCTTGCTCCATAATTAAAAAAAAGGGATAGGTGGCAACCCTGTAAACCGCCCCAAGTGGCAACCCTAAAGTGGGTAGTCCTAAAATCGATCATACTATCACCATGCCAAATTTCAGCCAATTCGGTCAAGCGATTCTCGAGATAGTACCTATTTAAAACTAAACAGAACATTATTTCCAATCCTAAGTCATTTTATGGTTTCGTAAACTCTAAACGCAGAGTAAAAGGGTTTCCTTCAACAATGAAATTTAATGATAACATATCCAGCGACGATCTAGTGATTGCTGATTTCTTTGCTCAATTTTTCAAGTCTAATTACTCTTCTGAAACTAATTCATCACAAATTGTATACCCATATCGTCCACATTCATGTAACTCAATTTATGTTCCTAGTATAGATCCAGGAGATGTTTTGTCACATTTAAAATCCTTAAAGGAGTCAACCAAGTTTGGCCCTGATTTAATACCGACATGTTTTCTTAAAAAGTGTGCAGAACACATATACCTGCCACTGACCGATTTGTTCAATCTTTCTCTACAGCGCGGCGTTTTCCCGGCTTCATGGAAAGAGTCTTTTCTTATACCTCTTTATAAAAGTGGGAGTAAAACATCTATACTAAACTATCGCGGAATAGCAAAGCTCTCTGCTATTCCTAAAATTTTTGAAGCTATCGTCACCAATCACCTTTCATTTTCTATATCAACACTGATTGCCAACTCCCAGCACGGTTTCTGTAAGGGTAAATCGACCACAACTAATTTACTTGAATTCACTACACATGTCTCGAATGGGTTTAGGGATAATCTCCACACCGACGTTATATACACCCACTTTAGTAAAGCCTTTGACAAGGTTAGCCACTCTTTACTTATTCATAAACTTGCCCTGGTTGGCTTTCAACCCGCTCTCATCCGTTGGATATCCTCCTATCTCCGTGGTAGAACGCAAAGAGTTACCTTTAATAATGCAATTTCAAATGTCATCGATGTCTCCTCTGGTGTTCCTCAGGGTAGCCATCTAGGCCTGGTTCTGTTTTTGCTTTTTATCAATGATATCTGTACAACAATAAAGTTTTCGAATATCTTGATGTATGCTGATGATGTTAAACTTTTTAAGTCATATGCATCGATTGAAGAACGTTCTTTGCTTCAAATTGATTTAGACCACTTAGTAACTTGGTGCAACGTTAACAATATGCCGCTCAATCTGAAAAAATGTAAGTTCATGTGTTTTTCACGTAGGGATCTACAGCCAGCTTCTTATGCAATCAACAACCACAATCTTGAACATGTTAATGTTTTTGTTGACTTGGGGGTGACAATGAACCCCAAGCTTAGTTTTAGTCCTCGTATTGAGGCAACAGTTAATAAGGCTAGAGGTGTTTTAGCTTTTGTGAAAAGGTGGTCAAAGGAATTTAATGACCCTTATGTTACGAAGACTCTTTTTACTACACTAGTTAGACCTATATTAGAATATTGCTCAGTTATATGGAATCCGCGTTACCAACTTTATATTGATAGGCTAGAATCAATTCAAAAACAGTTCTTACTCTTTGCATTGAGAAATCTACAATGGGATTCAACGTATAACCTTCCACCTTATACTAATCGTTTGAAACTTATCAATCTCCCAACCCTTGCAAGTCGTAGGGAAATGCTAGGTGTATTATTCATGACTAAACTGATAAACGGATCGATTTCCAGCCCATTTCTTTTTTTTGTATGTATGTATGTATGTTTATTTGAATATTTTCCTGGCACAACAATTTAACAAAATTATTCTTACAGTGCCAGTCAGGACTAGTATAATTATAATCGATTTAAAATTAAATGTAAAATTAAAATTAAATTAAATTTGAAGTAAAAATTTAAGTTTAAATCAAAATTAAATTTAGTAATTAAAAATAGATAACAATATTGGAACTTAACCTAAGGAGTAAGGTATGGAAAAGAGAAACGAAGGGAGGATAATTAGACAGATGGGTAATAGTGTAGAATTGTGAACGATAGAGAAATGAAAGATAAAGCAGTAAAGGAGTAAAGGCAGAAACTACCTATCGTCATCGCCAACGCCATACCCACAACGCTAATTAGCCGCTCCAACCACCCTTTGGAATCAATATAAAAGCGTATAATCGATTACATTGATTTCCATAAGTTTGGATGGAACAGCTGTCCAGCGCTATGGGCGTGGCGCTAGCAATAACGATAACTAATTCCGCCTAAAATCTTAGTAAAAATTTGAAAAAGCCTACTAGTTATTATAAAAGCGTATTAAACATTCTTTAAAATGCTGTGCATTGACAATCAACCTTAGTCTAGCTGGGAGAGAGTTCCAAAGACGGATCGATATGATGTAGAATTGCCGCTCGGACACTAGCATACGGTACTTGATGTGTGTGAGAAGCACCGACCTAGACGACTGGAGAAAAATAAGTCTACTATAGAGATAAAGAAGTTCCTTCGTATAAATGATTTTGTGAAGAGCAGTTAGCGTTCTCACTTTTAGTAAATTATCAAAAGAAATGTTTAACAACTTTTTAGCGTAGAATGAGACGTGGTCAAACCTTTTTAGGCCAAATACATATCTAGCAATGTTGTTATAAACAACATTTAATTTCATCTTGCTTACATAGTCACAACTTGAAAAAATCTCACAACTATATAGGAGCGTAGGTATTAAGTACGCTTTCGCTAAAAGTAGTCTTACATGCAGTGGAGTGTAGTACTGTGTTAACCATAGTGTACGGAGCATACCATACACTTTTCCTACTGTGCGAAAAATGTGATCTTTCCATGTCAATGTTTTGTTAAATACTATACCTAGGTTTTTTGCTGTATCAACGTATTCAATCACTGAACTCTCAAAAGTAACTTTGTCTAAGCCATCTGTATCTAACAGCTTTCTACAAATAACAATACATTTAGATTTTTTCGGGTTGAGACATAAGCCATTCATAGAAGCCCACAAGCCAATTTGTTTCAAATCATAATTTAAATTAGTAATACACGAGCTAATGCGATCACAAGGACAACATATATATAATTGTACATCATCAGCATAGATATGAACGCTGCAATACTGAAGAACATCGGGCAAGTCGTTTATATATAAAGCAAATAACAGAGGCCCAAGGATTGAACCTTGAGGAACACCTCTTGAGACGCTCAAAAAATCAGATTTTTTACTACCGATACATACGGCCTGAGTTCTGCCGCCAAGGTATGATCTGATAAGATCAGTAGAATGGTTGGAAAAATTAAAAAGATTTTGAAGCTTCTGGCAGAGCAGGGCATGGTCGACAGAATCAAACGCCTTCGAGTGATCAAGAAGTGTTAAAAACGCAGTCCAATTATCATCAACTCGCTCACGGATGTCTTCTATCACAGATAATAGTGCTGTCGTGCAACTTCTCTTACATCTGAAACCCGACTGACTCTCAGTTAGAAGCTTGTTGTTCTGAACATATGTTGTAATTTGCCAATGTATGATTCGCTCGACAACCTTCGACAGAAACGGTAAAATGGCTATAGGTCTATACTCGTTATTCGACTTCCGGATTGGGATGACTTTAGCAGCTTTCCAGCATGTCGGGAAAACACAGGTCGTCAGGATTGAGTTGATCAAATATGTTACATAGGGAAGTATTTTAGGGAGGATAATTTTTAAAAACTTAACACATATACCATCAAAACCCATAGCATTAGACTTCACAGAGAGTATGGCTTGCACCACGTCACAATCATCAACACGAACAAAGTCAAGAGGACTAACATTTATGTTGTTACGAACACAATAATTAACAGTACTGATATTAAGGGTAGGTAAAGGCAGGTTAACAAAGTTAGAATTTAAATCATTCACATCGACATCAGGGAGGACAGATGACTTTTCTTTGGATTTACCTATCCCAATTTCCTTTATCTTTTTCCATGTTTCCTGTGAATTCACAGCAGAGCTAAACCTATCCTTGTAATAATTTTCCTTAGCCAACCGAGTGGCTTTGTTTACAGCGAGCCGGGCGGCTTTGAAGCAGTTATGCGTTTCCTCAGTTTTGTAACGTTTCCAGCGGGAGTAAGCATAGTTACGCTGGTGAATTAAGTGACTGAGGTTGGCGTTAAACCAAGGACAAGTTTTGTGCCTAGCTGATTTGAGTTTTACAGGAACGTGGTTATCAAAGAGCCAATTTATTTTGCTTTGGAGGAACAGAGTCTGATCATCAACCGATGCCAACGTGCGAATCACACCCCAATCAACTGACTCCACTTCTGCAGCAAGAGAACTGTAATCTATGTTTCTGAAATCACGATAAGTAAACGAAGTTGATTCGCATGATGTTTGAAAATCATAAATTAAGAATATTAGATCGTGTTTTGAGAAGCAACTTGCGGAAAATTGGCTATAGTGGAGAAGTTTCTGAAGATCGTTTACGAAGAATAAATCAAGCAAGGACGAATTGGAGTTCGTGAAGTGAGTTGGTAGTGTTGAGTTAGTTGGAAAGAGTCCCAACGATTCCATACTTAACTTTAAGCTGGAATCCATGAGTAGGTTGCAGTTAAAATCTCCGGCGATTGTTATGTTATTATAACTTATGAGTAGAAGTTGTAGGAAGTCAATGAAACCGCTGAAATTAACTTGGCGATTGGGACGGTACACGCTGCCGATAAGAAACTTATTGTTATTTTGGGAAAATACCTCAACGAACACATACTCGACATGTCTCTCGAGGAAGATGACTCTCCTCTTCAGAAATGCGTAGTGTTGAGGTATGCAAAACGGCATTCACCAGACATAGCGCAACCTGGTGGTCAACAGACTTATCATGGATGTGCTTCAGGGCCAGCTTATGCACCTCTGGATCAAACGGCGTTGTTGCAAGGTGCCGGATCTCATCAAAATATTAACGTAGGTGTGTCCCAACGGTCCTAGGAGGCGGTGTTAGCTCAAGCAGTTGCTATTAGGATGCTGCGGTTTGCAACAATTTAACAGGTACTGATTGTTTAGCATTTCATTGTGCCCCTTAACTGGGAGGACACACCCCGTAGCGGTTCTGAGTGCGGTGTTTTGGCAGGCCTAAAGCTGACTCCAATGAACAGCATCCCGGTAGACAACTGCTTGAACTCATTCCGCCTCCTAGGACCATAAGATCGCAGTACCTGGGTGACCGAGCTTGCTCGGTGCTATCAATTTAGTGCTAACTTTACTTACCAAACTTGTGAGGATGTGTTACACTGTCCTTTATATGTGGGCAAATTATTAAAATTTTGTAATTTTCGTAGCCGTAATGGACTTTTTGCGGACAACCCTACTTGAAAATATTTTAGTTGGTATGTCAGCAAAAATACCTTTCATTTGATACCCATATTGGCATATCTAGCTCCATAAATAAAAAAATTAAATAGGTGGCAACCCTGTAATACAAATATACTGCGATAAGGTGACAACCCTAGATGGCAACTGTACTTAGAAATATTTTAGTTGATATGTCGCCGGAAATACCTCTAATTTGATACCGATATTCGCATATTTTACTCAATATTAAAAAAAAAATGAGATAGGTTGCCACCCTTAAAAGCCCTCCAAGTGGCAACACCTAAGTGGATAGTCTTAGAATCAGGCATGCTATCACTGTGCCAAATTTCATCCAAATCGGTCAAGCGGTTCTCGAGATAGTACCGGATATAGAAATATAGTGCGGGCAACCCTAGGTGACAAACCTACTTGGAAGTATTTTAGTTGATATGTCGTCGAAAATACCTATCATATGATACCTATATTGTCATATCTTGCTCCATAATTAAAAAAATGGGATAGGTGGCAACCCTGTAAACTACTCGAAATGTCAACCCTAAAGTAGATAGCCTTGGAATCCTTCATACTGTCACCATGCCAAATTTCAGCCAATTCGGTCAAGCGATTCTCGAGATAGTACCGGATATACAAATATATTGTGGTAAGGTGGCAACCCTAGGTGGCAACTCTACTTGAAAATATTTTAGTTGGTATCTCGCCGAAAGTACCTTTCATATGACACCCATATTGACATATCTTGCTCCATAATTAAAAAAAAGGGATAGGTGGCAACCCTGTAAACCGCCTCAAGTGGCAACCCTAAAGTGCATAGTCTTAAAATCGATCATACTATCACCATTCCAAATTTCAGCCAATTCGGTCAAGCGATTCTCGAGATAGTAACGGATATACAAATATATTGTGGTAAGGTGGCAACCCTAAGTGGCAACCCTACTTGCAAATATTTTAGTTGGTATCTCGCCGAAAATACCTTTCATATGATACCCATATTGACATATCTTGCTCCATAATTAAAAAAAGGGATAGGTGGCAACCCTGTAAACCGCCCCAAGTGGCAACCTTAAAGTGGGTAGTCTTAAAATCGATCATACTATCACCATGCCAAATTTCAGCCAATTCGGTCAAGCGATTCTCGAGATAGTACCGGATATACAAATATATTGTGGTAAGGTGGCAACCCTACTTGAAAATATTTTAGTTGGTATCTCGCCGAAAATACCTTTCATATGATACCCATATTGGCATATCTTGCTCCATAATTAAAAAAAAGGGATAGGTGGCAACCCTGTAAACCGCCCCAAGTGGCAACCCTAAAGTGGGTAGTCCTAAAATCGATCATACTATCACCATGCCAAATTTCAGCCAATTCGGTCAAGCGATTCTCGAGATAGTACCTATTTAAAACTAAACAGAACATTATTTCCAATCCTAAGTCATTTTATGGTTTCGTAAACTCTAAACGCAGAGTAAAAGGGTTTCCTTCAACAATGAAATTTAATGATAACATATCCAGCGACGATCTAGTGATTGCTGATTTCTTTGCTCAATTTTTCAAGTCTAATTACTCTTCTGAAACTAATTCATCACAAATTGTATACCCATATCGTCCACATTCATGTAACTCAATTTATGTTCCTAGTATAGATCCAGGAGATGTTTTGTCACATTTAAAATCCTTAAAGGAGTCAACCAAGTTTGGCCCTGATTTAATACCGACATGTTTTCTTAAAAAGTGTGCAGAACACATATACCTGCCACTGACCGATTTGTTCAATCTTTCTCTACAGCGCGGCGTTTTCCCGGCTTCATGGAAAGAGTCTTTTCTTATACCTCTTTATAAAAGTGGGAGTAAAACATCTATACTAAACTATCGCGGAATAGCAAAGCTCTCTGCTATTCCTAAAATTTTTGAAGCTATCGTCACCAATCACCTTTCATTTTCTATATCAACACTGATTGCCAACTCCCAGCACGGTTTCTGTAAGGGTAAATCGACCACAACTAATTTACTTGAATTCACTACACATGTCTCGAATGGGTTTAGGGATAATCTCCACACCGACGTTATATACACCCACTTTAGTAAAGCCTTTGACAAGGTTAGCCACTCTTTACTTATTCATAAACTTGCCCTGGTTGGCTTTCAACCCGCTCTCATCCGTTGGATATCCTCCTATCTCCGTGGTAGAACGCAAAGAGTTACCTTTAATAATGCAATTTCAAATGTCATCGATGTCTCCTCTGGTGTTCCTCAGGGTAGCCATCTAGGCCTGGTTCTGTTTTTGCTTTTTATCAATGATATCTGTACAACAATAAAGTTTTCGAATATCTTGATGTATGCTGATGATGTTAAACTTTTTAAGTCATATGCATCGATTGAAGAACGTTCTTTGCTTCAAATTGATTTAGACCACTTAGTAACTTGGTGCAACGTTAACAATATGCCGCTCAATCTGAAAAAATGTAAGTTCATGTGTTTTTCACGTAGGGATCTACAGCCAGCTTCTTATGCAATCAACAACCACAATCTTGAACATGTTAATGTTTTTGTTGACTTGGGGGTGACAATGAACCCCAAGCTTAGTTTTAGTCCTCGTATTGAGGCAACAGTTAATAAGGCTAGAGGTGTTTTAGCTTTTGTGAAAAGGTGGTCAAAGGAATTTAATGACCCTTATGTTACGAAGACTCTTTTTACTACACTAGTTAGACCTATATTAGAATATTGCTCAGTTATATGGAATCCGCGTTACCAACTTTATATTGATAGGCTAGAATCAATTCAAAAACAGTTCTTACTCTTTGCATTGAGAAATCTACAATGGGATTCAACGTATAACCTTCCACCTTATACTAATCGTTTGAAACTTATCAATCTCCCAACCCTTGCAAGTCGTAGGGAAATGCTAGGTGTATTATTCATGACTAAACTGATAAACGGATCGATTTCCAGCCCATTTCTTTTTTTTGTATGTATGTATGTATGTTTATTTGAATATTTTCCTGGCACAACAATTTAACAAAATTATTCTTACAGTGCCAGTCAGGACTAGTATAATTATAATCGATTTAAAATTAAATGTAAAATTAAAATTAAATTAAATTTGAAGTAAAAATTTAAGTTTAAATCAAAATTAAATTTAGTAATTAAAAATAGATAACAATATTGGAACTTAACCTAAGGAGTAAGGTATGGAAAAGAGAAACGAAGGGAGGATAATTAGACAGATGGGTAATAGTGTAGAATTGTGAACGATAGAGAAATGAAAGATAAAGCAGTAAAGGAGTAAAGGCAGAAACTACCTATCGTCATCGCCAACGCCATACCCACAACGCTAATTAGCCGCTCCAACCACCCTTTGGAATCAATATAAAAGCGTATAATCGATTACATTGATTTCCATAAGTTTGGATGGAACAGCTGTCCAGCGCTATGGGCGTGGCGCTAGCAATAACGATAACTAATTCCGCCTAAAATCTTAGTAAAAATTTGAAAAAGCCTACTAGTTATTATAAAAGCGTATTAAACATTCTTTAAAATGCTGTGCATTGACAATCAACCTTAGTCTAGCTGGGAGAGAGTTCCAAAGACGGATCGATATGATGTAGAATTGCCGCTCGGACACTAGCATACGGTACTTGATGTGTGTGAGAAGCACCGACCTAGACGACTGGAGAAAAATAAGTCTACTATAGAGATAAAGAAGTTCCTTCGTATAAATGATTTTGTGAAGAGCAGTTAGCGTTCTCACTTTTAGTAAATTATCAAAAGAAATGTTTAACAACTTTTTAGCGTAGAATGAGACGTGGTCAAACCTTTTTAGGCCAAATACATATCTAGCAATGTTGTTATAAACAACATTTAATTTCATCTTGCTTACATAGTCACAACTTGAAAAAATCTCACAACTATATAGGAGCGTAGGTATTAAGTACGCTTTCGCTAAAAGTAGTCTTACATGCAGTGGAGTGTAGTACTGTGTTAACCATAGTGTACGGAGCATACCATACACTTTTCCTACTGTGCGAAAAATGTGATCTTTCCATGTCAATGTTTTGTTAAATACTATACCTAGGTTTTTTGCTGTATCAACGTATTCAATCACTGAACTCTCAAAAGTAACTTTGTCTAAGCCATCTGTATCTAACAGCTTTCTACAAATAACAATACATTTAGATTTTTTCGGGTTGAGACATAAGCCATTCATAGAAGCCCACAAGCCAATTTGTTTCAAATCATAATTTAAATTAGTAATACACGAGCTAATGCGATCACAAGGACAACATATATATAATTGTACATCATCAGCATAGATATGAACGCTGCAATACTGAAGAACATCGGGCAAGTCGTTTATATATAAAGCAAATAACAGAGGCCCAAGGATTGAACCTTGAGGAACACCTCTTGAGACGCTCAAAAAATCAGATTTTTTACTACCGATACATACGGCCTGAGTTCTGCCGCCAAGGTATGATCTGATAAGATCAGTAGAATGGTTGGAAAAATTAAAAAGATTTTGAAGCTTCTGGCAGAGCAGGGCATGGTCGACAGAATCAAACGCCTTCGAGTGATCAAGAAGTGTTAAAAACGCAGTCCAATTATCATCAACTCGCTCACGGATGTCTTCTATCACAGATAATAGTGCTGTCGTGCAACTTCTCTTACATCTGAAACCCGACTGACTCTCAGTTAGAAGCTTGTTGTTCTGAACATATGTTGTAATTTGCCAATGTATGATTCGCTCGACAACCTTCGACAGAAACGGTAAAATGGCTATAGGTCTATACTCGTTATTCGACTTCCGGATTGGGATGACTTTAGCAGCTTTCCAGCATGTCGGGAAAACACAGGTCGTCAGGATTGAGTTGATCAAATATGTTACATAGGGAAGTATTTTAGGGAGGATAATTTTTAAAAACTTAACACATATACCATCAAAACCCATAGCATTAGACTTCACAGAGAGTATGGCTTGCACCACGTCACAATCATCAACACGAACAAAGTCAAGAGGACTAACATTTATGTTGTTACGAACACAATAATTAACAGTACTGATATTAAGGGTAGGTAAAGGCAGGTTAACAAAGTTAGAATTTAAATCATTCACATCGACATCAGGGAGGACAGATGACTTTTCTTTGGATTTACCTATCCCAATTTCCTTTATCTTTTTCCATGTTTCCTGTGAATTCACAGCAGAGCTAAACCTATCCTTGTAATAATTTTCCTTAGCCAACCGAGTGGCTTTGTTTACAGCGAGCCGGGCGGCTTTGAAGCAGTTATGCGTTTCCTCAGTTTTGTAACGTTTCCAGCGGGAGTAAGCATAGTTACGCTGGTGAATTAAGTGACTGAGGTTGGCGTTAAACCAAGGACAAGTTTTGTGCCTAGCTGATTTGAGTTTTACAGGAACGTGGTTATCAAAGAGCCAATTTATTTTGCTTTGGAGGAACAGAGTCTGATCATCAACCGATGCCAACGTGCGAATCACACCCCAATCAACTGACTCCACTTCTGCAGCAAGAGAACTGTAATCTATGTTTCTGAAATCACGATAAGTAAACGAAGTTGATTCGCATGATGTTTGAAAATCATAAATTAAGAATATTAGATCGTGTTTTGAGAAGCAACTTGCGGAAAATTGGCTATAGTGGAGAAGTTTCTGAAGATCGTTTACGAAGAATAAATCAAGCAAGGACGAATTGGAGTTCGTGAAGTGAGTTGGTAGTGTTGAGTTAGTTGGAAAGAGTCCCAACGATTCCATACTTAACTTTAAGCTGGAATCCATGAGTAGGTTGCAGTTAAAATCTCCGGCGATTGTTATGTTATTATAACTTATGAGTAGAAGTTGTAGGAAGTCAATGAAACCGCTGAAATTAACTTGGCGATTGGGACGGTACACGCTGCCGATAAGAAACTTATTGTTATTTTGGGAAAATACCTCAACGAACACATACTCGACGGGGTCACCAGGTTTAGAACTACAGCAAAATTTACACGACAACCCACATTTAACATATATAGCAACACCACCACCACGACTAGTTCTATCAGCCCTAAAAAGTTGATATCCATTTAATTTAACTAGGTCATTGGTATGGTTTGAAGTGAACCAGGTTTCAGATATGCATATTAAATCAATATCGGAACCTTCGCACAAGTATTTTAACTCATCAAATTTCTTGTATAAACTTTTGTGCATTAATATGAATAATTTTTAGTCCTTTAGCTCGTTTGCATGCTATGCGTAACAGTGTACGTAAGTTGTCTTCGGAACTTGACCACGTATTATTTAAGACCATCATTAAGGTTAAGAATAAGTGATTGCACCGCACTGCATTTAGCTAATGAAAACTTAGTAGACATTTTACTGAAAGTTTGAGTGAGGATAAAGATAAGGAGGAAATAGGTAGAATAATAACAATGACAACATAAAGTATGATTAAAAATATAAATATAAAAATTAAGAGTATAAAAATAAAAATCAACATCCTTGGTGACTGTCAATGACAGTACTCGCAAGTTGCGTGCCGTCGTCACGAAAGGAATTCCCGCTACCAGCATCGGCTTCGACTATAGCTTCGAGAGATTCTAAGCTAACTACTTTTACGGGACTGTCGTTGGCTTTGATTTTGATGTGAACGACGCCCCTTATAGTAAACGCCGATGATACCTTTTTTCTTTTCTTGAGGCGTATCGCTGCTTTAAATATTTGGTAGTTGGATTTCGTGAGCGATGCGTTCACAAAAATTGATGCTTCGGAATTTATGCCCACGTGAATTAGTTTTAGAGCTTTATTCGTATTATTTCCTGAACGCCTGAAATTCGCAATTGATTTTAAGAGATGATTTCGATCAGATGGTGTGTGAAACTTAATTATCACAGCCGGATCTAGTGCTCTGTCGTTCAGCTTGCGTGGCCGAAAAATACCCTTAAGAGAAGGAGGCCGTATATTTATATTGGTGCATAAGGTGTTGTAGATGGTATGCAGATCCTCTCCTTCCTGATAAGGAATTCCGGTGACACTAACCTCGCAAGAAGCAATTTGGTTACCAATTTCGGTTTGTTGCTTTAGCATGTTTTGCTTCATTGTTGCTAATTCACCTTCAAGGCGCTCGATATGATCGAACGCGTTTTCCAAACGAGTTATTCTTTCGCTCAACACATTCAGGTCTTGTAACAACTCTTGCTTCCATCCCTTGAATTTGTCCTCCAATTTCGCACAGACAAAGGCAATTTGTCTTCTTTCAGAGTCCACAATTTGTTTGGACAACACCTCAGTGAACTTGGCGAAACGAACATCCAAGTTGGTAAATAGACTCGGGGATGAGACACTAAGACGCGGAGCCTTGGTTACGATTTCACCCCCAGTCTCGTTTGCATCGTCGTTACGGCGCTTTCCAGCATTTACAAATATGTCTTCCATTACAATTGAAAAATAAATAAAAATACCTCAGGTGAATGCGCAAAATAACGGAGTGGCAGCACAGGCAATAGGTGTTGTAGTAGTGCTATCAGATGGCAGATGGCGCTGCGTTTAGTATGGTATGCTTGTGTGTAGTGATTCAAGCAATACGAAGAGCGAGAAACAAAGCAAAAGCAAAAACTGCAGGTGCACCAATTATGCAGACTTCTTCAAATATAATAATTGAGATCAGCGGAGCGCAAGATTTTATATGTCACGCATATAAACTACTTTGTTCAATGGAAACAAGTAGATATTAAAGCAGAAACGTTTCAAAAACTAATTAAAATCAAAATATTCAAGCGGACCGCGCAAAGTTGTTTTCACACACACCAAGGTTGCCATTCTTTTAAACGAAATTAACTTTAATATTCCGTCCCGACCTTCACGACACTTTAGGCCTATTCGGCTGAAGCAATGCAGGACAAATTTTCAATTACACGAGCCTTTCCAGTGTTTGTGCGAAGATTTTAACTCTCATTCAGGCACATTTGATATTTCGGACTCGCTTTTTATGATCAAAATAACTGTTCTATTATCTCTTAACACTTGACTTCTACGTTGTATTAATTTATTGCAATTCCCTATTCATTTATGTATATCACTCAGCTGATGAATTCCTTTCTGTAGCTGAGCATTTTGAGAACTCGACGCTTAACAAACCTCCGCCTTTCAAACACTCGGCAAATTAATCCGCGCGTTATGCGGATGCGCCCCTCGTGTCGGTTGGGCGGGATGGTGGGTAAAATCCGTTGGGCATAATAATAATAATAATAATATACAAATATATTGTGGTAAGGTGGCAACCCTAGGTGGCAACTCTACTTGAAAATATTTTAGTTGGTATCTCGCCGAAAATACCTTTCATATGATACCCATATTGGCATATCTTGCTCCATAATTAAAAAAAAAATGGGTTAGGTGGCAACCCTGTAAACCGCCCCAAGTGACAACCCTAAAGTGGGTAGTCTTAGAATCCATCATACTATCTTTGTGCCAAATTTCATCCCAATCGGTCAAGCGGTTCTCGAGATAGTCCGAACATACAAATATACAAGATTAACTCGTTTAAAGATATTAGATTTACGTAAACATTTTGATGAGATCCGGCACTATATAACAACGCCGTTTGATCTACAGGTGCATAAACAGGCCTTGGGGCATATCCATACAACGTCTGTTGGCCATTACTCTGCGCTCTGTCCGCTAAACAATGTCTTACATGCCGCAACACCTGGCATTTCTGAAGAGGAGCGTCATCTTCCTCGAGAGACAAGGGTCACTCTGGCTCAATTACGCTCTGGATATTGTAGCAGGTTAAACTCCTACATATCTAGACTGAACCCTGATGTGCCGAATGTATGTCTGGCATGACTTATTTTCTTGCTCATTTGAGCCCACTCTTCTAACACCCATCTCTCTTTGGTCCAACCCTATTGAAACTGCTAGTTTCCTTGGACTCCCGTTAGAAGATATTGATGACAATTTAGGTTAAGGAAAAATACGCGTTGGGCAGGACTACACCTCGTTACAACAACAACAACAACAACGCTTGCAAGCGTCATGTGTCTGCAATGGCCTCAAAGGTACGTGGTCGCAACAAGATCCTCAAGTCACTTGCCGGCAGTACTTGGGGACAAAGAAACGTTGCTGACTACATATTAGGCCATTGACCGACCAGTTTTTGACTATGCCGCACCCATATGGTTGCCTAATGTGCATAACACCAACTGGACGAAGTTACAAGTCTGCCAAAATACTGCTATCAGAACTGCTACGGGATGTCTCCTCATGTCTCTCGAGTCTCACCTCCATCAGGAGGCAAAACTGCTCAATGTAAAAGAGCACGCGGAAATGCTTAGCAGGCAATTCCTTCTGAACTGCCACAAGCCACATCCAAACCGTCATCTTTTGGACACAGATCCGCCCCCGAGAGACATAAGGAAACATCTCCGTAAGCATTATGACGAGATCCGGCATCATATTACCTTGCCGTTTGATCTGCAGAATCATACGCGGGCTCTAGCCGCATCCACACCGAGTCGATAGATACTTTTGTCAGATCTCTACCTGTAAATCCCGTTCTAAACAGTCCTCCACCGAATATTGCTGAAGAAGAACGCCCCATACCAAGGGAGACAAGAGTCACCATGGCACAGCTTAGGTCTGGATCACGGCGAATTCATTACAGGTGTCATCCTCCCATCATATGGTTTCTTCTTCTTCCTTGAAAATCGAATCGTAGCTGTCAAATTGCTTATGTTGTTGCTTTGTCTGACATTTTCAGTTATAAGGAGTGTGTGCGTGTGTGTAGATCTGAATTCACTTGAACTCACCTGTATGAATTCGCCTTGGTCTGCATACAGTGTGAGGTTAAATTCCTACTTATCCAGCCTGAATGATACAATTTCAAACACATGCCCTGAATGTGGTAGGACCCCCATGATACCCTACTTCTCTTCAATTGTTCAACTGAACCTACTCTTCTAACCCCTCTGTCCCTCTGAACCAACCCTGTTGAAACTGCAAGTTTCCTTGGACTCCCGTTAGAAGAGCTTGATGAAGATCTTCGGAATGATCATACACTCTAAGCAGGGCAATGCATTGTTAACAACTGCAACAACAACAACGCTTGCAAGCCCCGTCTACCATATTGGCGACACATAGTTCAGGATCGGCCGACCAATTGCCTTTTAAGTTACCAACAACGTTTCTTTGTCTTTACTCCAAGTACTGGCAGCTAGTGACTTGAGGATTTTGTTGCGGCTTTGTATTTTAGAGACAATTGCTGCTGAACAGGCTTTAGTCCAAAATCACTCCTAAGGTAGATCTTCCCACCGAGCGGAAGTGAACTTCTAGTTCGACATATGAGGAGCTTCAAACCAAATGCAATAAGTGTACACTAATTCAGTATACATTTTTTGCGTTTTGGTTTGAAGCTCCTCATATGTAGTTATGTAATAAAAAACTTTTTCAGGCAAACTAATAAATGACACACCGCGATACCAAAGAGATGACATTCAAGTGGGTTTTAACTGGTTTATATAGTTTCAAGAAAAGAAAATGTGCGGGAGGTTCAGTCCGGATAGTGCCTGAGATAGTTTCTGTTGTTGTTTTTGTAACGAAGCGTAACCCTACCTAGACGTAACGATCATTGCCCTAACTGTCAGCCACCCAAAGTTATTGAGGGTGCCGCTGGATAATAATGTGTCTACAATGGTCTCAAAGGTACGAGGTCGCAACAAGATCCTCAAGTCACTTGCCGGCAGTACCATATGGTCGCCTAACGTGCATAACACCAACTGCACGAAGTTACAAGTCTGACATAATACTGCTATCAGAACTGGTACGGGATGTCTCCTCATGACTCCTGAGTCTCGACTCCATCAAGAGGCAAAACTGCCCAATGTAAGGGAGCACACGGAAATGCTGGGCAGACAATTCCTTCTGAACTGCCAAGCCAGGACATCCAAACCGTCATCTTTTGTACACAGACCCGTTCCCAAAAAACATAAGGATACATATCCGTAAGCATTATGACGAGATCCGGCATCATATTACCTTGCCGTTTGATCTGCTGAATCATAAGCGAGCTTTAACTGACCCCCACACTGAATCGGTTGATACCTTTGTCAGACCTCGGCCTGTGAAGAACGCACCTTACCAAGGGAGACTAGAGTCACTATGGCCGAGCTTCGGTCTCGATACTGTAACAGGTTAAACTCTTACTTATCCAGAATAAATAACACTATATCTGACACATGTCCTGCATGTGGTATGCCCTCCCCCTTTTAACTGTTCAATTAAACTTAATCTTCTCACCCCTCTGTTTCTCTGGTCCAACCCTTTGAAACTGCACGTTTCCTTGGACTCCCGTGAGAAGAGCTTGATGAAGATCTTCGGAATGAACATACACTCTAGGCAGGGCGAAGCATTGTTAGCAACAACAACAACATCATTGCCCTAAATTGCCACCAAGCACATCAAACGGGAGTCCAAGGAAAGAGGATTGGACTAGGTTAGGTTAGGTTAGGTTGCGAGGGCAGGACAGAGTGCAGGACCCTGCCCACCACTTAGGCCAGTCAAGTTGGCCCATTGTGATACCCTATGCGGTCTTAAGACCCACCCCATATCCGAGAGACGAAACATCAACACTCTCACATTCTCACACTTGGATTAGAGGATCAAACCAGCTCGTGGAATCAATGAATTTCGATAGAGCCCTAATATCCATTTTTGAAACCTCCGTGAGGTCGTCGATGAACGGTTGGCCGAGAATAGCCAATCGTCTTCTGCTGAGTGCAGGACAATGACACAGCAGATGTTGAACACTCTCCTCCTCTTCAATACATCTGCAACTGCGACAGTAATCGTGAGTTATTACGCCCATCCTAGCACCATGTGTGCCTATTAAGCAGTGCCCTGTTAACACCCTTATCAGTGATGAGACACTGGATTTATTAAGGGACAGCAGACAGTTAGTGCGTCCTTTGTTGTACGAAGGCCAAGTTAGCCTTGATATCTCGCACGTCGAGAGTCCTGACCAGAGCTCATTTGCCCTTTGTAAGGTATTTGTGCTAGCTCGGAGTTTGAAAGATGCCATGGGAATGCCTACCAGATCATTTCCTGGAAGGAGATGAGTGGTGGTACCTCTTCTGGCCAGCTCATCCGCTATACAGTTGCCTTCAATATCCCTGTGACCAGGTACCCAAATAAGGCTGATACTGAAGTGCTGAGCCATCTCGTTAAGAGATCTGCGGCATTCAGTTAGCGACTTTGTGTTGTCGACATATGAGTTCAGTGCCTTTAGCGCGGCCTGACTATCTGAGAAGATAAATATCCGTTTGCCGTTTTGGGGCGTAGACGCTAGGCTTTTCACTGCACCGTGTATTGCCAGCATTTCTGCTTGGTACACGCTGCAGTGGTCGGGAAGACGAAAGGAGATCTCTAGTCCCAGGTCCGGTGAAAAGATACCTCCACCCACCTTCCCTTCAAGCTTAGAGCCATCGGTGAATATGTTCATGGCATTCCGCACAGTATGCGGTCGGTAATCCCATTCTTGTCTTGTGGGTATTTTCACCTCGTAGTTCCTAACGAACACGTTGCTTTCGTTTCACGTATTGCCGGTTCTGCGAGAACGGTATTTGTACCTGTACAATACCCTTCGTACCGAAACGACCCGGGTTGTTTTTTTTTTATAATGACTCGGCCAAGAGCAATACATTTCGAAGTGACCCTGTCTAACGCGTCACGATTCCCTCACCTATTGTCATCCCCGGAACAGCCCCTTGCAGCACGGCTGCTCCTTATTCTCTTGATCCGGGCTGGCATTGAGCCAAATCCTGGCCCAAGAGAATGGTTCTGCTGCGTTTGTCGGAAGAAAATATATACAAGACGATCACACTCAGTACAGTGTGCATCATGCAAAGGTTGGTTGCACAAATCAAGTTGCTCCGGACTAGATCCGAAAGCACATCGGCCCACTAGTTTCTATAAAAATTTTGTGGCGCCCTGCTGTTCACGTCGTAGGACGTCCCGAGGCAAGCGACGCTCATATGTTGCTTTATCGCCCTCTAATAATAATCAAGTCTCCACGACCTGCAATAATTATATTGCCCAGCAGAATATATGTGTTCCCGGCTGTAGCTTACTTCCTAGTGCATCAACAGCACAAGCACCCACTCATGGCTACTTTCTTCGTAGCACATCGGTTGATGCTTGTAGCACTACTGAGCTTCAGCCCCCGTCTCTAAACTCTTTAATAACTTCTTCCGGCACTAGCACGAATGAAAGTCAAGTCCATCAACTTCTGGTCCCTCACTCTTCGTGCACTGTATGTCGGCACAGGATATATGCGTCTGTGGCATCGGTCAAGTGCAACTCCTGCCTAGGCCTGTGTCACCTACGCATATGTTCTGGGCTCGCAAACAGAAATCTTTGGACTGATATGTTTGTCGCGCCTTGCTGTCGAGTTGTGCAGCCCTCAACGCCGACGGAAGTACACTCATCTAATAGTGAACGAATTCCGCCGGCTTCAGGACTGCAACGGAGATCAATATCGCGACATAACCTACCACCATCTAGGCGAACACATCAGTCTTTAACTCCCAGAGTGGCCATTGCCTCTCCTTCGCAATTTAAATTGTTGCAATTTAACTGCAACGGCTTGACCGGCAAGATAGCGGAGATAACCACATTTATGCAGCTACATAAAATCAAAATTGCTGCAATCCAGGAGACAAAACTTGGCCCCCACTCGAATCTCCGAGCGAGTGGAGGCTACCACGTACTCCGGCATGATCGTACAGACGGCGGAGGGAATTTGATATCAACACTGCCCAAAGAGACTTACCCTTAGAGTGTCAGGGTATAGTTATACAAGCTGGTGGTGTTGATCTCGAGCTAATCAATATATACATTCCTCCCGTCACCTGCTGCCCCAGAAGTTATCGTCCTGACCTTAGGGCGTTTCTTTGTGGCGATAACCGTATCATCATGGGCGATTTTAATGCCCATCATGATATGTGGCATTCACACCTTTCGGTGGACGGCAGAGGACGGGAATTAGCCGAGCAAATTGATAACTCCTCTTTCTGTACTGTGAACGGAGACTCCTCAACTAGGATGGCTGTTAACTGCAGTAGCTCCCCGGACCTAACTATTGTTAGCCCGGGGTTAATTAACAGCATCAACTGGCAACCTATGGTGGCCCTGTCATCCGACCACCTGCCTATCATCCTGTCTGTCGATCGTGCCACGGATTTTATCACGTCGGAGAAACGTACTTACGTGAATTTCAAAAAGGCCAATTGGGTCGGCTTTTTGGAATTCACGGAGAGCTCCTTTGGTGATCTTCCCATTCCCACTGACGTACACGTTGGCGAGCGCAACATACGTGAGGTCATTAAAAAGGCTACAGCCCGTTTCATACCAGCTGGTAGGATAAAAGATATCAGGCCTAACTTCCCAGCTGAGGCCGCAGCCTTGGCCAACGAACGTGACCTCATACGCAACATCGATCCATCTGACCCACAGATCGGTGATCTCAACGTGGAAATCAGAAGGCTGGTTAACGAACACAAACAAACCAAGTGGGAGGAGCACCTCAGGTCTTGTAACCTCTCTACCGGTGTTGGGAAATTATGGTCCACCGTCAAGTCCTTGTCGAATCCTTCGGGTCCACCAAAAAATGTCGACATTACCTTTGGTGACAAGACAATAAATGACCCCAGGAAATGTGCACAGGCTTTTTGTCGACAATATGTCCCACACCCTGCGCAAGACAGGGCTAGACGTGGAATCTTCAGGCGTGCGCATAAACACAAAAACTATGCCCCCGTTCCCATCACCGCTACAGAGGTTCAAGAGGCCATCCGGAAGGCCAAAAACTCCAAAGCCATCGGCCCTGATGGCATAGCCATGGTGCATCTAAAACACATCGGCCTAGCGGGAGTCAAATATTTAACGGCCGTCTTCAATTTGTCTCTGATCACAGCTGTCATACCCGACAAATGGAAGCAGGCAACTGTGATCCCACTACTAAAGCCTGGCAAGCCAGCTAACGTTGGGGAGTCATATCGCCCGATATCACTCCTCTCGCCAGTATTAAAGACACTTGAGGCGGTCCTACTCCCGCTCTACACATCACACTTGATGTTAGCCGAGCACCAACATGGCTTCAGGAAGGGTAGGAGCACAACATCTGCTCTAAATGTCATAAACACTCAGATAACTGACGGTCTTAATCAAAATAGGCCTAATGACAGGACGGTTCTAGTTGCACTTGATTTGAGTCAAGCTTTTGACACAGTAAATCATGGGCAACTTGTAGCTGATTTGGAAGACTCGTCACTCCCCCCCTGTCTAAAGCGTTGGACCGCCAATTATCTCAGTGGTCGTCGGTCGTCTGTTGTATTTAGAAACAAAAAATCTAAAGCCAGGAAGATAAAACAAGGGGTACCACAGGGTGGTGTCCTCTCCCCGTTATTGTTTAACTTCTATATTTCGAAGCTTCCTCCTCCACCAGAAGAAGTTACGATTGTTTCTTACGCAGACGATTGCACGATATTGGCAACTGGTACTTCCGTTGATGAGCTGTGCTCCAAAATAAATGGTTATCTCCCCTCTCTAGTCGAGTTCTTTACTGCCCGAACCTTGACATTGTCGCCAACAAAGTCTTCGGCGACCTTATTCACGACGTGGACGGCGCAGGTTGGCATGGAATTAGAAATCTATGGCGGTGATCATAAAATACCTACTGTCGCTCACCCAAAAATTTTAGGAGTGACTTTTGACACCATGCACACTTTCGCTGCCCATTCAGCCGCAATTGTCTCAAAATTACAGAGCCGCAACAAAATCCTCAAGTCACTAGCCGGCAGTACTTGGGGTAAAGACAAAGAAACGTTGCTGGTAACGTACAAGGCAATTGGTCGGCCGATCCTGAACTATGCGTCGCCGATATGGTCGCCGGGGCTTGCAGACGTTCACTGGAATCAGCTTCAGGCCTGTCAAAACACCGCGCTCAGAACCGCTACGGGGTGCGTCCTTATGTCACCTATATCTCATATACATAATGAGGTGGAAATGCTTCCAGTTAGGGAGCATAATGAAATGCTAAACAAGCAGTACCTACTGAACTGCTGTAAACCACAGCATCCCGGTAGACAACTCCTTGAACTCATTCCGCCTCCTAGGACCATAAGGTCGCATCTACGTAAACATTTTGATGAGATCCGTCACTATATAACAACGCCGTTTGATCTACAGGTGCACAAACAGGCTTTGGGGCATATCCATACAACGTCTGTTGGCCATTACTCTGCGCTCTGTCCGCTAAACAATGTCTTACATGCCGCAACACCTGGCATTTCTGAAGAGGAGCGTCATCTTCCTCGAGAGACAAGGGTCACTCTGGCTCAATTACGCTCTGGATATTGTAGTAGGTTAAACTCCTACATATCTAGACTGAACCCTGATGTGCCGAATGTATGTCCGGCATGCGGCTCATCCCCCCACAATACCAATCACTTATTTTCTTGCTCATTTGATCCCACTCTTCTAACACCCATCTCTCTTTGGTCCAATCCTATTGAAACTGCTAGTTTCCTTGGACTCCCGTTAGAAGATATTGATGACAATTAGGTTAAGGAAAAATACGCGTTGGGCAGGACTACACATCGTTACAACAACAACGTTGCTTGGCGTGCAATAGTCAGTATGTAATGGTATGCTCACAGGTGCATGGGAGCCTAAAATTGTGGCGTGACCACATGTACCGCCCTTCCATACGTCGGTCTCCCTTAATCGCAGAGCTGTAATCACAGCCATTTCTTTAGCCACCAGATCGAGTGGTGGAAGATTCAGCATGTTGTTGTTGTTGTTGAGTGCTTCTGTCGGAGTGGAGCCGAGGGCCCCGGTTATGCAGAGTTCTGAACTCCTTTGGACTTTTTGTATCTGCTTGAGGTACGTGTTCTTGGTTAGTGCCGGCCACCAGACCAGCACACCGTAGAGTAAAATTGGACGAATAATAGCTGTGTATATCCAGTGCACCACTTTGGGAGAGAACCCCCACGATATACCAATTGCTCTCTTGCAAGTAAACAACGCGCATGTTGCCTTTTTAACTCGTTGCGCTATATTGTCGCTCCAGAGTAGTTTCCTGTCTAGAATAACTCCTAGATATTTGACTTTGTCACTGAGGATTGGACTAAAGCTACACTGTTGTTAGAAGATTATACTCGGTGGAAAAGGTGATTAAGAGTAGAAAGCCTGGCAAACATTTGGCACTTCGGGGTTCAATCTGGATAATTAAGAGTTTAACCTATTACCGTACCCAGATCGGAGTTGGGCAAGAATGATTCTGGTCATCCTAGTGCGCGCTGGATAGATATCTGACAAAGTCTTTCATTTGTCGTTACACAACCAAGTAGTATTCTATCAACAAATCACAACATAACCCAGCACTCTCATCATACGATTAAATCTACTGTGCTCCATCTTTCTCTTTCATATCGTGTTTTTGTTACTTTTCCTATCCTTATCCTTCCTCGTCTTTATCCTTATTCCTATGCCTATCAATATCAATACCCCTATTTTTATGCATGCCTTAGTCCCTATCCTACCATCAACACCAAGACCTTTTCTCCTTTTTCCTGAGCTGTTACAGATTAATCTTATTTATCTCTTCACCCATTTTCACCGCCTTCTCCCTCCCTCTACCTTTCTTTGGAGATGGTACAGAGGTATATGTACATTGTACAATATAAAAAATCCAGTGTGTGTGCGAGGTGCCACGCTCCACCATTACCTTTATTTTTTTCACAACCTTTCTAGATTTATAATGAATAAAACTAACCCTGTGGGTTAGAGGTTTAAAATATGGCCGATGTAGGTATGCCGGTCGCAAGAGGGGACTAAAATCCACGAAAACGTTGGGAACGCACCGCATTCATCCGGCAAAGGACTGTCAACACCCGTACAACCCCTGTCTGGTCTGTCACGTAACTTTTTATAAGTGGATCTTCCGACAGGGCAAAGTATGGCTACAACAACAACAACAACATTACAATTAGCCAAGCCGTTTTTGCAGTTAGCAGACTAAACATTATATATATACATAGATGAACTTACCTGTTAGTGCATTCAAGCCCGAAAGTTTTTACGGGAATGTAGCCAGCCTGTCTAGAGGAAGGCATGGAATAGATCTACTGTCGAAACTGAAATGACTGAACTGCTAAAATCCTACTTTTACAGAAAGCATTTTTGACCGAATTAAAAAATTTCGAAAAATTGAAAATGACCGAAAAATATCGATTTTTTTTTTTTGTTGGGGTAAAAATCCAGAAAATCAAGTCAAACGACGTTTTTATTAGTTTTTATGTAAATTATGAGTATTTTATTAGTTTTTATGTAAATTATGACAGTATCTGACTAATTATAATTTTTTTACAATTGAAGGGCTTAGAACCAAAAGGATCTAAGTAACATCGTAGTTGAATTGAGATAATTAAGGTTAAAGTAAATTGTCTATTGTAAAATATGGGTAAATGCGTTTGAAATGATTCCTGTCTAAATGAATGCAGGTTAGTCAACTATTTCAGAGGATGTTTACTGCAGATGGAAAATAACTGTAAATTTCAAAAAATTATTGCAAAAATTTCCAAAAATTATTGCAATAACATTTCGAACGTTGATTGCTCGGCCAAAAGAACATGTAGAATTTTTCCGAGTATGCAGTTTTGTAGCCCCTTTAATTTTAGTCTAACAAAGTGCTAAACTTAAGTTCGTAGGAAGTCTCCCTGATTTTTGGCAATTTTGAAACCAGTAAGTAAGTTAATCTTAGTTTTGTAAAAAATTTCAAAAAAATTATTTTATGTTACTAATACGCCGTGTAGGACCTATAAAAAGTGCACTTGGATCTAGAAAAAAATTGCCAAAAATCAGCGAGACTTCCTACGAACTTAAGTTTAGCACTTTGTTAGACTAAAACTAAAGGGGCTACAAAACTGCATACTCGAAAAAATTCTACAGATTTTTATGGCCGAGCAATCAACGCTTGAAATTTTATTGCAAGCATTTTTGGAGCCAAAAGGGTCTAAGCGCGCTTGGATCCAGAAAAAAAATTACCAAAAATCAGGGAGACTTCCTACGAACATAAGTTTAGCACTTTGTTAGACTAAAATTAAAGGGGCTACAAAACTGCATATTCCAAAAAATTCTACATGTTTTAATGTCCGAGCAATCAACGCTTGAAATTTTATTGCAAGCATTTTTGGAGCCAAAAGGGTCTAAGCGCGCTTGGATCCAGAAAAAAATTGCCAAAAATCAGCGAGACTTCCTACGAACTTAAGTTTAGCACTTTGTTAGACTAAAATTAAAGGGGCTACAAAACTGCATATTCGGAAAAATTATGCATGTTCTTTTGGCCGAGCAATTGAATTTTATTGCTTGGAGGAGCGCACTTAGATCCTTTTTGCTCCAATCATTAATGCAATAAAATTTAGTACGTTTTTGGCCCGGCAAATATATGGCACTAAAATGTGCAAAATGACTTGGATCACATTGTCAGCGAATAGACACTATATTTAACTATACAAATATGGGTATAACTCAATTTTTTTAAAAATGTCACTTAGATCCTTTTGGTTCTAAGCCCTTCAATTATTAGAATTTTTTAGTTTTCTAGTACGAAACTTAATATATTTCACAATAACAAAAAAAAAAAAAACGGTAAAAGTGCAGTTTCGCGTACGGGCCGAAAAATCGACCAAAATTTTTGAACGAGGTATCAAAATACGCGTATTAATGCAAGGATCCAGAATCCGAAGTTGGAATTTTTGACCAAAAAACATTTTTTATACGCATTCAAAAAAAAAATGCAACAAACAAAATTTTTTCGAGAAGTGATTTTAACAATTGATAATCTGAAACGTTCTAAATATTGTGACGAATTCGTTGATTCCTCGACTATTTTCCTTGAGTTCGATCACTGTACGTTAAATAAAGCACTCAGATTCTGCTAAATCAATAGTACGCTTTATTCACTACTAAAAACCGTAGTACAATATCGCGGGTTAATTCACTGTTCAGTACTTCACTGTACAACACTTGAAAATAAACTGATTGACGTGCGTTGTTTCTGCGCTTTTATATACCCTAGTAGACTGCGGCTTCATCACCTAGAAATGTCTACACATTTCTGGGTTATTCGTGCAACAGAGTTCTCGAAGCGTTTATCTATCATCATCTCCTCTTTGTGCCACATTCGCAAACGCGCGAGCTGCTTCTCCCTCTCTCGCTCTCACGTCATGTATCTAAACAGCTGTAGTTGTGGTAGTGACGCTAGTGGTGGAAATACACTAGTGTTGAAAGATGAGCGATTCTTAATAACATTCGCCACACTGCCATCCACCTAAGTCTGATCGTCCCAATCAGACACATTTCCCGATACAAACGTTGCTGGTCTCTCCAGGGGAACCACTTTCATTTTGTTCCGTAGCATTCCAACAGCCTGTATGCGGTAAAAAACGTCGTTGATCCGTTTCACAACTCTGTATGGTCCTTCCCAGTTGCACTGAACTTTGGGAGACACACTTTTCCTCCGTTGTGGCCCGTATAGGAATACTATATCTCCTTCCAGGAACCCCTCCGTTTCCATTGCTTTATCGGTTTTCATGTTTTTGCTTATAGTTCTAGGGAATGGACCAGCTTCATCCAAGGTAATCCTCTCAACGGGTGCATCAGAGTTGCACTGCCTCCTTCGACCATGACTCGTGGACCTCAGCACCTTTGCTCTGATGCACTCCACACATTTGGCAATCCACTTCTTTACCGACTGACCGTAACCAACCCAATAAAATGTCTGCTTAATCCTCTCCAAGGTTGTTGTTGTTGTTGTTGTAAAGATGTGTAGTCCTGCCCAACGCGTATTTTTCCTTAACCTAATTGTCATCAATATCTTCTAACGGGAGTCCAAGGAAACTAGCAGTTTCAATAGGGTTGGACCAAAGAGAGATGGGTGTTAGAAGAGTGGGCTCAAATGAGCAAGAAAATAAGTGATTGGTATTATGGGGGGACGAGCCGCATGCCGGACATACATTCGGCACATCAGGGTTCAGTCTAGATATGTAGGAGTTTAACCTACTACAATATCCAGAGCGTAATTGAGCTAGGAGTGTAATGGAGTGTGGTTGCTAAGTGACCTTGCTCAATCCCGACTCTTGCGTCCTCGTTCGTGCACTCTGGGCAACGGGAGCTACCTAGGCTCGCGGCAGAAAGAGAGGGAGCCCCGGTGGGGCCACTCTGACATACTTGGTTTAAGGGCTCACCGAGGTTTTTGCGTAGCGTCTGTTCACCATGAGGTGCGGCTGCAAGCGGGCGTCTGTCTTGAAGCAAGCGGCTCGCTATATAAATGTGTAAATATTTTCCAAAACCCCGAAACGGGTTGTGCGCTGGGTTTGGGACCCGCCACGTAAAAAACATAATTCCAATGAAAAAAAATGCAAAGCCTCGGATGAGAACCCCCTTTAATGTTGACGACCCGGCAAAACGAATAAGGCATAACGATTTGGATATTAGGGCATGTACCGGGAATGTCCGGACCCTTTCAAGGGACGGTACCGCTGCCCGACTGGTTGATGTCCTCGTAGGCGCAAAGGCCGACATCACCGCCCTGCAGGAAATGCGATGGACGGGGCAAGGAAAGACGACCATCGGTCCTTGTGACGTATACTACAGTGGCCAGACACGCGGCAAAGCGCGTGGTGTAGGATTCGTGGTGGGAAAGAGGCTTCGCCGCCAAGTATTAGCGTTCACTCCTGTGAACGAGCGTCTCGCTGCGATCCGCATCAAGGCGAGGTTTTTCAACATAACATTTATCTGCGCCTATGCGCCGACTGAGGAGACGGACGACGCAGAGAAGGACTCCTTCTACGATAAACTTGAACAGACTTATGATCGCTGCCCACAGCATGATATCAAAATCGCGCTCGGCGACTTTAATGCCAAGGTGGGCAAGGAAGGAGTCTTTGGTCCCACAGTTGGAAAATTCAGTCTCTACGATATAACATCCCCCAACAGCACTAGGTTGATTGACTTCGCCGCTGCTCGCAATATGGTCATCAGTAGTACCAGGTTCCAGCATAAGCGAATACACCAAGCCACATGGCTGTCCCCTGATCAAAGAACTAGAAACCAGATTGATCATGTCTTGATTGACGGCAGACATAGCTCCACCGTTCTGGACGTGCGTACACTGCGTGGTCCCAATATTGACTCTGACCATTATCTTGTCGCAGCCAAGATACGCACACGCCTCTGTGCAACGAAGAAAGTGCGCACAGTACCGGAAGGAAAGTTTGACGTCGAGAAGCTGCGCATGACACAGACAGCTGATAATTTCACAACTCGACTCTCACACCTGCTAGCAGAGGGCAATCCTCGACCTAACGATGTAACCGAGCAATGGAAGCATATCTCTCACTCATTGCGTACCGCCGCTGAGGCCACTATAGGGTTCCAGCGAGCCCGCAAGAACAACTGGTACGATGAGGAATGCAAAACTGCCTCGAAAAAAAAGGACGCTGCCTACAAGGAGACGTTGCGAACGGGCGCAACCCGCAGTGTATGGCAACAATATCGTGAGGCAAAGAAGGAAGAGAGACGCCTTTTCAGAAAAAAGAAAAGTGAGGCCGAAAGGCGTGAGTGTGAGGAGCTTGAGATGCTGGCTGACAGGAATGATGCCCGAAAATTCTATGAAAAGATCCGGCGGATGACGGAAGGTTTTAAGACCGGGGCAAGCTCCTGTAAGGACAATAATGGCGACCTGGTAACCGACGTACAAAGTGTACTTAAATTATGGAGGGAGCACTTCTCCTCACTGCTAAATTGCGAGGGAGACGTCGAACCCGATACCCCAATCCCTGACGATGGAAAAGTCGTCCCACCACCTGACTATGATGAAGTGAGGATAGCTATATCCCGGCTCAAAAACAACAAAGCGCCTGGAAAAGACGGACTACCCGCCGAGCTGTTCAAACGCGGAGGCGAAGAGCTGGTAAAAAGCATGCATCAGCTCTTATGCAGAATATGGTCAGACGAATGCATGCCTCCGGATTGGAATTTAAGTGTGCTTTGCCCAATCCACAAGAAAGGCGATCCCGCTAACCGCACCAACTACCGCGGAATTAGTCTTCTTAATATCGCATATAAGGTTCTTTCTAGCGTGTTGTGTGAAAGGCTGAAGCCCATCGTAGACAAACTGATTGGACCTTATCAGTGTGGCTTTAGACCTGGTAAGTCTACCATCGACCAGATTTTCACGATACGCCAAATCCTGGAGAAGACCCATGATAAGAGAATCGACACTCACCATCTCTTTGTCGATTTTAAAGCCGCTTTTGACAGCGTAAAAAGGAGTTGCCTGTATGCCGCCATGTCTGAATTTGACTTCCCTGCAAAGCTTATACGGCTTTGTCAAATGACGTTGAGCAATACCAACAGCTCCGTCAGAATCGGGAAGGACCTCTCTGAGCCATTTGAAACCAAACGAGGCTTCAGACAGGGCGACTCCCTTTCGTGCGATTTCTTCAATCTGATGCTGGAGAAGATAATTCGAGCAGCAGAGCTAAACCGCAAAGGTACAATCTTTTACAAGAGCGTGCAATTGCTGGCGTATGCCGATGATATTGATATCATTGGCCTTAACAACCGCGCCGTAAGCGCTGCCTTCTCTGGACTGGATAAGGAAGCGAAAAAAGTGGGTCTTGCCGTGAACGAGGACAAGACGAAGTATTTGCTGTCATCAAAGAAAGAATCGGCGCACCTGCGCCTTGGCAGCCATGTCACTGTTGATAGTTACAAATTTGAAACTGTGAGGGACTTCGTCTATTTGGGAACCAGTATCAACACCGAAAATAATATCAGTCTAGAAATCCAGCGGAGAATCACTCTTGCCAACAAGTGCTACTTTGGACTGAGTAGGCAATTGAGAAGTAAAGTCCTCTCTCGAAGAACAAAGATCACGCTCTATAAGTCTCTCATCATACCTGTCCTGATGTATGGCTCAGATTCATGGACAATGTCAAGAGAAGATGAGATGGCCCTTGGAGTATTTGAGAGAAAAGTTCTCCGGAAGATTTATGGTCCTTCCCGTGATGCCAACGGCGAGTATAGAAGGAAATTTAACGATGAGCTGTACGAGCTCTACGCAGATCTGACCATAGTCCAGGGAATTAAAGCCCAAAGACTCCGCTGGCTGGGTCATGTTATGCGAATGGACAAAGAAGCTCCAGCACAGAAGGTTTTCCTATCGTCGCCTGAATTCGGCAGCAGAGGAAGGGGGAGGCCTCGACTGAGATGGAAACAACAGGTGGAGGATGACTTGAACTCCCTTGGGGTTTCCAATTGGCGTCCGTTATCGCTAAAAAGGAATGACTGGCGTGCTTTGATACGAAACGGCCAAAATCGCTTAGGCGGTTAAGCGCCAATAAATGATGATGATGAATTGAGCCAGAGTGACCCTTGTCTCTCGAGGAAGATGACGCTCCTCTTCAGAAATGCCAGGTGTTGCGGCATGTAAGACATTGTTTAGCGGACAAAGCGCAGAGTAATGGCCAACAGACGTTGTATGGATATGCCCCAAAGCCTGTTTGTGCACCTGTAGATCAAACGGCGTTGTTATATAGTGACGGATCTCATCAAAATGTTTACGTAGATGCGACCTTATGGTCCTAGGAGGCGGAATGAGTTCAAGCAGTTGTCTACCGGGATGCTGTGGTTTACAGCAATTCAGTAGATACTGCTTGTTTAGCATTTCATTATGCTCCCTAACTGGAAGCATTTCCACCTCATTATGTATATGAGATATATGTAGGTAACATAAGGACGCACCCCGTACCGGTTCTGAGCGCGGTGTTTTGACAGGCCTGAAGCTGATTCCAGTGAACGTCTGCAAGCCCCGGCGACCATATCGGCGACGCATAGTTCAGGATCGGCCGACCAATTGCCTTGTACGTTACCAACAACGTTTCTTTGTCTTTACCCCAAGTACTGCCGGCTAGTGACTTGAGGATTTTGTTGCGGCTCTGTAATTTTGAGACAACTGCAGCTGAATGGGCAGCGAAAGTGTGCATGGTGTCAAAAGTCACTCCTAAAATTTTTGGTTGAGCGACAGTAGGTATTTTATGATCACCTACATAAATTTCTAATTCCAGTCTTCCAAATAAGCTACAAGTTGCCCATGATTTACTGTGTCAAAAGCTTGACTCAAATCAAGTGCAACTAGAACCGTCCTGTCATTAGGCCTATTTTGATTTAGACCGTCAGTTATCTGAGTGTTTATGACATTTAGAGCAGATGTTGTGCTCCTACCTTTCCTGAAGCCATGTTGGTGCTCGGCTAACATCAAGTGTGATGTGTAGAGCGGGAGTAGGACCGCCTCAAGTGTCTTTAATACTGGCGAGAGGAGTGATATCGGGCGATATGACTCCCCAACGTTAGCTGGCTTGCCAGGCTTTAGTAGTGGGATCACAGTTGCCTGCTTCCATTTGTCGGGTATGACACCTGTGATCAGAGACAAATTGAAGACGGCAGTTAAATATTTGACTCCCGCTAGGCCGATGTGTTTTAGATGCACCATGGCTTTGCCATCAGGGCCGATGGCTTTGGAGTTTTTGGCCTTCCGGATGGCCTCTTGAACCTCTGTAGCGGTGATGGGAACGGGGGCATAGTTTTTGTGTTTATGCGCACGCCTGAAGATTCCACGTCTAGCCCTGTCTTGCGCAGGGTGTGGGACATATTGTCGACAAAAAGCCTGTGCACATTTCCTGGGGTCATTTATTGTCTTGTCACCAAAGGTAATGTCGACATTTTTTGGTGAACCCGAAGGATTCGACAAGGACTTGACGGTGGACCATAATTTCCCCAACACCGGTAGAGAGGTTACAAGACCTAAGGTGTTCCTCCCATTTGGTTTGTTTGTGTACGTTAACCAGCCGTCTGATTTCCACGTTGAGATCACCGATCTGTGGGTCAGAGGGATCGATGTTGCGTATGAGGTCACGTTCGTTGGCCAAGGCTGCGGCCTCAGCTGGGAAGTTAGGCCTAATATCTTTTATCCTACCAGCTGGTATAAAACGGGCTGTAGCCTTTTTAATGACCTCACGTATGTTACGCTCGCCAACGTGTACGTCAGTGGGAATGGGAAGATCACCAAAGGAGCTCTCCGTGAATTCCAAAAAGCCGACCCAATTGGTCTTTTTGAAATTCACGTAAGTTCTTTTCTACGACGTGATAAAATCCGTGGCACGATCGACAGACAGGATGATAGGCAGGTGGTCGGATGACAGGGCCACCATAGGTTGCCAGTTGATGCTGTTAATTAACCCCGGGCTAACAATAGTTAGGTCCGGGGAGCTACTGCAGTTAACAGCCATCCTAGTTGAGGAGTCTCCGTTCACAGTACAGAAAGAGGAGTTATCAATTTGCTCGGCTAATTCCCGTCCTCTGCCGTCCACAGAAAGGTGTGAATGCCACATATCATGATGGGCATTAAAAGCGCCCATGATGATACGGTTATCGCCACAAAGAAACGCCCTAAGGTCAGGACGATAACTTCTGGGGCAGCAGGTGACGGGAGGAATGTATATACCTCTCCAAGGTCTTCATGACTCCTAGATGACCTCCACTGTCCGCAACTTTGCATCCTGCAATGGTCTTACTCTCTTATTGCCCAAGTCACTTCTAATGATGGAATGAGATGCGCCAGTATCCACAGTGAGTAACCGCTCTTTTCCGTCCAAGAAACCTCTAACAGTAACATTACTTGCTTTCCCTCCGACCTGCGAGACAGAAACTATGGCGCATTCATCTTGCTCATCTCCTCCAGCGTTACCCTTACGGCCACCTGCATTGCCGAAGTCTCTGGAAACGATGTTGCAATAACGCGCAATATGGCCAGACTTTCCGCACTTGAAACATTTAATCGCACCATCGCTTTTCTTTTATGCTCCATTCAAGGCTTCCAGAACTTTGTTGATTTTTTCGACCAAGTCTGGTGTCTCCTTTTCCACATGGTGAACCTTGTTATCTGGTTTACATAAAAGCGAGGCTGTCTCTTGTAATAAAGCGTGTGATACCGTCTCAGCGAATGTCCTTTTGGGGTTTGCATATGCGGCTCGCTTCGTGTCTACATCCATTATTCCATTTATGAATCTTTGGATCTTTACCCTCTCGATGTATTCCACGGGTGCGTCTGCGTTCGCCAAATGAGCTAACCTCTCAATGTCCCAAGCAAATTCCTGTCATGTCTCATTAGTCTTCTGGAAGCGATTCTGAAGCTCCATTTGAAATATCTGCCTCCTATGATCGCTACCGTAACGCCTCTAAACTGCACCCATCAATGCCTCATAGCTGTTCCTTTCACCTTCTGGAATAATTTGAAGGATTTCCGCTGTCGGTCCTTTCAATGCTAAGAAGAGCACAGCGACTTTATCCTCAGCGCTCCAGCTATTAACCGATGCAGTCTTCTCAAATTGTAGCTTGAACACCTGAAAAGGAACAGAACCGTCAAAGGATGGGGCTTTTACCTTCGGAATCCCCTTTGAAGCAGTTGGACGACTTAGCTGCAACTCCTGGATACGACTTCTCAGCGCATTTACTTCAGCGTCCATTTTATCCTGTAGCTGTGCAATTTTTGCATCTTGCGCTTCCAGCTGAGATGATATATAAACCTTGTATTCTTCTCTGATCTGATCTGATTCAATACCGCCAATATCATGTTTGTGTCCGTGATTGTTACTGGATTTGGGGCATCCTCCTTCTCTTCCATTCTAGACGTTACCTCTTCCAATATATGGAACTCATAATCCTCAAGGTTAATTCCTTCTGCTTCCATAACCTCTCGTAAACGTGATTGTAGCTTTAACTTATTGCCTGTTGTTGTCAGTCCACGCCGTTCCAACTCGTTTTGGAGTTGCTGGATCTTCAATTCATTCAACTTTGCCATGTCCTTGTTATCCTTGCAACGTCCTTATTATCCTTGCAATGTCCTTGTTTTATTCAACAATACCGCTTCAGACACCAATTGTGACGAATTCGATGATTCCTCGACTATTTTCCTTAAGTTCGATCACTGTACGTTAAATAAAGCACCCAGATTCTGCTAAATAAATAGTACGCTTTATTCAGTACTAAAAACCGTAGTACAATATCGCGGGTAAATTCACTGTTCAGTACTTCACTGTACAACACTTGAATAATAAACTGATTGACGTGCGTTGTCTCTGCGCTTTTATATACCCTAGTAGACTGCGGCTTCATCACCTAGAAATGTCTACACATTTCTGGGTTATTCGTGCAACAGAGTTCTCGAAGCGTTTATCTATCATCATCTCCTCTTTGTGCCACATTCGCAAACACGCGAGCTGCCTCTCCCTCTCTCGCTCTCACGTCATGTATCTAAACAGCTGTAGTTGTGGTAGTGACGCTAGTGGTGGAAATACACTAGTGTTGGAAGATGAGCGATTCTTGATAACATTCGCCACAATATTGTGAGAGAGGGAGAGGCAGCTCGCGTGTTTGCGAATGTGGCACAAAGAGGAGATGACGATAGATAAACGCTTCGAGAACACTGTTGCACGAATAACCCAGAAATGTGTAGACATTTCTAGGTGATGACGCCGCAGTCTACTAGGGTAAATAAAAGCGCAAAGACAACGCACGTCAATCAGTTTATTTTCAAGTGTTGTACAGTGAAGTACTGAACAGTGAATTAACCCGCGATATTGTACTACGGTTTTTAGTAGTGAATAAAGCGTACTACTTATTAAGCAGAATCTGAGTGTTTTATTTAATGTACAGTGATCGAACTCAGGGAAAATAGTCGAGGAATCATCGAATTCGTCACAATATTTCAGTTTTTATGGAAACATCGATTTATCGAACTATTTAAGTATCGAAAAATCGATACTTTTCTCAGCTGCTTAAACCAAGCATTTGTTGTTGTTGTAACGAGGTGTAGTCCTGCCCAACGCGTATTTTTCCTTAACCTAAATTGTCATCAATATCTTCTAACGGGAGTCCAAGGAAACTAGCAGTTTCAATAGGGTTGGACCAAAGAGAGATGGGTGTTAGAAGAGTGGGCTCAGAAGAGCAAGAAAATAAGTGATTGGTATTGTGGGGGGACGAGCCGCATGCCGGACATACATTCGGCACATCAGGGTTCAGTCTAGATATGTAGGAGTTTAACCTGCTACAATATCCAGAGCGTAATTGAGCCAGAGTGACCCTTGTCTCTCGAGGAAGATGACGCTCTGCTTCATAAATGCCTGGTGTTGCGGCATGTAAGACATTGTTTAGCGGACAGAGCGCAGAGTAATGGCCAACTGACGTTGTATGGATATGCCCCAAGGCCTGTTTATGCACCTGTAGATCAAACGGCGTTGTTATATAATGTCGGATCTCATCAAAATGTTTACGTAAATGCGACCTTATCGTCCTAGGAGGCGGAATGAGTTCAAGCAGTTGTCTACTGGGATGCTGTGGTTTACAGCAATTCAGTAGGTACTGTTTGTACCTTTCCTGGGGTCATTTAATGTCTTGCCACCAAAGGTGATGTCGACATTTTTTGGTGGACCCGAAGGATTCGACAAGGACTTGACGGTGGACCATAATTTCCCAACACCGGTAGAGAGGTTACAAGACCTAAGGTGTTCCTCCCATTTGGTTTGTTTGTGTACGTTAACCAGCCGTCTGATTTCCACGTTGAGATCACCGATCTTTGGGTCAGAGGGATCGATGTTGCGTATGAGGTCACGTTCGTTGGCCAAGGCTGCGGCCTCAGCTGGGAAGTTTGGCCTAATATTTTTTATTCTACCAGCTGGTATAAAACGGGCTGTAGCCTTTTTAATGACCTCACGTATGTTTCGCTCGCCAACGTGTACATCAGTGGGAACGGGAAGATCACCAAAAAGCCGACCCAATTAGCCCTTTTGAAATTCACGTATGTTCTTTTCTCCGAAGTAATGAAATCCGTGGCACGATCGACGGACAGGATGATAGGCAGGTGGTCGGATGACAAGGCCACCATAGGTTGCCAATTTATGCTGTTTATTAACCCCGGCCTAACAATAGTTAGGTCCAGGAAGCTACTACAGTTAACAGCCATCCTTGTAGGGGTGTCTTCGTTCACAGTGCAGAAAGAGGAAGCGTCAATTTGCTCGGCTAATTCCCGTCCTCTGCCGTCCACAGAAAGGTGTGAATGCCACATATCATGGTGGGCATTAAAATCGCCCATGATGATACGGTTATCGCCACAAAGAAACGCCCCAAGGTCAGGACGATAACTTCTGGGGCAGCAGGTGACGGGAGGAATGTATATATTGATTAGCTCGAGATCAACACCTCCAGCTTGTATAACTATACCCTGACAATCTAAGGGTAAGTCTCTTTGTTCGGTGTTGATATCAAATTCCCTATACTGCACTGTATGGTGAACAAGGAACGCGAGACCGCCTCCGCCGTCGATGCGGTCATGCCGGAGAACGTGGTAGCCTCCACTCGCTCGGAGATTCGAGTGGGGGCCAAGTTTTGTCTCCTGGATTGCAGCAATTTTGATTTTATGTAGCTGCATAAATGTGGTTATCTCCGCTATCTTGCCGGTCAAGCCGTTGCAGTTAAATTGCAACAATTTAAATTGCGAAGGAGAGGCAATGGCCACTCTGGGAGTTAAAGACTGATGTGCAAGCCTAGATGGTGGTAGGCTAGGTCACGATCTTGATCCCCGTCGCAGTCCTGAAGCCGGCGGATTTCATTCATTATAAGATGAGTGTACATCCGTCGGCGTTGAGGGCTGCACAACTCGACAGCAAGGCGCGACGAACACATCAGTCCAGAGGTTTCTGTTTGCGAGCCCAGAACATATGTGTAGGTGACATCGGCCTAGGCAGGAGTTGCACTTGACCGATGCCACAGACGCATATATCCTATGCCGACATACAGTGCACGAAGAGTGAGGGACC